>CM057344.1:569188529-569673713 GCA_030015575.1 Agapanthus africanus
AAGACTGCTTCACCTTTAAGAATTGGTCGAAGATCAGTACCAACTCGGCAAGTTCGCTCTGTTGACAACTGGAAGGTAACGCCCGCCTCAGAAGCACGAGCCCAAGGCCACGAAAGAAGAACCAGTTCCACATTGGGATTGGAAGCGAATTCGCACCTGTCACATGATTACAATATAAAAGAAGAGCCCGAGGACATAGATGAGCTCCCTTGGTGCTTCGAAAACAGCAGCGACGAGATAATCTCAGGATTCCCACCAGCGCCAAAAGAACTGGAAGATGGATACATACCACTGCGGATAACCTCAAGAAAATTGAATTGGAACGCTAGACGACCAGCGACCGACATTCATCAGCGAGCTGCTATCTGAAGAAAGGGTGACCGCGTTGAAAGACGTGCTCCTACAGCATAGAGATTGCTTCGCGTGGAACTATTCCGAAATGCCTGGACTAGATCCAGAAATTGCTGTACACAGATTGGCAATATCCTCCAAACATCAAGCTAGTCAAACAGGCACCGAGAAGAATGCGACTCGAGCTTGAAATGAGCATCAACGCCGAGGTCAAAAGCTGATCGACTCTAGCTTCATCCAGGAAGTTCAATACCCGAATGGATCGCTAATATCGTCCCGGTGATGAAGAAAAATGGGACGGTGCGCATATGTGTGGACTTTCGGGATCTTAATAAAGCTTGTCCAAAAGACGATTTCCCAGTGCCAGTCACCGAACTGATGATAGACAATACGTCCACGCATGAGATTTTCTCCTTCATGGACGGCTCATCGGGTATAACCAGATAAAGATGCATCCCGAAGACCAGAAGCACACAGCCTTCAGGACCCTCTAGGTATATTCTGCTACAAGGTGATGCCTCTTCGGTTAAAGAACGCCGGTGCCACCTACCAAAGGGCCATGATGAAGATCTTCGATGACCTTATACACGAGATCGTCGAATGCTATATCGACGACCTCGTTGTTAAAAGCAAATCATATGAGGAACATCTCGAGCATCTGAAAGACCGTATTTCAACGCCTTCGATAATACAACTTGAAGATGAACCCTCTTAAGTGTGCATTCGGAGTTTCCTCGGAAAATTCCTGGGATTCATTGTTCGACACCGAGGTATTGAAATAGATCCGTCAAAGATCAAAGCGATCATGGAAATGCCTCCGCCAAGAACCCTTAAACAGTTGCGATCTCTCCAAGGGAAGCTCGCATACATACGGCGATTCATAGCCAATCTTTCAGGCAAGTGTCGTCCTTACAGCCATCTGATGAAGAAAGGAACCCCGTTCGTCTGGGATCAAAAGTGCCAAAGCGCACTAGACGAGATCAAACAGTACCTGCAAAACCCTCCAGTGTTGGCTGCTCCGGTAAGGGAAAGCCTCTCATTCTTTATACAACCGCCCTCGAAGGTTCCTTAGGCGCATTATGGGCACAAGAGAATGATCAAGGGAAAGAAAGAGCACTCTACTACTTAAGTCGAGTTCTGCTGGGGGGAGAAAGTAACTACTCCCCATTGAAAAACACTGCCTAGCGTTGATCTTCGCGATAACAAAGCTCAGGCACTATGCGTTGGCGCATGAGGTCCGTCTCATTTCGAAGGTGGACCCTCTTAAGTACTTAATGTCAAAGGCCATATTGACGGACGACTCGCTAAATGGGCCCTACTCTTGATGGAGTTTTCAATCACGTATCAACCTCTCAAAGCAGTGAAAGGCCAGGCCATCGCCGACTTCCTCGCTGAACATCCCATACCCGCCGATTCTCCTCTAAATTGCGATCTTCCAGACGAACATGCGTTTGATGCAATCGACGGTGGTGATACCCGATGGGAACTCTATTTTGATGGCGCATCTTCCATGAAGAAGCGCAAACAAAACACCCCTATAATCAAATCGGGGGTAGGCCTCATCTTTGTACTCCACAAGGAGGGATAATGCGCTTCGCATTCTCCTTAACAGAGCCGAGGACAAATAATGAAGCTGAATATGAAGCCTTGATAGCAGGTCTTGAGATCGCCATCGACATGGGAATTGAAAACCTCCTTATATACGAGATTCTCAACTGGTCGTTAGTCAAGTAAACGGTGACTACCAAACATGCAAACCAGAATTGGTGAAGTATGGTGAAAAGGTGCAACAGCTGTTGACCCAAATCTCCTCTATACTTTAGAGAACATACCGCGCGCGGAAAACAGCAAAGCAGATGCATTGGCCAAACTTGCTAAAGAACTGGCTGACGAGAATCTCGATGATGTTAGAATCGTGGTACAAAGCCGTCGGGTGCTTACCCCAGCAGAAATATCTCCGGAATCATCCGAAGAAAAGGAGAGCGAGCGAGCAGACGACCCTGCAAGTAAAGACTGGAAAATACTGAGGATTGGAGAGGAATCTTCATAGACTACTTCAAGTCCCACCGAATGCCTGAAGAAGCGTCCACAAGACATCAGCTCATGAAACGAGCCCTGTCTTTCGCCTTCGTCAACGATACTCTGTACAAGAGATCGTTTGATTCTCTGTGGTTGAGATGCTTGGGACCTGACGAAGCAAAAAGGGTCGTCAGGAAGTTCACGACGGACTCTGCGGTTCTCATCAAGCGGGCCCAAGATGAAGTTGAAGATAAACGGATGGGCTACTACTGGCCCACGATAATTCAAGACTGTCTCAAATATGCGAAGCAGTGTCACTCGTGTCAAATCATGGGGATTTCATCCACCAGCACCCAAATCCATTACATCCAACGGTGGCTAGCTGGCATTCGAAATGTGGGGACTGACATAGTTGGCCCTATCGAACCAACATCGTTTAGGGGACATCGTTTCATCCTGGCGACGACTGACTACTTCTCTAAATGGGCAGAAGCAGTACCGTTAAGAGAGGTGAAGACGGAAAATATCCTCCACTTCTTCAAGACGCATGTCATATATCGATTTGGAACTCCGCGACGGATCATCTCCGATAACGGGCCAGCTTACAGAAGCCACAAGATCAGTTGCTTCGCGCAACAGCATAATATAGACTGGAGATATTCCTCGGTTTATAACCCGCGAGCCAATGGACTAGCTGAAGCCTTCAACAAGACATTGACAAAAATCATAAAGAAAACGGTGTCCCGTAATAAAAAGATTGGCACGAAAGACTGCAAGAAGCTCTTTGGGCATATCGAACTACATTCAAGACGGCCACGAACACAACGCCGTACGCGTTGGTGTTCGGTACAGAAGCAGTACTCCCCCTCGAGATAGAGTTACCCTCTCTACGAGTGGCAGTTCACCACAAGCTAACGGACGAAGAAAATGCTCACCTTCGGCTTGAGGAGCTTGACGCCCTTGACGAAATCCGGCTCATAGCACAGCAAAATCTGGAAGCTTATAAAGCAAAGATGACACGCTCATATGAAAGATTGACCCGACCAAGGACATTCCGCCAAGGCGAACTCATGCTAGTGGTCAAAAGGCCTATGATCCCCAATCGCGCCAAGCGGGGAAAATTCGAACCAAACTATGAAGGCCCGTACATCATAGATAAAGTTTACCAGGGTGGGGCCTATCTACTCATGGACATGCACGGTGAAAGGCCTTTCAGGCCAATAAACGGTCGCTTCGTAAAGAGATACTACGCTTAATGAGCCATGCCTAGGTCAATGATAGACGACGATGACTATGTCCACTCGCTATCTTCCTAAGCTCAAGCTTATAAGCAGTAGCCGACCTTCTCAATGACAGACCGAAATGTCCTTAAACTAATAGCAGACTGAAACGTCTTAAACTAATACCGCAGCATCCTTAGGCTGACGAGATGAATAAAAAATATATAAATAAATAAAAAATATAATAAATAAAGACGGTATGTCCATAAGCAAAAAGGGTACGGATGAAAACCGAAAGGGCTCCGTGAGTAAAAACAGCAGGGCTACCGGCGAGTGTTCGTGAAAACCAGAAAGGGTGCGACCTCGTAAAAAAAATATATATATAAAAATAAAAAAAATAAAAAGCGGTACGTCCATGAGCAAAATGGGCACGGATGAAAACCCGAAAGGGCTCCGTGAGTAAAAACAGCAGGGCTACCGGGGAGTGTTTGTGAAAACCCGAAAGGGCGCAACCTCGTTAAAAGACACTTATAGGGTCCTCTCGACCTTGTAAGGAGAAACCACCCGCGTGAGATCCTTACGACTCACAAGAGAACAACACACTTAGGGATCCCCACGATCCCTAAGGAGAAAATACACTTGCGAGATCCTCACGACTCGTAAGGAGAACTCTCTTATGGGACCCTCACGGCTCATAAGATTTGAAAGTCTTAAGTTACAGAGACCTAAACCTGTGCTTAAGCAATCCCCACAATTTCGATATTGCCCTACAAGCGGCCCAATACTGACCCTTGTATACAATCCACGGGCGCGAATAAACATTTCCCTAATCAAGTCTCATCCAAGACTGGGGATATGTTCGCATGATGAACAACCCTTATAAGTCCTCTCGACTTACAAGGAGAAAACCCTCTGTAGGATCCCTACGACTTACAGAGGAACATGCACTTAGGAATCCTTACGATTCCTAAGGAGAAAATACGCCTACAAGATCCTCACGACTTGTAGGGAGAAATACCTTTGTGAGACCCTTACGGCTCATGAAGTTAAAAGCCTTAGTCGACAGCGCCTTAACCCTGTTCGCTAAGCCACCTTTGTTCGATATCGACGGAGGCAAATGATGATTCGCTCCTGGCAATATCCCAGTTGTAGCGGTGATGATGCCGAAATCGGTGTCTAATTCAGGTTTACGGCGAAAGCCAGTAGGCCGCACATGCATACGGAATAGTCGAAATGATTGGGCAACTTGCAAGAAAAAGCAGCAAGTAAAAATGTATGCATGCAAAATAGCCGAAATGATTGGGCAACTCGTAATAAAAAAATAGCGAATAAAAATAAATTAAATAGCCGAAATGATTGGGCACCGCGAAAATAGCCGAAATGATTGGGCAATCGCGACCTTCGCAATATAAAAGCTGAAATGATAGAGCATCGCGGAGATAAAACAAAAAAATGATGATAGAACTTTGGCCCTACAGTTAAGATCACATCGATCCCTGTATACAATCCAAGGGCGTAAACAAAGAGGGAACCATACTTTCCCCGCAGGCTCCGCCAGAAGGTGAAGCTAAATCTCGACGGTTCAGTCCAACTCCGAAGAAACCAGTATCTTCAGCAAACTCCTCGACTCACGGATACAAACACTCCTTGACGAGAGCCTCCTGATCCGCGTCGACTCGCAGAGCCACCAGCGTCTCCGTGGGAATCCTCGACTCGTTTCAAACCCCAATGAAACAAATAATCCTTGGCGCTTGGGAAACAAATAATCCCTAGCAAACTCCTCGACTCACGGATACAAACACTCCTTGACGAGAGCCTCCTGATCCGCGTCGACTCGCAGAGCCACCAGCGTCTCCGTGGGAATCCTCGACTCGTTTCAAACCCCAAGGAAACAAATAATCCTTGGCGCTCGGGAAACAAATAATCCCTAGCAAACTCCTCGACTCACGGATACAAACACTCCTTGAAGAGAGCCTCCTGATCCGAGTCGACTCGCAGAGCCACCAGCGTCTCCGTGGGAATCCTCGACTCGTTTCAAACCCCAAGGAAATAAATAATCCTTGGCGCTTGGGAAACAAATAATCCCTAGCAAACTCCTCGACTCACGGATACAAACACTCCTTGACAAGAGCCTCCTGATCCGCATCGACTCGCAGAGCCACCAGCGTCTCTGTGGGAATCCTCGACTCGTTTCAAACCCCAAGGAAACAAATAATCCTTGGCGCTTGGGAAACAAATAATCCCTAGCAAACTCCTCGACTCACGGATACAAACACTCCTTGACAAGAGCCTCCTGATCTGCGTCGACTCGCAGAGCCACCAGCGTCTCCGTGGGAATCCTCGACTCGTTTCAAACCCCAAGGAAACAAATAATCCTTGGCGCTTGGGAAACAAATAATCCCTAACAAACTCCTCGACTCACGGATACAAACACTCCGTGACGAGAGCCTCTTGACCCACGCAGAGCCACCACTGTCTCTGCGGGAGAATTCCCGGTTCATCTCAACTTGCAAGATGAAGTCTCAGGCAGCAAGGATTGAAAAGCTTACTCCCTGAACAATGGGACCCTGCAAGTCAATCCAAAATGGTCTCTTGCATACTATTCATGGGTCTCACTCTCCAAAGTCGATTTTCGACAAGGAGGGAAACAACCGCTTACGAATCCTCTCGACTCGTAAGAGGGAAAATTCTCTTATAGGATCCTTACGACTTATAAGAGAAAACCACACTTAGGAATCCTCATGATTCCTAAGGAGAAAACCCACCTACGAGATCCTCTCGATCCGTAGGGAGAAAAGTCTCTATGAGACCCTCACGGCTTATAGAGTTGAAAAGTCTTAGGCAGCAGATCTGAACCTGCGGCCTAAGCCATCGCTATTTCTTAAGAAAGTCAGGATACTCGTTCTAATCATCCGTCAAACATGGTTACTAAGGTGGCATGCTGATAATGAAAGAAAGAAAAGACGGAGAAAATGACACATTACAAAAAAGGTGTATCTTTTATTCATAAACTTGGTTGGATACAGGATACATTATGTCAAAAAAAAATAGGTATATACATCCTTTTATCTACAAGCACAAACGATACAAGGATGGATAGCTACTGAAGAGGAAGTGTCTTTAATAAATTCACAAGCTGCTCTCGCACTTCCTTCAGCGCTTCCTCCTGAGTGACAGCCGCAGCCACCTCCGCCTCCACCTGGGCCCGCTGCTGCATGAAGGATGCAAGCTGTTCCTCAACGACCTGCTGAGCTGCTTCACGGCCTCGGGCATCACGCTCGGCGGCATCAATCTTCCGCTTCAGTGCTAGCCCATTAGAAATACGCTCCAGAAGTCCTTCAAAGACGACTTTCACTTCAGCAGCATTCGCCCTAACTTCAGCGCGTAGGCGAGCAGTTGCGCTTGAAGATTCCTGACGTTCCTTCAATCGTAAAGCTGCTTCTTGCTCCAAATGACGGAAATATGAAGTGCTTTGTTCGAGCCAAGCTGTCCGTTGGGTGCTTATGGCCAAAACTTCAGGAGAAGGACGCGTCGACTCCAGCCGATGTAGGCAGGCCTCGACCTCCCTGCAGTGGTTAACCCAAGATTCGACAACGCCTTCGTTGTGAAAGTTTACGAGCGCCGCCAATATTGGGTTAACTTCCACAGCAAAATCTGCGGCAGAAGGGAGAGCGTCCGCGTTAAGCTCTTCGATATACCCGCTCAGCATGCCCAAACTCATCACGGCACCCTTTGAAGATGGACGTTTCAAGAAAGGGCCTGCCGGTGAAAGGACACGAGACTCAAGAGGGACCGGAGCTGGAACGATAGCTGCAAAACAAAACATGGTTAGACGATGGTTCAAGAGATGTTAAAGAATCGTCAAAAAGGAAATTTATTATACCAGCTGCAACAGATGGTAAAGCTGGAAGGGCCGGTGGCGTGGCAGGTCTTGCGTCCCCTCTTTCAATTCGTGGCACTACAATAAGGAAGAGGAAAGGTCAGAAATCACCCCATTGCTAAAAAGGGGGGGGGGGAAATAAAGTCATCAAAGTGAAAGTATACTCACCGGCACCACTAGAGGGAGAAGCGAGTTCGGATAGGAAGGAGAAGTGTGGAAGCAACACTTGATATAGATGATCAAAGAGCGCTCCTGAAAAGACACAGTGGTACGGCGTTAGTACATAAGTTATGCGGTTAAAAGATAAACTAATGAATCGCAAATCCATACCTTCCAACATCCGTGATGGCACAAGGGAAGGCTGGGAGGTGACCACCGCCAAGGCAGTAATTGACGGTGCTCCTTCGAGCAATGGAGCATCGGCGTTGGCCGCGCCTGCGTTAAAAACAAAGACAGAACTGTTAGAAAAGATCACAAGATATGTAAAAAAAAAGGGGAATGATGGTAACTCAAAGTTTACCCGACGAGCTGCCAGCCGAAACTGAGGCAATTCCCTCCTCCATCGACATGAGGCCACCACCCGTAACCTCATCACCCGACTCAATAGGGACCGTCGTCGTGCTCGCGCGACCAGGAGACGACAGAAGATCGTAGACGGGGAGGGCAATGATGGGAGCGTTGCCGGACTCTTGGAAGGAAGCGGCTGAATCTTTCCCAAGAGTCGTACCCATCTCACCCGTTACTTCCTCGGGCTCCGCTATCCCCATCGGCTCATCTACCGTCACCACGAGGTCGCCAGCCTCAAGTGCCTCGTCCGCCATCACCCCGGACTCAGTTGTAATGATCGTTTCATCTGCCACCACTTCAGGCTCGGCATCAACGACCTTCTCAGCTATAGGCCCCTCAACCTCCGCACCAGGCTCCATGGCCTCAACGATGTTGCCCGCTGTCGGCTCGAGTTCGGCGGGAGCCGCCTCCTCTATTCCCCTAGGTTCAACGGTCTCCGCCTCACCCTCGGTCGGATTTGGCCCTGCAAAATAATAGATATAAGAACCGTCGACATTATAACTCTCACAATAAGAATTCTGAAAGAAATGTTACCTGAAGTGGACTTATCATTTGCGCTTCGAATGGTGCGCGCCACTTGTCGGCGAGCAGTGGATAGGGCAACAGGGGCCTCTCCGGAAGGGGTATCTGCCCGAGGGACGGTGCTTGGGCCCGCTCCCATAGCCAAAGCAGTCCGACGCGCCTTCGCCTCGCGCCTCAGCCGTTTTCTCTCCTCCTGGGCCATTGAGACGGACCTCACCAGAGCCTCTCTCATTGAGGCGTCTTCGTCCGTGAGTAGGGATGCCTCCAAATTTTTCAAGGCATCCCTCGTCGTTTTGTCAAGTCGAGGCTCTTGTAGCAGCCCCGACGAGACCGGGACGTCAATAATAGACTTGGGAAGGATCCCCGCATTAACTGAGATAGCCCCTACAAAGAAACAAAGGAAGAAGGTTAAGTTGACCATCAGAAGAGATAACAAATTTTTCTGATGAAAGAAAAGGGGGTGGAACGTACCAACGCCTGCTAGAGCACGTTTCTCCTCCTCCTCTTGGAAGGTTTTCAAAGAGGCAGCAATAGCTTCTTCGGTAGAGACACCTGTTGAAAATGGGAAAAGTATTAGTCAAGAATAATGATAAAAAAATGCGATGAAATGATGAGGAAAGCGGCTAAGGATCACCTGACTCCGTGAGTTTTCTTAACATCGCTTCGAGCCTTGCTGATCGTTCAGAAGCTGCAATAGCGGCCGCCAAATTGGTGTCTGCAGGGTCTACCAAGAAGCCCTTATTGCTGCCATATTCACTTATTCCTTTGGTAAGAGGGGCCTCAGGCTCTAAATTCAGGATCGTGTCGAGAGAAAGGATCGACTTCTTCTTCTTTTGCCCGCCAGCTCTAGATGCACCTGGAATTGATTTGCGCTTGGCAGTCACCTTGGGGCGGCGGGTCCTGATATCCGCTCCTACACCGGACTCTGGCGATATTACACTAACCGTCTTCATAGGAACACGGGGCGCCTGTGGTGCATTCACGGTAGCAGACAGCGGCAATCCACGCGGAGGGCTCAACACGTGTGGTCGGTCGACTCCGGCATCTTTCAACGGAGGAATGACCGGGATCCTTGGTTGCAAGGGGGCCTTGCGATCACCGCCAGGAGGCACACCCCTACGGTCAACCAGTATACGCTTCTCCGTTAAGATAATTGGGCCCATCGCATGCGCATACCAAGCCACGTACGTGTTAAGCATCTTAGGGACACAGCTGGGTTCACTAATGAAGAAATAGGAACACGCGTTAAGCCGTGTGAAATGGTGCATTGCATTCTTCATCTCCTCTCGGCTGACCACAGGCTTTTCCAAGAAAGCTTCCAGCGGGATCCCTTGGTTGTAGCTCGATTGCTGAGCAAACCGGTGCCGGTTGTACCTCATGAAAAATGCGGTCTAGTTCTGCCTAAAGACTAGATAGCCCGGCCGAATGGAGTAGAGGTGGAGGATTTCCCGAGCCTTCAATACGGAAGCCCCGTCCTTGAAATCATCGCGCAGTGGCACTACTGACTTAGCAGTCTCTGAGCCTATGGTTATAACTTTATCCATAAAGGAAATCTTCGCTCCGACCAGATGTGGACGAAGGAGCAGCCCCCTAGACTCCCGTAGGGGTGTAAACACAATTGAAGCGCCGACCAACCGCATGACTCTCGGGAGTCTGCATTTCTCAAAGAACGGAGGGATCTTATGGACATCGAACACCCCTTGCACGTGCATTTCCATCCAGGAGGTGAAATAATGCGTCGGAAAGTTAGCGGGCTGCACCCCCGGCTCACTAGCATCCGCCGCTACGCTAAGTCTTTTATAAAGGTAGGCCAGCCCGACGATCCCTACCGATAACTGTAAACCAGCCACCATCCGATGCGTTGGGTAAAAGACGGAGGGCCGCATGTGACGCGGGTGCATAGGGAGCGCAAAGCTGCACAGCCACAAACCCAAGAACCCAATAAAAAAGGTCTCCTCATCCATGCCCGGGACGGCGATTTCTGAGAAAGGGACGACGGCGGCGCCGGGGAGATAAAAGTCCTTGTGGTCATCCTCCAATGTGGGTCGGCGGTCTAAGCCAAAGCCGAAAGGGTCATCGAGCTGGGCAAACTTCTCACTCCGCTCTGATAGGAGCTCCGGGCGAATGAAGCGGGCAATAAAATCTGTGAAATTGACGCCCCGGTCACCCAATTCCAGATGGAGTCCTTCGTAGATCTCCAGCATCTTCACCAGGCCCGGATACTGATGCTGGACGGCGTTTTCCGGAGTTAGGTCAAACACCAGCGGCTTGGTGACAAAAACGTATTCGTCAGGAGGTAGCAACTCCTCGTAATGTTCCCCTCTCATCGGTAAACCCGAAAGCTCGGCAAACTCCTCCAAGGAAATTGAGACCTCCCTATCTGCCATCAAGAAAGTGTGGGTGGGGATATTCCATTGTTCGATAAAGGTTTTGATCCACCACGTTGGAGGAGAAGGATACTCGAAGAGCGAGACGTATATGGCCAAATACAACCCAATCTTCATTAGATGAGTCCTTTTCGCCGATAAGATGTATCGGGCCCACTGCAAGTATCCGGCGGGCGGTCGCGGCACTAACCCAATATTATAGGCCTGTCCCCAAGGGCGTGCTTCATCCTGACAGATTCGCCTTCCTAAAATATCTATTGCCGGCGGCGGTTGCACGGGAATAGCACCAATTGCGGGTTGGAGGAGGTCATCCGAATTCCAATTTTTAACCTCCACGGCATACTTCGCTGGAGGTTCGTCGGCATAGGGGATTGGAGTTATGGGTTCAGACGGCGTGGCAAAACTGAAACTGCGGCGACCCTGGATGATCTGGCTGTACCACCTCCCCCACAGGTGGAGTTTTTTGCACTCGGGGTCATGATCCTTAATAAGAGCGAGCGCCACCCGGTCCACTGGCGAATGAGGGAACCCTCCTTCCGAGCGAACAAAGGGGAAAGACAAGTCGTTAGACATGTTTCTTGTGGAAAGACAAAAATAACCGTTTAGTGTTCTAACGCTTGGCATTTTAAAATCTTACTCCACACTGTGATACAGTGGGTTGGGGACCAAAGGGGGACCCACAAAATCTGGATGACGGTGCATCATTTAATAAGACAATCCCATCATTAGATGAGACTGTCAATTCATGGAAAAAGATCCACAAAGAATATCCTCATTGATGGGAAATCCCTAGAGACAAGGAGAAAATCTCCTCTTTTAGAGCAAAGCTCTGTCACAGAGTGACATTTGTCAAATTCTGGTCTCAGGGGAACAAGATTCCTCAAAAGAGCATAGCTCTTTGGTAATAATGGAAAGGTCCATCAAATTTTGTTAACACACTTAAAAGAATTAAAATTTTGGAATATTGAAGAATCCATGGAAACTTATGAAAAGTTCTTCATTTTTTCAGATCTAAAAAGATCTACATTTGATCCAAGAGCAAAGCTCTGTTCATGGGTTAAAACCCATGGACAAAATCTCTGTAGATCTGTAAGTTTTTGAGAGCAGGGCTCTGGTGATGAAACTCTAAAGGGGTTTTCCTTTAGATCAAAGGTCTATAAGAGCAAGGCTCTGTTAATTTAATTTAATTTAATTTAAATTACCTAGAGTGATTCTAAGTTCTGAACTTTGAAGTTCTTGGGGAAAGAACAAGAGCAAGGCTCTGAAAATTCTTAGGTAGGAGCAAGGCTCTGAGAATCAAGATTCTTAAAAGTTGTAAGAATTTTCTAAGGACCAAGGGTCCTATTTATAGGCGCTTGCGCCCCTTCAACTTATCAGTTGATCCAAAGGCTGAGGTTTTGCCACCGCTACACTCACGTGCGCGCCATGTGAGCGCAACGGTAGGGGGGCATTTGTTTCCCTAATCAGAGCAAGGCTCTGTTTAAATTTCAAAAAAATTCAAATTTTGAAGCAACGCTTCAAATACCGTGCGCTGCGCGCAACGCGCCATGTGTCAGAAGTTGATACGACAGCACAACGCCCAAGGCGGTGCGTCCAATCAGAGCAGGGCTCTTTTAAAAAAAACTAAAAGTAAAAGAAACAACTTTCAGTTGCGCAAGCGCCGCGCTGCGCGCCGCGTGTCTGCGCAGCTGTGCAAGCGCAGCTGCGCAGTTGCGGCCGCGTGTCTGCGCAGCTGCGCAAGCGCAGCTGCGCAAGCGCTGCGCTGCGCGACACGCGTCACGCGCTAAGGGAGTTGCGCAAAACAGAATAAATCTTTTCTGTTCTTGTTAAAAACAAGAAGATTTTCTTCTGTAAAGCAGAGACCTTTGGATCAAAGATCCAACGGTGGGGAAAATTCCCCAAATCACTCAGAAAAAGATCTCTTTAACAAATTTAACTAATTTATGGGCACTATAAAAAGGACCCCAAACCTCAATTCAAAGGCATCAACATCTTGCTTAAAAAAAAAAAGAGAAAAGAACTCTGGAGAACTCCTTGAGAATACAAAAAAAGGTAAAAACCTTTAAAAGAAGGGAAAATTCTCTTATGAACAGATCATTGATCTAAGAACAAGATCATTGATCTTCAACAATAAATAAATAAATAAATAAATAAAAATAAATAAAAATAGTGCCTTGCACTTGTTATGAATCTTTGGTTCTCTGCAATAAGGAAAAACAAGGAAAAACTTGTTTTGGATCAAGAAATCAAATAGTGCTTTGCACTTCTGTTCCTGAATCTAAAAGATTCTTAGTGTTTTGCACTTGCAAATTGCGCTGTTGCGCTCTTGGGAGCGCGCCACGTGTCAGCAGCGCAACAGCGCAGCGTACTAGCGTAGCGCACTGCACTGTTGCGCTTGCGCTTACCAGAGCGCGTCACGTGTCAGCAGCGCAACAGCGCAGCGCACTGCACTGTTGCGTTTGCACTCACCAGAGCATGACACGTGTCTTCACCACAATCGCTTGCGCTCAGTGAGTGGCGCAAAGCGCCTAACAAATGCAATGCAGGGCCAAGCCCAATTAAAAGACCGAACATGCCTAATTAAATTGATGCTCTGCACCATTTATAAATGGGAAAAGCCCAAATAAAAATAATAAAATGCTATGCAGATGCCTTGCAGTGCCCAAAATAAATTGATGCTCTGCATCTTTTATAGGCAGAGCCCAAACAAGAAAATAGAAGTAATGCAATGCATTATTTAAGTGTGGGCAAAGCCCTAGCACAGGTCTAATGGACTAAAAATAAATAAAATGTTGAACATTTTCAACTGGACTTAGCCCAATTCTGGCCGTAAGTTCTTAAATTAAATTGAACTGAGCACAAATGCTCTCTCAAATCAATTTATATCCGGTTCGAGGGTACATCTCCGAATTCCTTTGACATCCATCGTTGTAATTCCTCAACGACGTCAAAGAGGTGACGAGTCCCAACGACCACACATCAATATGGACTGCGGGGTCCTTAAACTCGTGGACCGAAACGTCCTTAAACTAATATTGGACCGAAACGTCCCTAAACTAATATTGGACCGAAACGTCCTTAAACTAATATCGGACCGAAACGTCCCTAAACTAATGCTGGACCGGAACGTCCTTAAACTAATGTTGGACCAAAACGTCCTTAAACTAATGTTGGACCACCACGTCCCTAAACTGGAACATGGACCACCACGTCCCTAAACTGGAATATGGACCACCACGTCCCTAAACTACCTATGGACCACTACGTCCCTAAACTGGAACAATAGAGCCTCCAAATGCTCTTTTGCCGGATCTAAACGATCCCGTTTAAGTTGATCTTAGCCCCCAAACACGGCTAACGTATCCTTAAACATTCAAACGGACTATAAAACTCCAAATCAACCTTGGTTCAAGGGTACATCTCTGAACTCCTCTGACATCTGCCGTTGTAATCCTTCAACGACGTTAGAGAGGTGACGAGTCCCGATGGCCAGATATTAAATGGATTATCACGTTAAGTTGATCTTAGTCTCAAACAGGACTATCGTATCCTTAACGAACGTTTAAGTTGATCTTAGTCGCAACGCGACTAATGCATCCTTAAACTAAAAACACCAAACCCAAATCTAAGTAAATATGGATTTGGACTAATCCACGTCCTACGGGCGACGGCATTACTCAGTCTCCGTATACAATCCACGGGCAACCACAAACAAAACAAACACACACGACACGAAGTGAAATTCTGGAGAAGGAGAAAATTGTTACCGCGATGCGGTAGCGTAATTAACTGCAGGGGCTTACGCCTGCAGGGAAGAGCGTCCCCACAATCAAAAACCCCTCAAGCGAGGGGGAATCTGACGAAGTCTGCTACATCGGCCGCATCCGTCTAAACCTCCGATACACGGTGCCATAAATCAACTTGGCATTTTCGGAGAGGTGGACGGATAAAACCAAATAGCATCTTTCCCGAATCTCAGCGTCAGGACATCGCAGTCTTGTGCGCCATCCTTCAGAGGGGAACAATCCTGTTGTAGAACCGAGCTTGTCGAACAGTCTGTTTTAAGGGTACTCTTTGGCACTTCAATAGCCTCTTTAGTCCATTTGTATAGTATCTGGGCAAACGGATGGGTTGGAGCCTGTCGAGTGTAGCATCCGCGCCATGCCAGATCTCCTTCTCTACTTTTGTCTTTGAGGATCGGTAGAATAGGATTGCCTTCTCACCCCTTTGCCTGGGAGGGACATAAAACATTTGCAGGTCCTGCACATTGTAAGCTTGAAGTGTGTCGAGATCCTTATAGTGTTCTTACGGCACCATGGTGATTTGCAAACTCTGATCATCGCTAGGGGGTGCTTGTATTGACGGCCGATTGGAGAACACGGCATTAACCTCATCTTCCGAGTCACTTCCGAAGACCAACATGGGGGCGGGCGTCCCCGGGTTGTTGCGTTGAGATGGCCGAGCATAAACTATCTCTTCTTCTTCTTCGGTATCGCTCCCGAAAACAGGGATGGTGGCGGCGGCTTTGTTCTCCGGCTTGCGGCACCTTTCTGTATCCTCGAAATCTGGCGAAAAGTACTTCGCATCTTCGTATTTGCGGACTTCGTTCACGGAAAATGGGTTTAGCTCACCTGTTACGGTATGCTCGAAACCATCCTTAAAGTACTTCATACACTGATGTTGTGTAGAAGGGATGATGTTGTACTCGTATAACCAAGGGCGACCGAGCAAGGCGTTGTAGCAGGTCTTGGCGTCAATGACATGGAATTTGATGTCTGTGACGAGTAGTCCGAAGCGTAATATTAGTATCACGGATCCGAGAGTCCGTGACGATTGTGAATCGAAACCGGAGATGGTAATTTTGTCACGAGCGAGGTGTTGCACACTCATACAGATTTCCTTTAACACCCGAACGTTAAGGAGATTGACGGAGGATCCATTATCCACTAGGATCTTTCCTATCTTGATATCATGGCAGTATCCAGAGACGTATAGGGGACGGTTGTGGTCGCACGTCCCAAGAAGGAGGTCTTCGTCCTCGAAAGTGATGTCGGCCGTATGCACTTCCTCCAGTTCATCCTTCATCCTTTCCGTGGCGAGGAAGGCTTGGAATTGTTCGGGTTCTTGTAACGCCTTAATTAGTGAATCTCGCGCTTCTTTTGATAATAGGAAGGTATCGAGAATGCTAAGTTGAGAAGGTAGCTTCCTTAGGTGCGCCAGGATGTTATAGTCCACCTTACCCTTCCTGGGAGGGTCTTTGGTAGTCAGCTCTTTCATGACTTGGTCATCTAAAGTGATATCCTCAGTGACCTTTTCCTTTCCCTTATCTTTTCTACTTGCGGGCCCAAGATTCTTTTCCGGGAGCGTGCGATTGCGCAGCTAAATGTTTTCGCAGGCCTCCGGTTTCTCCTCTTTCCCTAAAACGGATTCTTTAAAGAGAGGGCCCAGAGCCATTTCTTCATCAGAGTCGCTCCCAAAGGTGAGAACTTGTGACCCTCCGGCGTTAACCATGTAACAGTTTCCAGTGGTTCTGTTGTGCCCGTCGGCAGTACTTCTTCGTTCCCGACGGGTCTTGCGTTTCATGCGCTTAAAATGTTGTCGATGAGCAACATATCCCTGCCACCATATCCTAAAGGCGTCGCACTCCTCCGTGGGGTGTGAAATTTTCCGATGATATGCGCAATAATCAGGGTGCCTCTCCGCCCCATTGAGCGTGTTTTCTTCCGAGGGTGGTAGCTTCATTCCCATTGACATGGCTTTGGCAAACCTTTTCCTCGTCTTGAATATCTTCTTGTCTGCCTCGGGTGCCTTTCGATCTGGCAGGAGTACTTCAACTCTTTCGTTCAGTCACCTGCATTTGGCTCCTTCCGATGCAGCCATCTCACGCTCCTGATCCGCTTTACTCTTTAGACGAATCTCGTCTAGAAAGGCGTCGATCATTTCATCTGTTGGCCACACAAGCTCTGGTTCAGGCTCTGTCCCCAGTTTCTTAGTGCCAGGAGTTTTTTCATCGTCGGTAAACGAGTGGGAGATTACGTTACAACTCGCCACATATCCCTCGGATTCATCCAACGAGCTTTCTCTATCATCTTCCACCTAAAAGATGTGGTTGAGGAACTCTTGCAGCGTGACAGGAGTTCGCGCCTTTTGATTGTACTCTTCCAGCGCGTCGATTTGCTTCTGCAAGTTCGTGCGCTTGTCTCCAGGCTTCACGGGCTTCTTAGATTTCTTCTTCTTTTTCTTCGAAGATTTTGACGGTAGGGCATGAGTACTTGGGCCATCACCACCGTTCTTTGTAGTTGGGCGCGGCCTCAGCATTCCTTCAATGATCTGGGGTCCCAGCGGGTCCTTCCATTCGACCGCCGGGCACGCATGAAGGTCCTTCAGCATTCTTTTGGTTTTAGTTGACAGCACGACCTCCCATGGAGCTTCCTCAATGAAGGAACAGGTTGCCCCCGGTGTATCTGCTTTCTTGGGAGTATGCGGCTGTGGCGGGTTCACCTTCCACTTTTCGGACAGCGCAAACTTCCCCTGGAGGTATTGATCTTCAATCCATCGTTTGAAGACGAAGCAATCCTCAATCGGATGACTTACCATTTGATGGTAAGGGCAATAGTTAGGGTTATTCACCTCAGTGGGTTGTGGCGGTCGCCTTGGATTTGGCAAGTTTATAAGTCTGTTGCGTACTGCCAACTCGAATAACCGTTTCGTCTTGTCCCGTGGGAACGAGTAGGGACGCTTCATTTTCTCATTATAATACCGACTTCTTTCTTCCAGTTGATCCGTCAGCTTTGGGGCATTGGGTTGCTGCTGGGCATTCGCGACGAAGGTTGCTTTTCCTTTACCCTTGTCACTCCGAGGCTCGGGCTTCGGGGGAGACGGTCTATGACCCATTTGGTCCATCTGGGCCAGCTTGTCGATTAGAGCCTGGAATGTGGTTGGCTTAAAGAACATCATGAACTGGGAGATAGTTGCATGAGGGTCTAGGGTTCCTACGAACATGCCCACCGCGGGCGCTTCCTCAATGTGCTGCTCGCATTTCGACCACAAATTCCGCCAGCGTATAGCATACTGAACCCAAGTTTCACCTGGTTTTACCCTGGCGTTAATCAATGTCGTTATTGGAGTGCGTTCGCTGGCGCTCGCGAATCGCTGAGTGAATAGCAACTCCATTTCAGCGAACGTCTTGATAGAATCGTTCGGGAGTTCTGAATACCATTCGAACGCTGTTTCTGATAAGCTACCCACGAATTGGCGAAGCAACAGTTTATCATCACCGCCGGTGTTACCGCAAAGGGCCCTGAGCTGGGTGACATGTTGGTGGGGATTGCCGGTCCCCTTATACACGTGAAATTTTGGTATTGTATAACCCGACGGATATTTGATTTGGTCGTACCAGCTTGGATACAGCCGCCCCGTTTTTACGACTTGACCAGCTACCTCAGTCGCATGATGAACCCGGATTTGCTGGGCTATATAGTCAACCAAATCAGCCTTAGAGATTGTCTCCTCCTTGGCCGTTGAGAGGGCCGGCGGTGGATTTGACGTTTCTCCCCGGTCGTCTTCAAGAACGATTGGGGGATCCTCAGCGGGTGGGTCCTGTTGGATCATCATTCCTATCATATCTTGAAAGAGAAGGCCCATACGCTGTATGTTGGCTGCTTGTTCAGCACCCTCTTTGTCCTTCTTCTCCAATATTCGGCGAAGGAACTCAGCGTCGGTTTCTTCCTCCTGGCGTTCGTCCGAGGACGTTTCTGGGTTTTCTTTTGGCCCGGTAAGTGCGGCCATAGCATTCATCATTTTCTGGAGCTTTTGCTGTTGCTCCTGAGCTTTGGTCACTGACCGTATAAGCGGTCTATGACCTGTAGACGCACGGCTGTCTTCCTTTCCTGACGCCATGTATACGGTATGGACCATCATGCCCCCAGACTTAGGACGTCTGGTCTTAGTGCCTTTAGCTGTCGTTGCAGGCTGGGGGATCTTCTCTGGCTTCCTCCTTTTATGAGCAGTGGAGGTTGAGGGGGCCGTTGAAGTGGGCACCCAAACAGCCTTTCGTGGTTTAGCCTGGTGACTGGCTTCCTGTTGGATTTTCAGCTTCTTGTGCTGGCGGGAGAAGTTTGGATCGATCATCGAGTCTCGGCCCTGCCGCCAAACCTTATAGATCTTGGAAGACAGCCGTTGAGGGGATCGGGGCTGTTCTGGCTTTATTTCCACAACTTTTTTTAGTGGAGGAGGAGACCTCTTTAGCACCGCAGTAGGAGAATTCCTTCGCACCTTATTTAGCATCTCGAAGTTGTTCCCTGTTGGAACGGCAGCATTAACTTCCACCGTTGAGGCTGATGGAGTTAGCCCAGAGGGGGAGTTGCCCCCAGCCTTCCTTACTCGGCGCCAGTGGCGACGTCGAGCGTGTCGAGCGGACGGCGCTGGTTCAGCGGTGAGGATGGCTTCGTCTTGCCCCCTGTGTAGGTGGGGGGTCGTTGCTGGTGTTAGCCTGTTAAAGACCGATGTCCTTTGGGTAGCAGGAGCGGGAGCTGAAGCCGTCAATCTTGTAAAGACCGACTTTTTGGCCGGGGAAGCCGCCTTGGCGACTTCAGGAGCAGGACCGGTCACTTTCTTAGAAGCAGCCTTCTCTGGGATTGTAGGCCCCATTGTAGGTCCACAGGAGTCTTGGCCCAATCTAGAGAAGATCGAGGCGCTGGTGTTGGGCGACCCGTTGAGAGGGGCCGCGGCAGGGGTAAGACGATCAAAGACTGACTTCTTGGGAGCTTCCTTTGTCAGCACCGGAGCGGTGAAGCTTGTCGGCGGGAGCATGGTCCCAAAAAACAATCCCGTGGTGGCTTGAGTGACCTGTTCCACAGGCATTGTGAATAACGAAGCAGCTTGGGGTCCGTAGGCTATACCTCCTGGCGAGGCAGAGCGTTGGTTGCAATTGCAGTCTGAGCAGTTGGAGCATTTCGCAGAAGTAGAAGCCATCGATTCTTTGCTTTCTGCAATAAGCAAGACGCCAAGTCTTAGTATCTTGAAACCCAAGGGCAACCATTAGCGAACCGCGATTGGTTCGCGAATCACGACACACGAAGTGTGGAGTGGAAAGAGGAAAAGGTCCCACCGGGCGTGCCAGAATCTGTTCCCCTCCGAATGACGGCGCGACTGGACGTCTTGCCTGTGATTCGGGGGCAGATGCTAATTGGTGCTATCCGTCCACCTCTCCGAAGATGCCAAGTTGATTTATGGCACCGTGTATCGAAGGTTTAAACGAATGCGTCCAATGTAGCAGACTTCGTCAGATTCCCCCTCGCTTAAGGGGTTTTTGATTGTGGGGATGCTCTTCCCTGTAGGCGCAAGCCCCTGCAGTTAATTACGCTACCGCATCGCGGTAACCACTTTCTCCTTCTCCAGATGGTCACTTCGTGTCGCATGTGTTTATTTTGTGTTTAGTTGCCCGTGGATTGTATACGGAGACTGAGTTATGTCGTCGCCCGTAGGGCTTAGACTAGTCCAAATCCGTATTATCTTAGATTTGGGTTTGGGGGTTTTGGGTTTAAGGATATGTTAGCCTCATTCGAGACTAAGATCGACTTAAACGTTTGTTAAGGATACGTTAGTCTAGTTTTCAGACTAAGATCAACTTAACGGGATCGTTTAGATCCAACAATAGAGCAATTAAAGGAGCCCTGTTGTTTAGTTTAGTGACATTGCGGTCAATAAGTAGTTTAAGGACATTGCGGTCCAGTGTTAGTTTTAAGACGTTGCGGTCAAGGTTAAGGACGTCGTAGTCCGTGGATTTAAGGACTCCACAGTCCGATGTTAGTTTTAAGACATCACGGTCAAGGTTAAGGACCTCATAGTCCATGAGTTTAAGGATCCCACAGTCCGTCGTTAGTTTTAAGACATCCCGGTCAAGGTTAAGGACCTCATAGTCTATGAGTTTAAGGACCCCACAGTCCGTATTAATATGTGGTCATCGGGACCCGTTACCTCTTTGAAGACGTTGAGGAATTACAACGCCAAGTATCAAAGGATTGAAGAGATGTACCCTTAAACCGAGGTAGATTAAATAATCTTTAGCCCAATTTGGAACCAAGACCAATTAATTATATTATGAGCCCATTGGCTCAGTTGAATTTGAATTGAGGACTTATGGCCAGCTTGGGCTAAGTCCAATCATGTTTAGGATATTGGCCCTCTGTTGGTCCATTAGAGGAGAGGCTTTGCCTCTAGACACTTAGCCAATGGGGCTAAAGTTGGTGTTAAACACTAAAGATCAATCAGTGTCGAACACTGAGAATGAGATTGACAAGTTAGTGTTTAACACTAAAAGATAGTTAGTGTTAAACACCAGCAACAGGGCTTTCAAATTAGTGTTTATACACTAAGGCAGATCAATGTTAAATACTGGAAACAGGATTTTCCAGGTTGGTGTTCAACACTAAGAAAGTCAGTGTTAAACACTGTAAATAGATGTTTTCCAAATTAGTGTTTAAACACTAAGAAAATCAGTGTTGAACACTGGATATAGAGGTTTCAATTTTAGTGTTAAACACTAAGGCAAGAGGGGTTACATGGTAGCACGTGAGAGCGCCCTCAATTCATTTTATTCTGCCAAAAGTATTGAATACTTTGGAGCATCATGTTCTGTCATGTGATGGGAATTCTGGTGTTTGTCCGTTAAAGCTTCAGCCAAGGGGTCACGTGGTAGCACGTGATAGCGCCCTGTTTCCCTTTATTTTGTTCTACAGATAAGTGTTTAACACTTTTAATTCTGAAAGCCATCACGTGTGGGCACGTGATGGGGGCCTGCGCTTTGATCTGTTAGAATGTTCATTAGGGGTCACGTGTCGACACGTGAGGACGCCCTAAAGCTCTTTTCTGTTTCTTTTCAGGGGTCACGTGGTAGCACGTGACCATATTCCTTTGCCTGTTTGAAGATGTGTTTATCTTTTTAAGAATTGAATTCTTCATAGGGTTAAACCCTAGTAATAACTTTAGAGGAATTAAATTCCTACTTTCTTTTGAAGAATTATATTCTTAAATAGGGTTAAACCCTCATTTCTTCTTTCTTGAGGGAATTAAATTCCTGTTATTTTAACAGAACTAAGTTCTTAACTAGGGTTAAACCCTGATTCTGTTCATTCTGAAGGAATTAAATTCCCATAACATAGGGTCAAACCCTAATTTTATTTTAAAGGAATTAAATTCCTATAGTTCTGTGAGAATTAAATTCTCAAGCTTTCATTCCCTCTCTATGCTTTGGATCTGCATGGCAGGATCTCAACCCATTGAGAATTAAATTCTCAGCTCAAGGGGAGATGTGCACTTTACAGATCCTCCACCAAAGAGAGAACTATGTTCTTCTGTTTTATATCAGAATTAAACTCTGTTGAGAATTGAATTCTCTTTTCCTTTCAAAAAGCCTTCCCTTTCTTACCTAGGGTTTTCTTTTGCAGAAGATCCAAATTCCTCCAAAATATCAAGGCTCTCCTCTTTTTTTATGTATCGATTCCTTTCTGCATGTCTGTCTCTCTGTGTCTCTTGGCTCCTATTTATAGGAGAAGCAGCCGAATCAATTAGTTTTGGTGAATCTTTCATTGAGAGATTTAATTTGTATTCACCATTCGTTTTGGACCTTTGGATTATTATGTGAATTTTAATCACCATTGGATTTTAAATTCAGAGATTCTCCTTTGTTATTTCGGTTAGATTTTAAGGGGAAATCTTTCCAAGTTCAGGATTTTTCCATAGATAGGTGATATTTAAGAATCTTTAAATCTTTAATTCAATCGGTTCCTTTGGAAAGATTTGAGAGGCCTTTTCTCAGAATTTAATTCTGTTAACAGATAGGCTTTGAAAGCCGGTCACGTGTGGCCACGTGACCCTTGGTCACGTGTGGGCACGCGACCCCCTTGGAACGAGACCTCTTCTTCCTTTTTGCGCTCTGCCTTCTGGCTGCCGCTTAGCCGTCACGTGCCACCACGTGACCCCTGGTCACGTGTGAGCACGTGACCCTCGCCTGGAGCCTTTTTCTTGATTTAATCAAGGAATTGAGTCTGCTGCTTTTGAGTGTCACGTGCTAACACGTGACCCTGGTCACGTGGGAGCACGTGACCTCTTCTGAAGCCTTTTCCTTGATTTGATCAGGGAACCGATGTGCCTTTGAAGCCGCTTTTAAATGTCACATGCCAACACGTGACTCTGGTCACGTGGGAGCACGTGACCCTTTCTGAACCCCTTTTCTTTGATGTAGTCGGGAAGCTGAATCTGCCTTGCCGATGGTTTTAGGTGTCACGTGCCAACACGTGACTGCTGGTTACGTGCTAGCACGTGATGCCTCCTTCGTAACTTTTCCTGATTTTAAATCCGGAAACACCAGGGATAACCGAGCAAGGGCGGGCCCGATTGCCTCTTTCGAGGGCTTTTTATCCTTAACGCGGGAGGGGCCGTAAGAGGTCTACTAAGGATGGCCGTGCAGGGTTGCTGCCCGGTGCTTCTTGGTGAGGGCTTTGATCCTTAAGGATGGCCGAGCAGGGTTGCTGCCCAGTGCCTCTTGGCGAGGGCTTTGATCCCTGGTGTGTTGGGGTAGGGAGCTACCAGCCAGGGATAGCCGAGCAGGATAGACGCTCGGCTGTCTCTTGGTGAGGGCTTAGATCCCTGACGTTGTGGGGTAGGGAGCTACCAGCCAGGGATAGCCGAGCAGCGTAGCCGCTCAGCTGCCTCTTCGTGAGGGCTTAGATCCTTAGCGCTGGAGGGGACATGGAAGTCCTGCTAAGGATTGACCGAGCAGTGAAGTACTCAGTTGCCTCTTGGCAAGGGCTTTGATCCCTGGCGTTGTGGGGTAGGGAGCTACCAACCAGGGATAGCCGAGCAGGGTAGCCGCTCGGCTGCTTCTTGGTGAGGGCTTAGATCCCTGGCGTTGTGGGGTAGGAAGCTACCGGCCAGGGATAGGGGAGCAGGGTAGCCGCTCGGCTGCCTCTTCGTGAGGGCTTAGATCCTTAGCGCTGGAGGGGCCATGGGAGGCCTGCTAAGGATTGACCGAGCAGTGAAGCTGCTCAGTTGCCTCTTGGCGAAGGCTCTGATCCCTGGCGTTGTGGGGTAGGGAGCTATCAGCCAGGGATAGCCGAGCAGGGTAGCCGCTCGGCTGCCTCTTGGTGAGGGCTTAGATCCCTGGCGTTGTGGGGTAGGGAGCTACCAGCCAGGGATAGCCGAGCAGGGTAGCCACTCGGCTGCCTCTTCGTGAGGGGTTAGATCCTTAGCGCTGGAAGGGACATGGGAGGCCTGCTAAGAATTGACCGAGCAGTGAAGCTGCTCAGTTGCCTCTTGGCAAGGGCTTTGATCCCTGGAGTTGTTGGGTAAGGAGCTACCAGCCAGGGATAGCCGAGCAGGGTAGCCGCTCGGCTGCCTCTTGGTGAGGGCTTAGATCCCTGGTGTTGTGGGGTAAGGAGCTACCAGCCAGGGATGGCCGAGCAGGGTAGCCGCTCGGCTACCTCTTCGTGAGGGCTTAGATCTTTAGCGCTGGATGGGCCGTGGGAGGCCCGCTAAGGATGGATCGAGCGGTGAAGCTGCTCAGTTGCCTCTTGGCGAGGGCTTTGATCCCCGGCGTTGTGGGGTCGGGAGCTACCGGCTAGGGATAGCCGAGCAGGATAGTCGCTCGGCTGCCTCTTCGTGAGGGCTTAGATCCTTAGCGCTGGAGGGGCCATAGGAGGCCTGCTAAGGATTGACCGAGCAGTGAAGCTGCTCGATTACCTCTTGACGAGGGTTTTGATCACAAAGACAACGCTCCTCTTTTTTTAATGCTTTAACGTTCCCTTCTTGTTATTTGAATGGAAAGGAATTTTTAGAAAAATTTACATTGTCTTTATGAAAGGAGAGGTACACACTCATAGGTATTAATTTCACTGGTACAACTTGAGCTTCTCGGCGTTGTAAGGCCGCGGAAACTTATGCCCGTCCGCGTCCTGTAAGCGGTAGGCTCAGCCGGGAAGTACCTCGGAGACGAGGAAAGGACCGTCCCACATCGGGGAAATCTTATGCAGCCTGCCTTGATCAACGAGCTCATTTAGCCGTAGGACCAGATCTCCGGTCTTGAAGAAGCGACGCTTGACCCGCGCGTTGTAGTATCGGGCAGTTTGCTGCTGATAGGCGGCAGCCCTGATTTGAGCCCGGTCTTGTTTCTCCAGCAAGATATCCAAGTTGGTCCGTAGGGACGTGGTGTTTGCTTCGTCGTCGAAGTGTTTGACCCGATGAATGGGTAACCCGATCTCCGCTGGGACTATTGCCTCGGTCTCGTAGCAGAGGCTGAAAGGGGTTTCCCTGGTGGGGGTCTTCTTTGACGTGCGCAGGGCCCATAGGACCCGGGGCAATTCCTCGACCCAATTGCCTTGGCGTCCTTCTAAGCGGTTTTGGAGGCCTCGGAGGACGTCCCGGTTGGCGACTTCGGCCTGTCCGTTGCATTGTGGATGTGCGACCGCGGCAAACTTCATGAGGATATGGTACTCGTTGCAGAACTCCTTCACTTTCTCGTTTTCGAAGTTTGTCCCGTGGTCGGTGATGATACACCTCGGGATGCCGAGTCGAAGTATCAGGTTGTTCCGCAGGAACTTAATGGTCATAGCGGCATCCGGTTTCCTGATGAGGACGGCCTCAATCCACTTTGTGAAGTAATCCACTGCGACGAGGACATATTTGTGCCCGCCCGCACCGGTAGGGAACTGGCCTATCATGTCCAATCCCCACTGGGCGAACGACCACGGGGAGGTTAGGGCGGTCAGCTCGGTAGCCAGAAGGCGAGGTATGCTTCCGTGGAGTTGGCATCTTTTGCATCTCCTGACGATCTTCTGGGCGTCTTGGTGGATAGTTGGCCAGTCATACCCCTGGAGCAAGGCCTTCTGGATCAAGGTGCGGGCCCTTTGGTGTGCGCCGCCAACCCCTTCATGAATTTCCTGGAGGATGTAGTCGGCTTCGTGGGGGTCGACGCACCGGAGGAGGGGCTGAGTGAAGGACTTCTTGTAAAGGTTCCCATTGCTCCAGACGAAGTGACGGGCTTTGGCTCGGAGATGGAGGGCTGCTTCCCGATCTTCTGAGAGCGTACCATCCCTTAGGAATTCCACGAGGGGCTTGCTCCAGTCTTGGTCATCTTCCTGCGCCGTATATACATGAAGTATTGTCGCCCCGTCTTCCACGTTGGGCCACGGCAAGGTCTCGAAGAGGATAGATCGCTTGTTGTTGGCCGAGTAGGATGAAGCTAGCTTGCTCAGAGCGCCGTCTTAGGCATTGAGCTGCCTGGGTATCTGCTCTACCTGGACTTCATCAAAGTTCTTCCGAAGTTTTCTTACCTCGGCTATATACTTTACCATTAGAGGTTCCCGAGCCTCGAAGTGGCCGGTCACTTGGCCGACGACTAGGGCCGAGTCACTGCGGATTCGAATTGTTTTCAGCCCCAGCCTGGAGGCCATGCGCAGTCCAGCCAGCAGGGCCTCATACTTTGCCGCGTTGTTTAAGGCCTTGAACCCGAGTTTTAGAGAGTACTCCATTTATGCCTCGTTCGGGCCCGGAATGATGAGGCCGGCACCACAGCCTTCCTCGGTTGAAGACCTGTCAACGTAGATGACCCACTCAGGGACCGAGTCGGGTCTCCCCACGATCGGGTGTTGATCCGCGAGGGTCGGCGTGGGCTCCAGTTCCTTACTGGGGATGGTGCGTTCGACGATAAAATCAACCAGGGCTTGTGCTTTAATGACCTGCCTCGGGCGATATTTTATGTCAAATTGGGACAGCTCCCACCTTCACTTCTCTAAGCAACCCGAGGATTCGGGTGAGGCGAGGATAGCCTCCAGCGGGCGCTCGGTGAGAACGAGGATAGTGTGCGCTTGGAAGTAGTGCCACAGCTTCCTTAAGGCCATAACGAGTGCTAAGACAATCTTCTCTATGGCTGGGTACCTCGTTTCTGCGTCTTTGAAGACGTGGCTCACGTAGTACACTGGCTTATGCGCTCCGTCGACCTCTCGAGTGAGCACTGAGCCCGCTGCTTGGTCGGATACCACCAGATATAGTGATAGCTCGTCTCCTTCAACTGGTCGGGTGAGCAGCGGCGGCGTCGCAAGGTTCCTTTTTAATTGGTCAAAGGCGGTCTGGCACTCTTTTGACCACTCGAACCTCGGGATTTTCCTTAGGGCTTTGAAGAATGGGAGGCACTTTTCCCCAGACCTCGACATGAAGCGGCTCAGAGCGGCTACCCGCCCCGTCAGCCGCATGATCTTGATGTTGGTCTTGGGCGCGGTTATGTTGAGGATAGCATCAATTTTTTCCGGGTTAACCTCGATCCCACGGTGGGTGACCATGAAACCGAGGAACTTTCCCCCGGTGACCCCGAATGTGCATTTGGCAGGGTTCAGCTTCATCTTGAACTTGCGGAGTACCTCGAAGGCCTCGCCCAGGTCCTTGGCATGGTCGGTTGACGAGACTGATTTGACGAGCATATCGTCGACGTAAACTTTCATGTTTCTGCCGATCTGTGGCTTGAACATGTGGTTGACCAATCGTTGGTATGTAGCCCCGGCGTTCTTGAGGCCGAAGGGTATCACCTTGTAGCAGTATACCCCCCGGCCCGTTGTGAATGCGGTGAGATCTTCGTCTGCTGGATTCATACGGATCTGATTGTAGCCAGAGAAGGCATCCATGAAGCTAAATAGTTCGTGGCCCGCCGAGATGTCAACGAGCTGATCTATCCGAGGTAGGGGTAGTTGTCTTTGGGGCAGGCCTTATTGAGGTCGGTGAAGTCGACGCACATGCGCCACTTCCCGCTTGACTTCTTGACCAGGACTACGTTTGCTAACCACTCCGAATAGAGCACATTCCAAATGAAGTTGGCGGCGAGGAGCCGGTCTACCTCGTCCTCGATAGCCTTCTGTTTGACCGGGGCGAAACTTCGCTTCTTCTGTCTGACGGGTCGGAACGTAGGATCTACCCCGAGCTTCTGAGATATGAGCACATACCGAATGAAGTTGGCGGCGAGGAGCCGATCTACCTCGTCCTCGATAGCCTTCTGTTTGACCGGGGCGAAACTTCGCTTCTTCTGTCTGACGGGTCGGGACGTAGGATCTACCCCGAGCTTCTGAGATATAACTTTGGGGTCGATCCCGGGTATGTCAGCAGGCGTCCAGGCAAAAACGTCGGAGTTGTTTCTTAGGAAATGAACCAGGTCATCTCGCTGAGTTCTTGTCAGAAGAGACCCGATCTGAACGAGTTTTTCCTCGTCCCCTTCTATGAAGGGGACCTCTGTCAGAGGCTCCACTGGGGTACCTCGGACCTCTTTTTGCTCATCTCGAGTGTCTAGAGAGCCTTTGATGTCACACTCACCTTCGACACCGTCGACCGTTCTCTCCGATGAAGATGTTGCGGTGAAGCAAACCTTTGCAATTCGCTGGTCTCCATAGACCCGACCTATCCTGCCCTGGTCGAGAGGGAACTTCATCGCCAGGTGGTAGGTCGATATCTGGGCCCGGTGGGAGTTCAGCTTGGGGCGGCCGAGGAGGATGTTGTAGGTCGATGGGATTTTCGCTACGATGAACTCCACCGGCACTGTCCGCGTAAGACCGGGCTCCGTGACGTTGAACTGCAGGGTGATCACCCCTTCCTCCGGGATGGAGTGGTTGGTGAATCCTGAAAGGACGTGGGAGGTCGGCCTCAGGTCTGCTGCGGTGAGCCCCATGCGCAAAAAGCAGTCGTGGAAGAGAATGTCTGCCGAGCTTCCCGAGTCGACCAGGATCCTGTGCACCTCGTATTGATGGACCCGAGCCGTAATCACCAGGGGGTCGTTGTGGGGCAGGGATATGTCGTGAAAGTCCCCGTCGTCAAAAGTGATTGGCTCGGTCTCCCTAACCTTCTTCTTCGGACGGCTGTCGGCCTCCGGGGCTGGCGAGGGGTGCTGAGTCTCGTAGGTACTTGACGTACCTCCCGCCGCCACGACCATGATTCTTGACGAGCCTCAGTTCTTTTCGGCGAGGTTCCTCACGCCCCCCGGTTGGGTTGTTTTTGAGCTGCCGGGAAGAGTCTCGCGTTCGCGACCCCGTCGAGGGAGGGGGTGCAGGTCATGCCTGCGAACATGCGAGCTGACCGCTACCGCCTCGGGTGGGACAGAGGTGCGACGAGACTCGGGGCGAAACTCTCTGGCGTAAGACCTCGGGGCAAAACGATGCGGTGCCCACCGGGTTATTGAACACGTCGGCCCGGGGGCCTGCGGCTGTTGGAAACGGTGAGGCGGCGATCGGCCGTGCCTGCACGAGCGGAGCCTTCTCTTCCTCGGTAGGGGTCCTGGTCTCGAGGCGGAGGAGAGGCGACCTGGGGAACTTGCCCTGCCGTTTGGACACGGATGAGCACCTCCACGACAGACGCGAGTCGGTCTATCCGGACGGCGAGGGCGTTGACGGCATTCGGCGGCGGAGGTTCTTCGGCGCCTCCGTTGAGGGGGAGGCGGCGGCTGGTGCTGGGATCGTCGTGATGATCGCTCGCCATTAGAGTAAGATTGGAAGATGAACTTTTGTTTTTGTGGAATCAAGATTTCCCACAGACGGCGCTAGCTGACGTGACCTGGATCACGCCAAGATGTTACCTTCCGTTGATCTGCTGATGGCGGCGATGGACGGCTGATGTTTGATCTGGAGGCAGGCTCTTGAATCGTGTGGATCTCAATGGGTTTGAGGCTGTTAGCGCCGAGCTACCTGCAAGGAAGTCTTGAGGTGGTTTTACCACCGAGGACCCTCCGACGGTCAAGTTAGAAAGGGAATCCGAGCAGAGTAACGGCTTAGTGGAGTAAAAATGTCTTACTTGAACTGTCTGGAAGAGGGGTTTATATAGCGGTAGCAGCAGGCAGGGCAGGCGCGAGAATCATGCCGGCCGTTACGCTCCCGACGTCACGCCGTGTGATGAGCGGGATCCCCATTAATGGCAAGACATGCTCGTTAATGGGGGATCGTGATGGCGTGGAACGTGGGATGTGGTCGGCGGATATCTCGTGCATGGCGAGATTCGCGGGATGGCGGTTGCGCCTGTGAGCGGTGCCGTTGGACGGTCGATGAGACCGAGGAAGATGACCTCGGCGGGAGAGCTCGCGGACGAGCGGGAGAGTCGAGGTATCTTCGTTCCGTGGTAGCCCGGAGAAGGGCTGTGAGGCCGAGGAGGCCGATTGTGCTGGCGGCCCAGAGGTGAGCCAACGCTTGTTTGTGGGACGGGCACAGGAGTGATCTGGTCGGCCACTGTAGGTCCTTTCTTATGAGCTTTGGGACACGCCATCCGCCAGGTGTCATGATCTGGGAGATCACCGATATCGAGCATCATCAATGCCAATGTATTGAGACCTAATTAATGCAAATGGTTCAATTTCTCCCACGTGAAAGTTCCTCAAAGTTAATTTTATAATTCTTTTATTCGCCCAATTGACACATTTTATTTTATTTTTTATTTTTAAAGTAGATTTTGGTTCTTGTGGCTTTCACTCTCCTTCTCGTGTCCTCACGAGAAATCCTCCCCCTTAATTAATTGGTATTCATCTTTTTCATTAGCTCTAAAGGTTATTTGGTTTGATTATATGGAAATTACTCCAACATGATGTTGAATGCAAATAGAAAATAAATTCATCTTTTGGTTATCTGGTTTACTTGATCAAGTAGTTGCCGCATTCATATACATAAGAACTATAGTGCCGGTAATGATGATATGCATAATTTCTTTAGACGTGATATTATTTGAGCAGAAATGATAGTTGTATTCCTGCTACAACTAGCATCCTAATTTACTTTAAGTAATCTGGATGCAAATTAGTATATATGATTTTCTATGTCTAGTCAATTTAGTTACTAGTTTTATCGACTATATTGGCATTGTTCATAAAACAAAAAAAAACAAAATTAAGAAGAAAAAAATGTAGAAAAGATAAAACTTCAGCAACTCCAGCCCTACGACATCAACATGCATATGAAAATTTATTATGATCTGGTATAGGATCCTACCAAATTTTGTTCATTAAATCCTTATCAAGATAAATGCAGACAACTATATATGTCAGCGTTAAAATAAATATAGACATCTGTTCATACTTGTCTGCACAAATCTTAGTACAGATTTTATTAACTCTTCTTCCATCTCCAATTAAGAAAGTTCTTGACATAAATAAAACATACTTTAGGAAAAAAGATTTAATTTAGAATAGAATCCAAAAGTCCAAAAGAGACAAAGGTTGGTATCAAAAAAGGCAAGTTAAAAGTTTAAAAGGCCCCTTGGAAATCTTGTGTTCTCAAACACCTTCCCACCCCTCCTTTTTCCAAGAAACTACCACCAACTGCCACTGGGCCCCACCCTTCTCTTTCTCTAGAACCTCGATACCCAAAACGGCCCAAGCCCCAACCGTTTCACCCACCGCTTTCCCTTCACCCGTTTTGACCCGCGTCCAGCTCGACGCCAGCTCGGACTGGGCCCCATCTCGGCGACCTATTCCGCACGTGAACCCCACCTCTTCTGCCCGCCACGTCAGCTATGCGCAGAAACCTGCACCCGGTACCTTTCGCACCCAGAATACACCTCGGTGATGGCCATGGCCGTAGGCCCCGCTCCAGTAATACAACCTAGTCTAAAGATACTCGGGCAAAAACCCCTGCCTATTCTCCGGCTGTCGAAGATCCCTACCTGCAAAATCTGTATAGTTTCCTACGATATCTTGTTAGCTGTATACATAACTATACAGATATGTAAGTTAACAATATATTATAGCCGTAGAGATTTTTGACAGCCTAAATATGAGACTGGTTTTTTTTGACAGTCCGGTGGGGGAGGCAGGAATTTTTTCACAACCAAGCTGACAAGTACGATGGTCAAAGACTCAAAGTCCATGGTCCAATTTTGAAGGTGAATAATTTGTTATTAATTAATTTAATTTACAATCTCTCGTCAACCACATTTTTCTAAAATTAATTTTAAACCTTGGAAACTCTATAAATAGAGATGAGCAAGCATCTCCTCTGTCTTCCTTCTTTCGATTTCTCCGCTATTTTTGCGCTATAGCCCCCCATTTTTTCCTAGGGTTCGTTGCCAACAATTTCTAGGGCTTTTCTCGCCCTCCCCCCTCTCGTGCTGCTGCATTTCGAGGATTACTTCTTCGATTCTCGCGTTAAGGTAACTATGATCGATTCTAGATGGAAAGAAAGTTGAATATTTGGTAAAGATCCAGTTTTTTCCCCCTTTCCTTTTTTTTGGGGTTTGGATTTTGTTTCTTTATTGAATCTGATAGATTCCAAAAGGAAAAGCAGATTATTGCATAATGATTGCTTTTTTCTTTGGATTTGTTATTCGTTTCCGTTTCTAGGTTTGTATAAACATCCGCAATGCCATCTGATTTTGATGGGCGAAGAAGGGAAAAGAAAAGATATTGGATTCAAATTAGGTTTTTTTGTTTCTTTTGTTTTGATGCTTGAATCTTTTATTAAATCGATCCAATTGGTTATTTATTCATTTTTATTGTTGAAATTGTTTGGTTTGATTCCTTGGATTCGATTTCCGAGGGGACCCGTGTCCTTTGTAATGTGAATCAGCGTCGAGTCTGCGACGAATTTTTTTGATTTTTTTTTGGGTAAAAAGGACGTTTTTTTTTTGTAACAAGGGATTGTGTAGCCTTTTTTGTTGGTGCCCATGGTTTCTCTGTTCTTTATTGGTTGTTTTTCATTTATGAAAGAAAAGATAAAAAAAAGAGTAGGAATTATTGTGAGCCCAAAATTGGGAAGACCCACCACCATCCTTTGATGCAACCCTTGTTATGAATAAGACAAGGTTGGCGAATCAAATAATGGTAACTCATAATTTTTTTTTGTTTTGGGTACTGTTCCATTAACGTGAGCCTCTTTCTTGTTTTTATTGTAATTTTGGCAAGTTTCAGCTGCGGTAGTTGTTTGTGATTTCCTTTTAAAGTAATTTCATTTCCTTATATGTCATTCTTGGCTCTTGATGATGCAGATGATATCTTTTTGTGATTTGATTTCTCATATTGCATGTGCTTTTTATAATTAAACGTGTTACAAACTAGGAGTAGTTGCAAGTTGTATATCTTCGTCATCATTATGAAGATATTAAGCAGTTAGAAATTAAGATGGTTCCAAAATTAGCTGTTGGTATGAATTTTCTAAGATTTATGTTCTGGTTTTCTATTGTTATCTACAGCTTAAAGAGACTGATACTGATAAGCCAATTGCGCTATTGTTTAAGTCAGCAGGCGTATAGCACTGTACTGTTTTACGTTGAGCTCGGAAGAGAGCGATCGGTTTTTCCATACAGTAAGCACAAACCTAAAATTATGTCTAACAAGCATTTTGATTTTTCAGTCGCGTTGCTTTAGTTTTTGTGATTTGAGCCCTTTTAGGAAGGACCCTGTACGGTTAATGTATTCTGTTCATTGATAGTATTTGTATACAATAATAATGGTAGCTAGGTGGAAATTTATATATCTACTTGTGTTAGATTTGAAGCATATATTCCTGGCTTAGATCTGTATACGGTGTCGTTACTTCCGCACTCCCCTCTAAACAAGGGGATGATCTTTATAAACATGGTTATAGTCTGTCACAACTCACGACATCTCCAAGCACGAAACTTGTGCTCTCTACAATAGCTCAAGTTCTTCATAAATTTATTGGCTTGAATGTACAACAAGGAAACCAATTTTATTTCTTTATTTAGTGGCCCTTCACATGTGTAGTCAAAGGGCTAGATGATCCTGTTTTGTAACGATTTTTTTTATTTCTAAAGCTTGCTTCACTTGCACACTATTATTTCTTTTTTGTGATTTTGTTCAAGAATGTTTTGATGATTGCAATCATGTCTTTGTTTTGTTCTTGTATTTTATAGTTCGGTATTTTCGACATCATTATAGAGGTGATAGGCTGATGACTTACATAAAGAAGCCTAAAACAGCCAGTCCAAAATACTTTATTGAATTCCAAAGATTCTATTTGTTCAATTTCAAAACCATACTCCACTATCAACGATGCTTATGTTAATTTTAATTTGTCTCAGTTATTTTGAGCGTATGAACTAAAATCATTCGGGTAGAGTACATAATATGCATGATGTCTATCCACGACTTTTAGTTATGTGCTATACTGAATGTTATTATGTGATAGGGAGGTAACAAGTTTGAGGGATGGCTCGAATTAGCATACGAAGGGCCATGGATTGTCAGTTATTGATCTTATATGATTAAAAATTTATTTAATAGTCATGCAGTGCTTAACAAGGGTCATCATACACAGTGAATAACCAAATTCTAATGTAGAAATTAAATATTTTTTCCTTTTCATCAGTGACCTGATTTCTTTCATTTTTATATCATGTCCTATTTTTCATTTTACATGGATGGCAGTAAAATTTAGTTTTGCATATTCTCATAGCGTTCAGAGATGTTTCCATTTGTTAACTGTGAAACTAGTGTTACTACGTTAATCAACCATTGCTGGTTGTAAAACAAAATTGACAGGCGTAACTTGACACATGTTGTTTACATATTTGGTTTCTAGTTATAAATCAGTAGCAATAGTAAAGGGTAACGGCATTTATGTTAAATCTTTTCTTCTTATTTTGAATTATGCAGTGGAGTAACTATCTGCCTGAAGTGTTGGGCTGCTTTATCAACTGTTTCAGTAAAAGCTCTTGGGATCAAATGTTTGACTGCCTTCTATAAATGCTTTTTAGTTCTAGCAATGAGAAGGTACATACTAAATCAATCTTAGAATGTTATGGATTTCCCTTTTGTTTTCTTTATTCATTTGTCTCATAGACAATGTTTGTTATCAGTTTTCAGGAAGCCTTCGCTTAATGGACAGTGTGCACAACTGCACTGACAAAAAAACATTAAAGAGGTGGTTCTTCATTGACAAGAGAGTTGGGTAGATAATCCGAGTCCACAAAACATTGAACTGAACTTTCTTTAAGATTGTGCTAGAAACTGCTAATCTCCATTAACTTGATTCTATAAGAATTCTGGAGCCAATGGATTTAAAACCAAACCATAATTCCCCTGTTCTTGCCGATCCTGTTCCCATGAACAAGTCTAGATTGGGGTTGTCTTCTAATTTGGTGCCATTCCCAGCATCATCAGCTGCAGGGTATTCTTCTTCTGGCCAGTATTTGACAATTCCCAGAAGAAAACCATTGCCCAGCAAACTTGACGATGTCCGTAGTAGTGGCTGGCTGGACGCAATGCAGTCCTCATCGCCTCCTCGCAAAAAGTTCAACAAGGATTTTAGCTTCGAATCCGAATCGGATGAAATCGACCCTGCATACCGCACTTGGATGGTAAGCACTTACAATGTTTGGAATATATGTGTGTACAAGAATCTCTCTCTCTTTTTTTATAACTGGATTAAGGTTTGATGCAGGTAAAGTATCCATCTGCGATAACATCATTTGAACAGATCACCAATTTTGCCAAGGGAAAGAAGATAGCATTGTTTCTTGATTATGATGGAACACTTTCTCCTATTGTGAGCAATCCGGATAGAGCTTTTATGTCCAGTGCGGTAAGAGGATTTTAAGCCATATTGATTCTCTTGTGTGTTCAACGACCAAGGTTTTAAATCTCAATATCAGTTTTACCTGTATCAGATGCCATTTTTGGATTGGGCTATATTGGCCATCTTGGATCAGAATTCTGGATGCCTCGGTTTTACTAAACGAATTTCTAAAAGTTAGTAAGCATTTGAGTAAATGGTAAAAGCAACTGTATATAATTAGACATATCTTTTGATAATGTTTAGAGTAGTTTTTAGAATATGTTTTGAAGATAACTACAAACTTTTGGCCTTCTTTTGTAATTATTGATGTCAAATAAAGCAATAATTAATAAATCCACTAAATCATTAATAGACTCACTACTAAAATCACATGTATCAATTGGTGAACCTACTATCAAAGCCTAAAATCCAGAGGCCATTTTTTGGGTACGTTTTGGCCATCATCAGGTTCTGCTGAGATAACCATGGTTCTGAATTCTGACTTTATTAATCTTGTTGGTAATTATTGGTTGGTGTTTTAATAATTTTTTTCATTTTTGCCAGATGCGTACAGCCGTGAGGAACGTTGCCAAGCATTTTCCAACAGCTATTATCAGTGGAAGAAGTCGCAATAAGGTAAGAAAATCTGATGATTAATTTCAATATATTTGGCTTCTGATCTCATTCTGAACTTTTGTTCATCTTCTACCTGCATCTCAGGTGTGTGAGTTCGTAGGTCTAAAAGAACTCTATTATGCTGGTAGTCATGGAATGGACATAATGGGGCCAGTACGAGAATCCGGGCCCTCTGCTGACCATCCGAATTCCATTAGGTCTACTGACAAGCAGGTAACCATGGGAAAAGCATTTTGATTGCTTTGGAGTTCAAATTGATTGTATAGTCTCTTTTCTTATGTGTGTTTTTGTTTACACTATAGGGTAAGGAGGTATTTCTGTTCCAACCTGCAAGTGAGTATTTACCAATGATCGATGAGGTATGCCATTATTTATTATCGTCGTCTGCATTTACAAACCTTTTTTTTCACCCTCGGTTACTTAAAATTCTTGTATTTATTATGATCAGGTTTTTAGATCCCTTGTCGAAACCACTAACGATATTAAAGGTGCGAAACTGGAGGACAATAAATTCTGTGTTTCTGTACATTACCGTCTAGTAGATGAAGAGGTAAATGCAAATTGAGTATTAATTTATGTTGTTAAATTTTAACAGCACAAATACTTACTGAACCTGTTCAAAATTTCCTTTTGCAACTTGCAGCTTTGGCCAGTGGTTGCTGAAATTGTTCATGATACTCTTAAGGGCTATCCAAAGTTGAAACTGACACATGGGCGAAAGGTAACATAATGATAAGCTGTCTGCTTTAGTGATTGAACGGATATGATTATTTTAAAGCATGAACCAATAGTACTCTCTTTTGTCTGACAGGTTTTAGAGATTCGTCCAGATATCCCTTGGAACAAAGGGAAGGCTGTTGAGTTCTTGCTGGAATCCCTTTGTCTGAGCAATCGCGATGATGTTCTCCCTATATACGTCGGAGACGACAAAACCGACGAGGATGCTTTTAAGGTTACAAATAATTAGTATCCTGCGATTATTTGATGGCTATAACTTATTGCGATGCAGTTTTTATTTATTATTATATCATCTGATTGAAACAGTATCTGAGAGAGAGTGGGCGAGGCTATGGTATTCTAGTATCTTCGGTCCCAAAAGAAACCAACGCATTCTACTCTCTGAGAGACCCATCTGAGGTAAACAAGTCTATATTCTGTGTTTGGGTTCCATGTCTGTTGCTCGCTTGTTTGGCGCATTTGTGCTATATCAATTGGTATTTTACAGGTTAAAGACTTCCTAAAAAACTTGGCGAAATGGAATAGTAGTGCTGTGCTTTAGGGATGCGGGATGTCCGTCGATCTCCATATATATAAATAAACAATGAGTCCTTTTATATTAAGTTCTCAAAGTTCTAACAAAGAAGTCATTTGTATGGTCATTTTGGGGTCAGATTTTGGAGTGTTGGCCTTTGGAGATTTACAAACTCTCAAAAGGTCTTTCAGCTTGTAACTTCTTTTCATTTTCTGGTAAATATGTTGCTTATATTTCTATTAAATTTGTTGGTTCAGATTAATCATTAAATCTTTTACTTCAGTTATTGATTTCTTTTCCCCTTTGGTTTCTTCAGTTGGTTTGTATTGATCATTTAGTGTAAATATCTGTTGAGACTGCAGCATTATGTCTTTGTAGAAACAACAATGGTGTGTTGCGTTCTTTGCGTTTCTTGTAGGATTCTTTTACTTGGTTAAATAAGTGTAAATTACACTAAAATTCCTTCATCTGTCACAATATTTCGCTAAAATACCTTAAACTAAGGTTTGGAAGGGATCTATAATTGTTGTATATCAAAGCTCAACATATATACAATGTCCAAATCATGCACACTATTTGAGCCAACTGCAAATTATTCAGTAAAAGTAGTTCAATACTGGAGTTGAAAAACTACCAAAAATTTGGCTCCAGTTGATATTAATACAGTGCCTAACAAACCTGATGTTTAGCGTTCGCTCGCTTGCAATCGATATATCTTGACATCAATCACACCTTATGAATCAGAATAGCAATCATACAAAGAAGAAAGAAAAAGGAGCCTTATGAATCAGAATAGCAATCATACAAAGAAGAAAGAAAAAGGAACTCGCAGGTTATGAATCAGAATAGCAATCATACAAAGAAGAAGAACTCGCAGGTTATGAATCAGAATAGCAATCATACAAACAAGAAAGAAAAAGGAGCCATCCCCATCCCTCTTATTTGCCTGCCAAGTTAATTTACCAAGCGAATAAAAAATTTCTGGACTCATGCATCACTACCAAAACGTGACAAATTTAGTAGCATGCAATCGTTTTCGACACACTTCAGTTTCCCACTCTGATTCAAACACAATCTAACTCTTCCTATCTATTTTATCTATCTCTATAAATATAGGAATGATTTCCTTCTGATTCTACACTTGATTACCGAAATGTCTACGGCTACAGGAGTAGTGTTTTCTCTGACAACGGTCGGCTTTTTGAGCTCAGTAGTCAATGGAGCTCAGGTCCCAGCCATGTTCGGCTTTGGAGACTCGTTAATTGATCCTGGGAATACCAACAACCTTTCGACATTCGCGAAGACGAATACAAACCTAACGGGATCGATTTCCCTGCTAGAGTTACGGGCAGGTTCTGTAACGGCAGTACGGTCGTGGACCACTTGGGTAAGAACATGATTCAATACATTAACTAGTAGATTCTCTATTTTGCAAGTTGTATCACAAGTTATAATTATCCACGGATTGCGTTTTCATCATTAAATATCATGTTCGAGCATGGTCTCTCGCACCATTCTCATTTATCAATGTTCGTTGGTGATGATGCACCGAACTGATGAAGTTTGAGTCGAAGGATGTCTTTCTGTAAGACAGTTACCCCTCTATTGCTAAGCTTTTCCAGTAAAATTGCCTTTCAAGAAGTCGATCGTTCATATACGGATATAATAAATGAGAGATCAATCATGTATATCGGTACAGATGATATCAAACACACAACGCAATGACATCCAAAGTGATCTACTACAAAAGAATTTGATGCAACATACCTTAACCCTTCGGTCGATCAGTGCAACGCTACGTATCTCACAAATCTATCCAATGATCGGAAAGCAACCATATGATCTTGAGCCTCTCTTGGATCTTCACCTTTTTCCGGAGTCATCAAATCGGTAGGCACAACAACACTCGTTGTTAGGGGCAAGAAGCTAACACAATTTCACCGTGCTACTAGCTCTAAACGAAGAAACTACAACGCGAGTGAGAATAAAAAATTTGGAACGATTTATGAGTGATCTGTGTTGTCATTTATAGAGTTTAGGAACCCTTGCACCGCAATCCTTTAGCACCAAGAATCGCTCGCTTTTAGGGGGCAAAAACACCGCCTTTCCTAAAGAAAATGAATTCATAGAGTCGGTACTATTTTAATGGTTTACCACTAGCAACTAAATTTCCATAAAGCAGCGGCCAAAGAGTATCAAAATCATATGAAAATTGGTGTACATATATATGCTTTAGATCCTGACAATCAAAATGGACAGTGGCTAATAATTAAAAAGAAATTTGTGTTTAGTTGACTTGTTTTATGAACACAGGAGAGAGATTATCCCTATTCCATTGACCCCCACGTTTTCTCTTTTGTATACCGCACTTTTCAATCATATGATTTGAAATCGCAATGCTCATGAATTGAGTGAAAGATATTGAGACTGAACTGGTAGCTGCCCGGAAATAGAAGCATGGCGACTTCAAATGAGAAGCTCATCTTAATTTGGAAGCCGTTAACGACATTAATTTGTAGGTTCATGGTACCCTCTTCGGCCGCATTCATCAACTCGTAATCCCTTTTGCCCTTAATTATCTATTGATAAAATGTATATTGGGGATGAGGGATTTGTACGTGAGAAACCAACGAGAGGAGGCTAGCTCTTTTACCCTTATCAGAATAGATTTCAACATCTTATCTAACAACCCACAAATCCTATAAAAATAAAAACCCATAAAGATGTATGAATTTTGTTGCGGATAAAACAATCACAGAGCACAAACCAAATGACGACGAGAAGTAATCAAAGCCATAGACAAGATAGAAATAAGAGAACTTACTAATTGGCGAGGAGAAGTTTTTTTAATATCAAATTCGGATAATACAAATGGATGGAGTAATACAAACCCCTCTTAAATAAACCCTAACTCTCTCAAAACAATGTGTTCTCTCAAATATTCAGAAACAATGGGTTCTCTCAAATATTCAGAAGCCATCATCAATTGGGTTAAAACAAGCTATCATATATATAACATACAAATGATTTACCAAAATAACAAATTTCCTAACTAAGCGAATTTCGCCTGGCCCAGAGCGGTAGACGTCTGCACAAGGAGTGGACAGACGTCTGCACAAAGTGTCACGAAACTCCAGAACGCCACCAAATGTCTGAACAAGGATTGTGCAGACGTCTAGGCTCCAAAATTGCCAGAGCATTCACAGACGTCTGGATCTATACAAGTCAGACGTATAAGTCCAGACGTCTGCCCTACGATAGACGTCTGAAGCTCTCAGCTCCAGACGTCTGTTTGCAGATAATATCGAGACTTCAAATAGTTTCGTGATAACGCCGGATCGTAGGAAATTTTCAGGGATCGAATGTGAGGCACACATAACAAATCTCTATCTTGTCTTGCATTCCGTAAACTCCTCCATCAAAGTAATAACAGCTCTGCCTTTATCAAAAAACCCCTAAAGGGCTCAATGAGTATGACACACTCCAATTAAATTTAAGCAATGTTCAAACTTAACAACTGAAAGAGACTTCGTCAACATGTCAGCCGGATTATTCGTTGTGCCAAACTTCTTCACAATAATCTCTTCTTTCTCAATGAATTTTTGCATGAACCAATACCTCACATCAATGTGCTTCGTCCTCTCATGATGCATCTGATCTTTCGTCAAGTGAATAGCGTTTTAGCTATCACAGTAAACTATTATGGTATCTTTTAGAATACAGAGTTATGAAAATAGTCGCTTCAACCAGATTGCCTCCTTAACGGCCGCAACTACGGCCGTATACTCCGTCTCCATCGTAGACAACGCTGCAGTAGGCTGTAATGAAGCACGCCAACTAATGACACATCCTCTCAAGGAGAACACATAATCGGTGATCGATCCGAGTCTGTCAAGATCACCCGCATAATCGAAATCACTGAATCCAACCAAATTATTGTTGTTCCTCCCAAACACCGACCCCAAGTCAGACATATCTCGCATGTATCGTAAAATCCACTTCACAGTTTACCAATGGCCTTTACCTGGAGATGTCATGTAGCGACTAATAACATTAACAACATGTGAAATGTCGAGTAGTGTATAAACCATGACATACATAATGCTATCCACCGCATTCGCATATGGAACATTCGACATATATTTAATCACATCCTCTGTTTGCGGTGATGAACGAGCTGAAAGTTTAAAATAAGCTGCTAACGGAGTACTTATAGATTTAGCGTCTGCCATGCCGAAACGCTCCAAAACTTTCTCAGCATATCGCTGTTGAGACAAGTAAAGCTTTCCTCCTTTACGATCGCGCCTTATCTCCGTACCAAGTTTTTTCTTGTCCGCTCCTAAATCCTTGGTGTCACGCCCTGCTTCCCAGTAGACGGAAACGGTGACGTGCGAAGCCCGCAGCATATTTATACAAAGAAGGTCATTTCCTACATAAATATACTAAGTGTATTGAAACAATAATACACAACGCAAGAATAAATGGAGACTGTAAAATTTTTCAACAAATATCTTTATTTATATCCAACTTCCAATATTTACAACTACATGAGTTTCAATTGGAAAGTAAATACAATAAAGAAAAATGCCTAAACATGTGGCGTACATAAACTGAATAAAAAGTGAAGCTAAGCTAATCCCGAGGAGCAATCCGGTTGTAGTCTTCCTCTGTGGCCTCCACTTCCTCCGTCTCGACCGTATCTGACGAACATTCCAAAAAAGCAAGGGTGGATGGAATGCCCGTCAGCGAACCAGCGCTTAGTAAGTCTCAAGGATAAAGTAGGAGTAAAAGAATGACAAGTATAATATATATATATATATATATATATATATATATATATAACGAGTACAAGTATATGATCATGGGTAAATATGTACTATAGATCTCTATATGGTCACTATGTTAACGTTAAGTTCCAAGTGTGAATGTCAACGCAGCCGTAGAAGTATTCATGAGCTCAAGAGTGAGGCCCCAGGAGTAAGGAAACACGGGCCCATTTCATGTGTTAGCATCGGGGTTTTAGGCTGAGAATGAGTCGACTCGACCGATATTCGAGTAAAATAAAAAAGAGCTTAATACGGGACACCTGAAACTCCGTTGGATTCACACAAGAAACTATCCAAAGTACCCCGAGTATAATATATATTATAATTGTAAGATAGTCTTAGTTGATTTTATTGGTTGATTATAATATGACTTGATCGAATCCATAGATTGCACAAGGTGAAATAATGAAGTCGGGTGAGTCGAGTGAGGTGCGAGTCATGTCCATTGCAATCTTGGATCGAGTCAAGTTAGTTCGAGGAGAATGGATTCGAGTTCATGTTTAAGTTTAGATTCGAGTTGGGTTAGAGTTCGAGTTTGTGTTCGAGTTCAAATTTAGATTCGAGTTTAGGTCTTTTTCATATAAATTGATTTAAACTGTTAAAAAAATCTTATGTTCGGGAGAAATCGACAACTGCTGCACATGGACGACAGAATTTATGTCTTTTTCCAAGATAATTGCCATTGATAACTCCGTTAGGTTGTCTAATCTGAATAGACAAGCACTCACATTCTCCGGCTCCCTAGGGCTCAAGAGAAATGATACCGCTTAAACCTATATTAATCTAGAGTCCTTAAATATTGTTTGCATATCTCGAGGGGGTTTTATGAAAAATACTTTAATATAGTTTAAAAATAAATCTCTTGAGGGTGATTTATAATATTTAGGATTTTCATGAACATGTATTTTAATTGTTGTGGTGTTTTAGTGATAAAATCTAGTTTTTTGAAAGTTTATGGTAGTTTTATGAAAACTACTATTTTTGGAAACTTGTTGGTTTTTTATTAAAAAATTCTAATTTTTCATTTTAAAGATATAGTTTTATAATTTGTTTTTATGAAAAATACGGATTCATAACTTTATATAATTTTTTTCAAAGTTTGTTTTGTTTAGAAAAGTCATATTTCTTAAAAACCGTATTTCTAATTTCTTTTGAGACCAAATACTCCGTGAGGAGTTCTGCAACTCATTTTACTATCCTCAGGATGTGCGATAATCCGCACCATCCATTAGCGAGTCCTCTAACGAGAGTTGTAAAGGCGTAATTGCCAAGAATTTAAAAATATCGATTAAAAGAAAACCGTTTTGAAAAAAATGTGGTATTTTAATGTAAAAATTATTTTTTAAATAAACCATATATTTAGAACCTTGTGCTATGAAACCATAGTGTGCATGTGGGGTAGGTCGTTACCCCGTGAATGATCTAAAGGTATATACTCTAGTTATTAAAAATATGGTTATATTAAAGTTCATGGTATTTTTTTGAAAACTTCGTTTTATGATTATTTCACATGGAAAATTTTGTTAAACTAAAAGCTAAATGACATACATAAGGTTAAGAGTGGTGTTAGAATTGTTAATTTGACATATTTTACTTATAAACTGGAGTACAAATGTTAAAAATAACATTATATCGGAGTTAATTCCACTTTGTCGATGTAATTTTAGAAGACGATTTGAGATGAATGAAATAAAGAGAGAAGGGAAACTTACTAGCTTAAATCGTTAACAAGAATGAGGGGAAGCCTTCGGGTGTCGTGGTGTCGTCGGGAAGGCTTCGGTCGTTGAGTCTGGCTTGCTACTCCACTTAGGTGCTTAACTCCACTTGGTATTTAGAGAGTTTGAGAGAATTTTTGATAGAAATTTCAGAATAGGGGAGAAATAGGGGATGGGGTACAATTTATAGTGAAAATTTTAGGGTTTGGGAATTAAAAATCAGATTAAAAGAATTAAATTTAATGTTAAATAGTGAAATGAATAGTCACTGTTTAATTGCAGGAAAATCAAACAGTGCAGGGGATTAGAGGGGAGCTGAAGGGACTTGCGTGCAGAGCACGGAGCGATTTGGAGGCATGTAGACCATTGGCGGCGGCCATAAGGGAGAAATGGGTGATCGGATTTCAATGGCTTGCCTCGATGTTCGTGCCATGTGTCTAGATTGGTGTTTACTCCTCTTTGCGTCTGTTTGATTTTTCTGAAACTTTTTGTTTCTCCGTGTATTGCACGTGCAACTCTTGGGCTTCCAAAAAATTAAAAAGAAAAATCTGTAAAAAATTTTGGATTGATGGGATTCGAACACACAAGCTGTGTCACAGTAGTGTAGAGGCTTTACCAGTGAGCTGCAAATTACCTTTTGTTTTTATTGAAAAAAAATAACTTACAACTCCTACACAGGCTGAAATACACTTTTCTATACATTTAAACAAATAATTCTGTACAAAGATTTTGGAGTCGTTACATTTTACCCTCCTTATAATAATTTCGTCCTCGAAATTTATATAAAGGACTAATTTTCGAATAGCTGAGGGTATCGTGCACGCATACTGTCTTCTCGCTCCCATGTCGGTTCTTTTGGCAAGTCTTTTCTCCATATCACCCGGACCAAGTTCACTTCCTTATTCCGTAACGTCTTCACCTTTCGATCCAAGATCTCGACTGGCTGCTGCTCACAAGTAAGATCGGTCTGTATAGTGATCTCTGAGTGATCAAGTATGTGGCTGGGGGCGCTCACATATCGTCATAGTTGGGATATGTGGAACACATTGTGCACTCCTTCCAATAAGGGTGGTAATGCCAAATGGTACGCCACTTCTCCAACTCGTTCAAGTATGTCGAACGGTCCGATATACCTTGGACTGAGTTTGCTGTTCTTACCAAAATGTATCACTCCTCTGTTTGGAGAGATCTTCAGGAATACACACTCTCCGGGTTGAAAGTTGTCATTTTGTATTTGCCCAATACTTCTATCGGTCTTGGGCTATGCGCATTTTTTCCTGATCGTGCGAAGCACATCTACATTTGCCACGATCATCTCTAGTCCAACGAGTTCACGATCTCCTACGTCGTCCCAGTTTAGTGGGGAACGACACTTCCATTCGTACAGTGCTGCGAATGGTGCTATCCCAATGTTTTCTTGGTAGCTGTTGTTATATGAAAACTTCACAAGGTGTAGGTGATCTTCCCACAAACCTCCGAAGTCTAATATACAGGCTCTCAGCATATCTTCTAATATCTGAGTTGTTCGCTTGGACTGTCTGTCTGTTTATGGATGATACACAGTGCTGAAATTCAGACTCGTTCCTAGGCTAGCTTACAGGCTCTGCCAAAACTGTGATCGGAATCTTGTATCACGATCGGAGACGATGCAGATAGGTACTCCATGTAATCTTCCGCATGAGATTATGGATATCAAGAAAAGTATTGTACACCTTGAAGGATAAATCTTACTTTAGAGTTTTACTCACCTCCATGTACTTTCTTGCCAACGTGTCAGTTGCCTGACCAACTCTGAATGGAATAAAGTGAGCCGACTTAGTGAGTCAATTCACAATTACCCAAATTGCGTCGTTACCCTTCGTGCTGTGAGGGAGAGCAGTCACGAAGTCCATGATAATGTGCTGCTATTTCCATTTTAGGATTGGTAACGGCTGAAATAGACTAACAGTTCTGTAATGTTCAGCCTTCACTTGCTGACATACTAGACACTTTGCTACGCTCCTTGCTACTTCTCGCTTCATTCCATACCACTAGTAGTGTTGCGATAGATCCTTGTACATCTTCGTACCGCCGGCGTGTATCGAATACGGAGAGCTGTGAGATTTTTTTATCAACTCTTCTCGAACAGAGCCGAATGGTACACATAAACGGCTTCCATATCGCAAGGATCCATTTTCGTGGATGATGAAGTCAGTTCGAAGTTCACTTTCTACTTGTTCTCGGATCTTTTGTAGCTTGACATCATTTACTTGAGCTGCCTTGATCTGATTTACAAGAGTGGACTGAACATGTAAGTTCATTAAATATGAAGTGTTACCTGACATAATTACTTCGATCCCCAATCTGTGCAATTCTTGCTGTAGCTTCCACTGAACGGTGAGATTCATTGCTAATGGCTGGCGACTAAGTGCATTAGGAACTACGTTCCCCTTCCCAGGATGATACTGTAGGTTGATATCGAAGTCCGCCATGAGTTCTAACCATCTTCTCTTCCGCATGTTGAGTTCCTTATGAGTAAATACATACTTAAGACTTTTATGGTCATTATATATATCCACTTGTTCTCCCAAAAGACAGTGGTGCTAAATCTTGAGTGCGAAGACCGCTGCTGCCAGTTACAGATCATGTGTTGGATAGTTGCGTTCATGAATTTTTAATTACCTTGATGCAAATATCACAACTTTTTCATGCTGGTGTAGAACACATCCTAATCATTTACCGGACGCATCACAACACACATCGAATCCACCAGATTGATCCAGTATTACGAGGATAGGAGCAGAGGTTAATCTTAACTTGAGTTCTACAAAAGCCTTCTCAGATGCTTCTGACCATATGAATGCTTCGTCTTTACGTGTGAGCTTGGTCAGGGGCGTTGAAATCTTTGATAATCCTTCAATGAATCGTCTGTAGTATCTTGCTAAGCCCAAGAAATTTCTTATATCTCTCACCGTCTTTGGTGTCGGCCACTCGCTGACAGCTGACACCTTAACTGGATCCACAGAGATTCCTTCGCCCTAAACGATATGTCTGAGAAATCCGACTTGATCTAGTCAAAATTCACACTTGTTGTACTTGGCGAAAAGCTGATGTTGTCGTAATGTCTACAGGATGACCCGTAAATGCTCGGTGTGCTCTTTTCGATTCTTTGAATACACCAGGATGTTGTCGATGAAGATAACAACAAATCTGTTTAAGTACTCTCGGAAAACTTGGTTCATCAAGTTCATAAAGATGGCAGTGCATTGATTGGTCTTTGCGCTTGTGTGCGTTTTGAAATCAAAGAATTAACCACAATCAAGAACGGTGTCGCTTAGTATCTAGCCGGTTGAATCCGGGTCGGTCCACAGGGAAAACGTGTATTTTCTAGTTGTTCTAACGAGTCAATTCCTATTTGTGGTAGGTTTTGATTTTCAATAAAAACTGAAGTTGAATTTGATTTGGATTAAAATCTTGCTAGGGTTAGGATTATGTTAGTTTGGAAAGTCAATTCTTCTCACCTCTTTCTTTGCCCTAATTAAGAACTTTTAGGTGTTAAGATAATAGTTAACAAAGGGGATTAGCACGACCGGGAAGAAACTAGGTTTCTTCCCTTTGGTCCTTGTCCGTACTTTCTTAACTCTTAGCCCTAAGCTCTATGAAAATCAAACACAATCGGTCTTAACTATGGAATTACCGCTACCTCGTGGGATAGGGTGCCGTAGTGAGCGGTGTGTGTATGTTTGCATAGAGTCCTACTTTAAAATGTTGAACGGGCAAGAAAGGGGTGAGCGATTTTCATCTCTCAAACCTTCCCCAAACCTAACCCTAACAAGTGAGGAATTACTCACACATTAGGGAATTAATAAAGGAATTCATTTTTATGGTTTTTATTTAATAGCCTAATTAACTTGCGGAAAATAACTACGGCAGAGAAATAAAATTGCTAGATAAAAAATTCAAGATAAAAAAAACTTACTTTTTTATTGATGCACTCTTTGAAATTACAAGGAATGAAAATTTTTAAACTAGAGAAATAAAAAGAGCAATGCTCCAAAAAGAGCTGTAGGCTTCCTATTTATAGATAATAGAAACCCTAGGGTTTACATCTGATCCATATCTAGAATTACAAAAATACCCTAAGAAAACCAGGTCAATGCACCGACTCCACCGACACGCACCGACACGCGCCGACACGTGTACAGCACGGCCATGGAACCGCGGCCATAAGCCATGTTTGGCCGCGGATCCGCGGCCGTTTGAGGGGCTTGTGGGCTGAGTTTTTGAGGGCTTCTTCATGTTGCTTTTTTTTATTGTATTTTCTTCTCTTGGTTCTTCAGAATCCCTTCTAGTTTCTTCCAGATTTCCACAGTGCAGAATGTTGTGGACTTTTACCGTTTGCTTCGTGTTGAAATCTTGAATCTTGTGCTGCCGTCATACTTTGTGCAATCGAACTGTTCATTGATCTTCATTTGTTCCTTAAACTGTAGACGGCATCATATAGATTCTTCTATTTGTTGGTCGTAGTCTCACTTTTGTAGCGTTTTTTCATCATTTTCACTGTATTGTTCCGAGAACCTGTAACCTGCAGCTATATAACAGACATGGATCAAAAGCACTTATTTATTTGAAATATGATTAAGAATGGGGAATATAATAATACAAAATTCTGATATGAGCAAATACCCCCAAATTTATTTTTTGCTCGTTCCGAGTAAAACTAGTTTTATTCTCGAAAAAGCCTAACCTCACTTTCGCAGGGAAACGCGATTGCACCGAGCTCGTGCAACAAGCTGTTAAATCTCTAGGTGTCCCTAGTAGGAGAAGTGTTGTCTCCTGAGGGTTTTCCGCGGATACTACCCACAAAATCCGATCAATTTGGCCTATTGACTTTCATTCTTCAATTCGGTGTTCTATTAAGAAATTCTATTATCCACAACTCAGAAATTATCAATCCATATTTTTCACACTCACTTATCATTTAACTTAAGATTGTATATGTTCTGTAAATTTATTTAGCTTTTAGCATCTTTTGAATTTTCCTTCTAAGGTTCCATCTCAACTTAGAAATTTTTATCATCTTTACTGAAGATATAAGTCCTATTTTTCATTCCTATTTCTCATCCAAACCCCAATCATGTACCCCTACGTGTGTGTATGTATCACCCCTACATTTGGAAATTCAATTCAAGCTATTATACTCTTGTCCATCATCCAAAGTACTTTTAGTTGGTGAATTTTTTAGATGAAATTGCTCACACATCTTTCATGCGACCGTTAATACTTCTTGAGATACTAACGACCGATTACAAAATGTGTTTGCGCATTAAGGCGTAATTCCTTATCTTGTAATACCTAAGGCTTTATCAGTGACTCCCAAACCAGTTGGTCTAAGGCACTAGGTGATAAAGCACCCTCGCTATATATTTTTTTATTATACGCAGCGTTAAGTAATTACAAAACCAGTGTTCATTTTTTTTATATCTCTTAATTCACACTTTAATATTTGTTTAATTCAAGCTATTATACTGTCCATCATCCAAAGTACTTTTAATTGGTGAATTTTTTAGATGAAATTGCTCACATATCCTTCATGCGACCGTTAATACTTCTTGAGGTACTAACGACCGATTACAAAATGTGTTTGCGGATTAAGGCGTAATTTCTTGTCTTGTAATACCTAAGGCTTTAGCAGTGACTCCCAAACTAGTTGATCTAAGGCACTAGGTGATAAAGCACCCTCGCTATATATTTTTTTTATTTTACGCAGCCTTAAGTAATTTCAAAATCAGTGTTCATTTTTTTTATATCTCTTAATTCACACTTATAATTTTATTTTCCTTCATACTAAGGATTTTAGACAAGAGCATTTCAATGTATCTTCTACTATTCCATGTTTCAAGGTACGTGTTTGTGCGAGTTGTAGGGTATATATTTTCAGAATTTAGACTAAAGGTTCGGAATTATTTTTCAGAGTTACACTTCAATAAAAATTTCAATACTCTTCCCTTATTTTAACTTAGCTGAAGAAGTAAACTCAAAATTTGCCTATTTCTAAGTAAACCACAAGGACATATATTTTCTACCGTTAAATTTTAAAGAAAGGTTATTTTTAGGGTTTCTAATTTACTAAGTTTTGGGATCTAGTTTTTTCCTAGCTAGTTAACCGTCTTGTTAAATTTAAGTCAATTATGGCCAAAATTGAATTTTTCAATTTTTATAATTTTTAAAATTTTTCAGTTTTTATTTGATTTTTTTCTTTTTATATATTTTTTTATTTTCATTATTTTCAATTTTTATAATTTTTTATAAAGATGCAATGCAGAATTAAACATGCAAAAGAAAAAGAAAAAATATATACAAAAATATGCAATGCAATGATAACTATTTACAACCACCTCCTCCCCCAAACTTATCAAAAGCAGCGCCCTCACTATTCGGCCCCCCGCCGTGCCCTTGAGCGTGAACGGGAACGCTCTTCCCTAGCTAGCAGGGTTCTGACCCCCTGTTCTACTTCTATCAAACGCTGATCATGTTCCCTCATCATCCCCCTTAAATCGTCAATCCCCCTAATGGTTCTTCTCATTAAACGTGCATGTTCTAAGGGGGTGAGCTCTCCCACGCTCGCGGTCGAGTTGGAGCTAGGTGTTCTGGCGGCACGTGTTCCTCCGGTTCGGTTCGTGACCAAACATTTGTCAAGCGTGTATAGAACGTAGATACGCCCTCAATGAGAGGCCTGATGGATATTCCTCCATGCATGTAAAATTCAAATTCCTCCACAGGGAGGAAATAGCGACACAGTTGTGTCACTAACATGGGGCATGGGTAGTTCACGGCCCTTTTGCCCGCACCAATTGAGTTAAGCAGAACCGTGCATATGTCGAATCTAGGGTTCCTAGTCATTAGTGTGTGCACGATATGAAGTGACGGGGTGAAAAATGTGGTGTTATGGGAGCTCCCAAATTTTTTTTTGTGCCCACCGGCACACGGTTAAAACATTAGCGAAAAGGGTTCTGGCTTGTATTCCTTTCCTTGGTTCTCTCGAGCAATCATTACCCATTAAGGGCATGTAATCTTCAAACTGAAGGGGTTGATCATGAACAGGTAATTTAGGGATTAAAGTGACTTCATGTATGAAGTCTCTATCAATAATTATCTCTCTATCGCCCCACAGTAACTTGATAAATCCATATTGTGCAAGACAGCTGTCTTCCATGCACTCGTGAAAACGAGTGACTAGATCTTGAAGGGCGTAAGCGTTTGGGTGATTATAGATTAAAAATTCCAGCCCATTCGTGTGATTTCATCAGCAAAATAACTCCCATATAGCGTGTGTGAAAAGATCTGTGAGAAATCATGTTCTAACTGCATATTTGGTGCCATCACAGATAATCTACAGATCTAAAAAAATTTAAACAGAGAGGAGTTTAGAGATCGAACCGCTTCTGAAAATTTCAGACGGTGACGCAGCAAGGGCGCGGCGGTTGCGCGGTGGGAAGGGGGTTCCTGCGGCGGTTGGGCGGTAGGAAGGGGGTTCCTCTCTGCAGAAATCGAGGCGGCGGCTAGGGTTTGAGGAGAGCTGATAAAATTAGGGTTAAGAAATAGAGAGGGTCGGGGTCTTATTTATAGGGGGAGTGTTTGGGTTATTTGTAAAAAAAACCCTCTTAAAAAGAGGTTTTTTTTTTTTTGCAAATAAAAATTTTATTTTTATTTTATTAAATATGGAAATTTACAAAAATACCCAATTTTTTTTTTATTTTCAAAATTTTATTTTTTATGTTATTTTGTTTTTATATAATTACAAATGATACATACCCCAAAACTTATTTGAAACAGTGTTTTGGCTTGATAATCGAAAATTTGGGGGTAGATGGAGGAAGATCAGTCAATGTAGATCGGCTCCCGTAAAAACAGGAGCTCCTCCGAAGGGTCCGCAGTGAGGAACGGTTTAAGTCGATGTCCGTTTACTTTAAATAGTGTACCGTCCTCCGGGTTTTCTAGATCTACCGCATCGTGCGGATATACGGTGCGTACCAAAAATGGCCATTTCTATCGAGATTTGAGCTTGCCGGGATGGAAATGCAACCGAGTATCGTAAAGCAAAACCTGTTGACCAGATTTGAAAGTCTTGCGCATAAGGTGTTTATCGTGGAACACCTTCGTTCGGTTTTTAACAACACCGCGTTCTCATAGGCCTCATCCCGCAGCTCGTCTAATTCATTCAATTGCAGCTTTCTATTGCTGTCCGCATCTCCCAAAGATGGTTCAACTCTTTAATTGCCCAAAATGCCTTGTGCTCTATTTTAACAGGAAGGTGGCAAGCCTTTCCATAAACAAGCCTGTATGGAGACATGCCAAGATCGGTCTTATAGGCAGTACGGAATGCCCATAGTGCATCAATCAGTTTTGATGACCAATCTTTACGGTTTTTAGAAACCGTTTTCTCCAATATTTGTTTAATCTGCCGATTCAAAATCTCGGCTTGCCCACAAGTTTGGGGATGATATGGCGTTGACAGTTTGTGAGTAATGGAGTATTTGCGCATTAAGAACTCAAAAGTCCTATTATAAAAGTGAGATCCATTATCACTGATAATCGTGCGAGGATGCCCAAACCGCGAAAAAATGTTTCCTTTGAGAAATCTAACGACAACCTTGTTGTCATTAGTTCGGCTGGGTACAGCCTCGACCCATTTTGAAACATAGTTAACAGCAAGTAGAATATACATGTTCCCAAAAGAGTTGGGAAATGGTCCCATGAAGTCTATTCCCCAAAAATCAAAAATTTCAACAACCAAAATTGGTTGAAGCGGCATTTCATTTCTCCGAGATATCCGGCTCAAGTGTTAGCACCGGGAGCATGTCTTGCAATATTCGTATGCATCTTTAAAAAGTTGTGGCCAGTAGAAACCACACTGTAAGATTTTTTCTGCAGTCTTTTTGGGGCCAAAATGCCCTCCACACGCTTAATCGTGGCAGAATGACAGCACACTCTTAAGCTCGTTGTCGGGGACACACCGACGAATGATTTGGTCGGAACAGTATTTAAAGAGATACGGTTTATCCCAGTAAAAATGTTTTACTTGGGACAGGAATCAGAGTCTGTCCTGATTCGACCAATCGTTTGGTATTAGTCCGGTGGCCAAATAATTTACGATATCAGCGAACCAAGGTTCGCATGACACGGTTAAGAGCTGCTCATCGGGAGAAACGTCTCTAATAGGAGTTTGAAGTGTAGGCGAAGAAGGGAGTTGTGAAAGATGGTCGGCGACTACGTTTTCACATCCTCTCTTGTCTCTTATGACAAGGTCAAACTCTTGTAGCAAGAGGATCCAACGTATTAGCTGAGATTTAGCATCCTTTTTCGCGAAAAGATGGCGAAGAGCTGAGTGGTCCATGTAAACAATGGCTGGAGAGCCGATTAAATAAGGCCTGAATTTTTCTAGTGCAAACACAACGGCTAAGAATTCTTTTTCAGTTGTTGTGTAATTCAATTGGGCCTCGTTTAATATTCGGCTAGCGTAATAAATTACGTGCGGCATCTTATTTATGTGCTGTCCAAGGACAACACCAATGGCGAAATCTGATGCATCGCACATAATTTCAAATGGATGCGTCCAGTCGGGAGATGAAAGAATGGGCGCGGAAATAAGTGAGTGTTTCAATGACTCGAATGCCTTCATGCAGCTTGAGTCAAAATCAAAAGTTGTGTCTTTGGCCAACAAAAGAGTCAAGGGTCTAGCTATCTTACTAAAATCCTTGATGAACCGTCTATAGAAACCGGCATGGCCAAGGAAGGCTCGGATGTCTTTGACGCACTTGGAAGGAGGAAGATTGGAAATGACTTCAATCTTAGCTTTATCAACCTCAATACCGTTTTGCGAGATGATATGTCCTAAGACAATACCTTCTCGTACCATAAAGTGGCACTTCTCCCAATTTAAGGTGAGGTTCTTATCCCTACAGCGGGTAAGAACTGTGTCCAAATATAACAAACACTCATCAAAGGAGTCGCCGAAAATGGAGAAATCATCCATAAAAATCTCCAAAAAATTTTCCACCATGTCTGAAAAGATACCCATCATATACCGCTGGAAAGTAGCGGGTGCATTGCATAACCCAAAGGGCATGCGACAATAAGCGAATGTACCGAAAGGACAAGTAAATGTGGTCTTGTCTTGATCCTTTTCGGCGATGTGAACTTGATTATAGTCGGAGTAGCCATCCAAAAAGCAGTAAAATTCATGCCCAGCCAATCGTTCTAGCATTTGGTCAATAAAAGGTAACGGAAAGTGGTCTTTCCGTGTCGCAGCGTTGAGTTTTCTATAATCGATGCAAACTCGCCACCCAGTTTGGGTGCAAGTAGGTATTAACTCATTCGCCTCATTAGTTGTGACCGTTATGCCCGATTTCTTTGGGAAAACGTGAATGGGGCTAACCCACTGGCTATTAGAGATAGGGTAAATGATACCACTATCTAGACATTTTACAATCTCCTTTTTAACAGCCTCCGGTGTCTCTGTGGATCCTTTACTGGCTTGGCATCATCCATCATATGTATATGATGTTCAACTATTAGGGGACTAATCCCCTTGATATCCGCCATAGTCCAGCCAAAAGCTTGCCGATTATTTTGTAAGACCATTAAAAGAGCTTTCTCTTGCTCGAGAGTTAGAGATGCCGATATGATAACAGGAAGGGTCTCATTCTCACCTAAGTAAGCGTATTTAAGGTGAGACGACAAAATCTTGAGTTCGAGTTTTGGAGGTGAAACAATTGAAGGTAAAATTGGTGAAACTGTCTCGAACTCGAAAGATTCCAACAATGGTTCAAAGCGAGTGTAAGCAGCCAAGTCGGATGGTTCGGCTAACTCATCCGAAAATTCAAAGTACTCAAACTCGAGTGGTGAGTCTTCGAAATCGTCCAAAAAAGTGAAACACTCGTAATCGTTATCGGGTGTAAAAGCTGTGTCAGATTCAAGGAGGAACGCACTAGTGGCGTCAAAACTGCTGTGATCGAACAGAAATTTTTCAAGCTCACAGTCCTCCTGCGTGATCTCTTGGATCGAGCAAACATCAAGTATATTGGTTTTAGGCTCGGAGGGCTAATTCCCCAACTTAAAAATGTTGAGTTCAATTGTCATATTTCCAAAAGATAGGTTCATCGAACCATTTCGATAATTGATCACCGTATTAGAAGTCGCAAGGAATGGTCAACCGAGTATCACCGGAATTTGACTCCGGGGGTTAGCTACAGGCTGTGTGTCCATAACAATGAAATCAACGGGGAAAATGAAGTCCCCTATTTTAATTAACACATCCTCTAACTCACCCCTAGGATGGGTGATGGATCGGTTGGCCATTTGGAAAGTACAATGTGTGGGTTTCAGTTCTCCAACGCCTAATTGTTCATACACTGAATAGGGAAGCAAATTAACACTGGCACCAAGATCTAAAAGTGCGCGATTGATGTTCTTATCCCAATTGTTATTGAAATTGTAGGACAGCCAGGGTCCTTATGTTTTTGCGGTAAAGGTTGTATAAGAGCATCACTTACCGCACTAACCAAGAAAACTTTCTTAGGTACCTGCGATTTCCTCTTCTTGGTGCATAAGTCCTTTAAGATTTTAGCATAAGAGGGGACTTGTTGGATTGCATCCAAGAGGGGTATGTTAATGCTAACCTGTTTGAATAACTCCACAATCTTCTCCATTTAGGGAGTAGGTTTATTGGATCTCAACCTGTTTGGAAATGGAATATTTTGAAAATTTGTTGAGTCCAATGTTTGTGGAGTAGATTGCGGAGTTGGAATGGATCCCAGTGTTGGTGTTTTCGTGGAGTGAGATGTGGGTCCGTTCGAATTAGAAGAAGTAGAGCCTTGTGAAGAATGAAGAATAGGCTCTGAAGAAGATGAAGAAGATGAAGAAGAAGAAGCGGCGGCCGGGGTGCCATCATTATTGCTAACAATGTTGTGCAATACCTTTTCAGATCTCAATGTAGTCACGGCACTCACATTATGATTTTGTTGTTCATGAGCAACATATGTATTTTGTGTGTGACCGAGATTTGGCAGTGGTTGAGATGGAAGTTTACCCTTTTCTCGCTCGCTTAACGCAGCATTCAGTTATGTAATTTGGGCTTCAATTGTTTTGATGCTCTGATCATGTGAAGCAGTGTGTTGCACCAAAGACTGAATGGACGATTGGATGCTGGCTGAGGATTGCGTAGATTGTTTTAAAAACGCATCCAAATTTCGTTCTAGCGAGGAAACCTTATCGTTATTCGGCTGAACAAAATTGTTTTGAGGATAAGAGTTGTTTGGTATAAAATTGTTCATTTGGTTTTGGTAAGGTTGGGGTTGGAAAGGTTACTGATATTTCGTTTATTGAGGGGCTTGTTGTTGTGGAGGAGGCATTTGAAAGTTGTTATTGCCTTGGAATTGTTGTTGATTTTGATTCTAAGCAAAATTGGGGTGGCTCCTCCAACCAGGATTGTAAGTTGAAGAGTATGGATCATTTCTTTGTCTTTGCTGAAAGGCAGCATTGACTTGATCTTGTCCTTGAACAGGTGGGTTGTAAGGACACTCTTCGGTTCGATGGGACGGATCCGAACAACAAGCGCAAACAGTGCGTGGGGGTAAAGCTGTGGCAGGAGAAGGCGATGAGAATTTGCTCTCAATTGCTTCTAGTTTTTTCGTGAGTGTAGCCATTTCAGCCTTCATTGCAATCGACATATCAAGTTGATGTATGCCTGCCCTAGACTAACCTGATGAAGTAGATGAAGTGGTCTTAGTGCTTTCCCACTGAAGTGTTTGTTCAGCAAGATCGTCAAGAAATTGCCAAGCTTCCTCGCTTGATTTTGTAAGAAAGTGACCTTGACAAATGGTTTCCAACAACTGCTTAGTTGTTGGGTTCAGTCCTTCGTATAAAGTTTAGCAAAGTTGCCAATTTTCGATACCGTGGTGAGGGCACTAAACAAGTAGGTCCTTAAATCTTTTAAAACACTTCCAAAAAGGTTCAGAAGGAAGCTAGGAAAATTGAATAATTTCGTTGTGAATTTTCGCGGTCTTGTGGTGTGGGTAAATTTTTTTTAGAAAAGTCTTAACAAACTCTTCCCAATTTTTTATGGAGTGTGATGTTGTGCTATATAACCATTTTTCAGCTAGGTCACATAAGGTGAATGGAATGACACGTAGCCTTATAGCATCATCAGAAAGTTGTGTGGTCTTCATCATTGCACAAACATTCTGGAATTTGTTAATGAAGATGTAGGCATCTTCGGATTCCAGCTCGTGAAATTCGGGCAACATATTATGAAGTGGGGTTTAATCTCAAAGTTATCTCCATTAGCCGGTGGAAGTGAAAGACAAGTGGGAAGTGCGGTGTGGATGGGATAGAAAAGATCCTGGAGCGCGATTCGTTGGGGCGCTTCGACAGGAGGGTGTGGTGGGTTATTCGCACCCAGTGGAGGTGAAATCGGTCCCGTAGGTAAAGGGTTGTTAGGATTGAATCCCGACATCTCCTTAGAAGATGATGAATTTGAAGATGAAGGTAAAGAAGTGGAGGGAATTTCGACTTCGGAGTCGAACGCGTCGTCAGCCGGCACTAACGAGACACGGACTAAACATGCGCTAGTGTCCCTAGTCTTACTGGACATACACTAAAGAGGTGTAGTGTAGTCAAAAGGAAAAAACAGAAGGTGGGGGGTAAGAAAACGTCAATGAGAGAAAGTGGGGTGCAATGGATTTCTAACGACAAAATGACAAGTTTTTGTAAAAATTTCGTTTTGTGGTTTTTTTATGGAGTTTTTGCAAAAGATTTTTATAAGGAGCTTAGACACACTTTCAAGCAAGCACAATATGCACAATCAAGCCTAAAGCTAGGGTCTCTTAAGTCAACCAGACTGCTCCTAACCGTTCCAAAGGGCAAGTTGTGAGATCCTCAAATCGCCTCTTCACCGCCAATTGTGGCCAGGTAAGCACAAGTAAAGAAAGGAGGGATCCGCTCACGAATCACCGCGAGACGGGCCTTTTAAAATTACCTTTCCCACTTGTCTAGCCTAGGCACCACAAAATCTGGTTTAGATAAACGACCGATGCCTACAACTTTTCCTTTATCCTAACGAGCACGACAGTCCTTATTGGCTGAGTCTAATATTTTTAATTAATTCGAAGGTTGATGCAAAATGCTTTTTTGTGATTTTTGGGGTCCTAGGAAGGGTAATGAAATCCCCACCCAATCTGGATTGTTGTTATAGCCCCTTAAAAGTCCGTTTTAAAAATGCAAAGCAGTAAACACACAAAAATCCAAAACACTTGTCAAATTTTTTTTTATTTGCGGCGCAAAGAATCCTGCACAAGATCAAGTTATTGAAGAAGGGGGAGAAGTTTTGCGTAAAGAATTCTGTAGGAAAATTTTTCAGAGGACTACAGAGGGCAGAAGAGAGCAAAAGAATGCGTACAGAGACTTTTTGAAATGCTGACGCCACCAATGCGCGGCGGATCCGCGGTCAAAAGCTTGCAAACGCGGCGATTTCGCGGTCAGTCTGTTGGATCAGGCCTCCAAATTCTTTCTGTTATCTGCTATGGTTCTCCTCTGTTTGTTCAGATCTGCTGTTTGCTGTTTTGTGCACTGGATTTTCCAGATCTGAATCTGTTCGTCTTTCCGATCCTGCGCAATTCGAATGAAAACCCTTCAAAATATAACAAGAAGATAGTTTTTTTTTATTTATTTTTTTTATTTTTCAGTTTTTATGATTTTTTTAATTGTTAACTAACCCGAAATTACAAAAAGAAAATAACTACCGTTATCCCCGGCAACGACGCCATTTGATTGGTCGAGTTTTTGCGCTTGTGTGCGTTTTGAAATCAAAGAATTAACCGCAATCAAGAACGGTGTCGCTTGGTAGCTAGCCGATTGAATACGGGTCGGTCCACAGGGAAAACGTGTATTTTCTAGTTGTTCTAACGAGTCAATTCCTATTTGTGGTAGATTTTGATTTTCAATAAAAACTGAAGTTGAATTTGATTTGGATTAAAATCTTGCTAGGGTTAGGATTAGGTTAGTTTGGAAAAGTCAATTCTTCTCACCGCTTTCTTTACCCTAATTAAGAACTTTTAGGTGTTAAGGTAATAGTTAACAAAGGGGATTAGCACGACCGGGAAGAAACTAGGTTTCTTCCCTTTGGTCCTTGTCCGTCCTTTCTTAACTCTTAGCCCTAAGCACTATGGAAATCAAACACAACCGGTCTTAACTATGGAATCACCGCTACCTCGTAGGATAGGGTGCCGTAGTGAGCGGTGTGTGTATGTTTGTATAGAGTCTTACTTTAAAATATTGAACGGGCAAGAAAGGGGTGAGAGATTTTCATCTCTCAAATCTTCCCCAAACCTAACCCTAACAAGGGAGGAACTACTCACTCATTAAGGAATTAATAAAAGAATTCATTTTTATGGTTTTTATTTAATAGCCTAATTAACTTGTGGAAAATAACTACGGCAGAGAAATAAAATTGCTAGATAAAAAATTCAAGATAAAAAAAACTTACTTTTTTATTGATGCACTCTTTGAAATTACAAGGAATGAAAATTTTTAAACTAGAGAAATAAAAAGAGGAATGAGGCATGCTCCAAAAAGAGCTGTAGGCTTCCTATTTATAGATAATAGAAACCCTAGGGTTTACATCTGATCCATATCTAGAATTACAAAAATACCCTAAGAAAACTGGGTCAATGCACCGACTCCACCGACACGTACCGACACGCGGCGACACGTGTACAGCATGGCCGCGGAACCGCGGCCATAAGCCATGTTTGGTCGCGGATCCGCGGCCGTTTGAGGGGCTTGTGGGCTGAGTTTCTGAGGGCTTCTTCATGTTGCTTTTTTTATTGTATTTTCTTCTCTTGGTTATTCAGAATCCCTTCTAGTTTCTTCCAGATTTCCACAGTGCAGAATGTTGTGGACTTTTACCGTTTGCTTCGTGTTGAAGTCTTGAATCTTGTGTTGCCGTCGTACTTTGTGCAATCGAACTGTTCATTGATCTTCATTTGTTCCTTAAACTGTAGGCGGCATCATATAGATGTTAGTGTATATGCCCTAGAGGCCATTACTGTATCATACTAGTATGTATATTACTTAATGGAAGCTTGGGATATTCACCTTGTATTGACAATCTTGCTCAAAATAGTAGTATGCTACTTGGTTTGTTTCTACTTCAATGTGTACATGTGTTTGTTTTGTATATCGCCTATACACATTAGTAGAGCCCTTAGGATCTTTGCTTGATTACCAGCGATGTGATGGCCGTCACACTAGTGGGGCTGGGTAATCTATAAGCACATCCTTATGCAGGTCCCTGGTCGCAGGACTATCGAGACAGGGCATCGATACTCCGGAGTAGACCAGCGCATGCGCTTCTCATCCCAGTGTGGGAGACGGTCTGTCCCACAGCCGTCAGTACGTCGTACTTGAGATAGTATGTGGGTGCTCGTTAGGTTACGGGTACACTGGACAGGACTCGTCGGGAACTGACTAGTTGGTATTATACCTATCGTCAGTTATCAGTTCCCAGGTGACATGAGTACAGCTTAGTCCGCTGACTTGACACTGTCACTCCGCCTCGAGTGTGTTCCCACTGTACTTTGATCACTACCCTACCACGGCTCAAAGGAGTCGTGCAAACAGGTGGTGGTTGGGTGCAATCCCGAAGCACTTGGAGGCAGTGACGGTTAGACAGGATTCGTCTCTCCCGGTATTGGGGGTTGACATCGCGCTGTGTCTAGGAGAGCCATTACACGAGTAGTCCCTGGCCAGGGCAAATGAGATATACTGGTAGGTTTCCAGTGTTATCTCAGGGTGTTTTGGGCTTCGCTCCGGCACGACTTGTACCGCTATTGGGGACTGACGTTTACCGCCCCCTAGGCCCGCCATGCGATGTATCAGACGAACAGACCGGACTGTACGGAGAATGTCACACTCAGGCTCAGTAGGAGTTCAGATGGGTTTCGCCTCGTCCGTCTTCTTGTCGGCATTACCTGGGGACCGTTACGCACAGCTAGTGCCGCTTGCGGTCTGTGGTTAAACCCACTGCCAGCGTAGTGTCGAGTCTTTAGAGTCCCACACAGAAAGCTTTTCGCCTTTAGGCAAAAGAGTAGAGGTCGCATGGTATTGCGACAGGTCGCATGGTTTTGCGACAGGGTTCGGTCACATCCGTGCACTTGTGCACGTACAGTGTCCGGACAGTTTACACTAGCGGGCTTTGGTTTAAGCCAGATCCTAGTGTGCCTTATGGGATTGGATTTATCCAGTTTGCATTCGTGTTCCTCGGAACGCGGATGCGGGTGTGTATGCACAGTTGACAGGGAGGCAGAGGCTGCGGATTCTCATTAGGGTTGTTGACAGTTGACCGTTGACTATTTGACATTATGCTCAACCCTAATGAGAATATGATATGTGATTAACTATTATATTAATTAAGTATTATGGTGATATGGTTGTTGACTTGTTGACTTTTGTTGACTTGTTGACTTTGGTGACTTGTTGACTTTTGTTGACTTGTTGACCGGTTGACTAGGCTTGACTAGTTGACCATCATGATAACCATGGTTATCATTTCATGCCAAAGACTTTTTCTTGCTTGCTCATTTGAGTAAAATGAGTGCATGACATGATAAGCTTATGGTTGCTTCAAACCATCACATAAGACTTTTTTGATATGATGAGTTATGATCACTTTGGATTATGAGAGGGTGAAAGACAAAAGAGTTGCTCATTCTTTTCTTGCTCATTCTCTCTCTTGTTCTTGAGCTCTCCTCTTGCTCTCACCCTCAACCTCTTGCTCCCTCTCTTGATCTATGGTTCTCTTGTCTCATGAGTTGAGAATCAAGAACCATAGATAAAATCCCATTCTAAATCATCTCTACTCATTCTAGTTCACTAGGTTTGGCAAACCAAGTGAACTAGTTTCTTCAAAGAACGAAGAAGGATCTAAAGGTCGGAGCTTTCAAGTGGATCTATCTTCGGCGTACGGAGACAACGAGAAGGAGCCATCGAACCACCATCGGAGCTTGAAGAGAAGGAGTTCAAGTTTAGGTATAACCCCCTAACCGAGTAGCTAGAAACTCTTAGTTAGGATGTTAGATAGAAGTTTAACCAAGATCCGGGTTTTAGGTCCATGTTACCATCTTTAAGAAAATCGTTTTTTACCAAATTCCGCATTCCCGAAAGTACCGGGAGAGGTAGCATGGACTTACAATAGATTCTTCTATTTGTTGGTCGTAGTCTCACTTTTGTAGCGTTTTTTTCCATCATTTTCACTGTATTGTTCCGAGAACCTGTAACCTGCAACTATGTAACAGACATGGATCAAAAGCACCTATTTATTTGCAATATGATTAAGAATGGGGAATATAATAATGCAAAATTCTGATATGAACATGCATTGGTCACTCTAAATGACATTACGAGATATTCATAATGACCATAACAAGTCCTAAATGCCGTCTTCGGAATGTCGGACTCCTTGACCTTCACCTGATAATATTCTGAACGGCATAGTGAATGCTTAGCATCGGCCTGACCCGTAGCTTCGGCCTCTTCGTCCGACACAGTGAATGCTTAGCATTGCGGCACTTTCCTCTGTGCCTGGTTAAACACTCAGCGTTGGGGTTGAGCGGTCTGGATGCGAGGAGCTAGAGCTGGTAGAGCTAACTGGGTTGGAGGAGCTTGGATCGCCGATCTAGCTGGAGGGTTGTTGGGTCCTCGGTTTTAGGGGCATGCTCCAATGGCGTGAGTATAAGACCCACAAATTAGGCACAAGTTGTTCTCCCTATGACAGTTCTTCACAAGGTGCCCTGTTCTTTTGCAGTAGATGCAAAAGTCTGCCCTATTGTTGGCGAACGAACCTACTGGCCTCCGAGGTGGTTCATGGAAAGCTGGCCTGGAAGAGGCCTTTCCCATGATCTAGTGCATAGGACATTTCACACAGGTAGTTTGCGGCCTGCCCTTCTTATTTACAACTGCCTCATTGCGTTGGACAGCCTTCAAAGCAAGCTCATGGGTTGGGAAATCCCCTGTAGCGAGCGCAGCTTGGATTTCAGGGTCTAACCCTTGCTGGAATCGTCGTGTTCGGATCTCAGCAGTGGGAATAAAGTGTACGACAAACCTGTTATGACCTCGTGTTAGCAGTGTTGTAAGTGAGATAAGAAAATTGAATTTGAGACTATATCTTACCCGCCGAGCATGGTAAACTCAGCATCATATTCATCCACTGACTTGATCCACATCGAGCCTTATTCTAAATGGATGAATTGTTGCTCCATGTCAAAGCGGTAAGTCTCTGGGAAGTACTTGATATCGAAGAGGTCTCGGAATGTTCTTCATTCTATCAGTTGTGTGAGACGGTTCTCCTCAGCCTACCACCAAATTCTGGCGTTATCAGTCAGTTACAACTTAGCAATTCTCATCCAGGCTATATCTGGCACTTGAGCCGCTGCCAAATCATCCTCGATTGCTTGAGCCCATTTTTCTGCCTCAAGCGGGCTCTCCTTACCCGAGAAGTTCTTTGGATGCAGTGCTTGAAACTGCTTATCTCCGGATGTTTCAGCTTCGGGGCGGTTCATAAGGATAGCAGTCTGCTGCTGCTGACCCTCCAATAGGATCTTAATAGCCTCAAGAAATACCGTTTGCTCATTGATAGGAGCTGCAATGGTAGATGGTGGTGGAAGCGTAGGCGATGGAGTATTTCTATTGACATTTGTGCTGGTATTGTTCGGAGAGTCCATCACCTTGATTATAAAAGATAGGTTAGGATAGATTCAAGAAATTTGAAATGCAAGGAATGTAAATATTTGTTGAATTCATTAATTCTTGTGGTATATTGTTTACAACTTCATGCAGAACTGACCTGCATGGGCCACCAATAAAACCTTTCACGCCCCGGTCCCCAGTAGACGGAAACGGTGATGTGGCAAGCCCGCGGTATATTTATCCAGAGAAGGTCATTCTCTAAATAAATATACTAAGCGTATTGAAATAATAATACAGAATGCAAGAATAAAAGGAGACTGTAAATTTTTTTTAACAAACATCTTTATTTACATTCAACCTCCAATATTTACAAGTATATGAGTTTCAACTGAAAAGCAAATACAATAAAGGAAAATGCCTAAACATGTGGCATACATAAGCTGAATAAAAAGTGAAGCTAAGCCAATCTTGAGAAGCAATCCAGTTGTAGTCTTCCACTGTGACCTCCACTTCCTCCGTCTCGATCGTATCTGACGAACATTCCAAGAAAACAAGGATGGATTGAATGCACGTCAGCGAAATAGCGCTCGGTAAGTCCCAAAGATAAAGTAGAAGTAAAAGAATGACAAGTATAGAATATATATATGACGAGTAAAAGTATATGATCATGGGTAAATAAGTACTATAGGTCTCTATATGGTCACTATGTTAACGTTAAGTTCCAAGTGTGAATGTCAACGCAGCCATAGAAGTATTCACGAGCTCAAGAGCGGGGCCCCAAAAGCAAGGAAACACGGGATATTCGAGTAAAATAAAAAAGAGCTTAATACGGGACTCCTGAACCTTCATTGGATTCACACAAGAAACAATCCTAAGCACCCCGAGTATAATATATTATAATTGTAAGATAGCCTTAGTTGATTTTATTGGTTGATTATAATATGACATGATCGAAACCATAGATTGCATAAGGTGAAATAATGATGTCGAGTGAGTTGAGTAAGGTGCGAGTCATGTCTATTGCAATCTTGGGTTGAGTCAAGTTAGTTCGAGAAGACTGGATTTGAGTTTATGTTCAAGTTTAGATTCGAGTTGGGTTAGAGTTCGAGTTTGTGTTCGAGTTCGAGTTCGAATTCAAGTTTAGATTCGAGTTTAGGTCTTTTTCATATGAATTGATTTAAACTATTAAAAAAATCTTATGTTCGGGAGAAATCGACAACTGCTGCACATCGACGGCAGGATTTACGTATTTTTCCAAGACAATTGTCATTGATAACTCCGTTGAGTTGTCTAACCTGAATAGGCAAACACTCACTTTCTCCGGCTCCATGGGGCTCAAGAGAAATGATACCATTTAAACCTACATTAATCTAGAGTCCTTAAATATTATTTGCATATCTCGAGGGGTTTTTATGAAAAATACTTTAATATAATTTAAAAATAAATCTCGAGGGTGATTTATAATATTTAGGGTATTTATGAACATGTATTTTAATTGTTGTGGTGTTTTAGTAATAAAACCTAGCTTTTTGAAAGTGTATGGTAGTTTTATGAAAACTACTACTTTTGGAAACTTGTTGGTATTTTATTATAAAATTCTAATCTTTCATTTTAAAGATATAGTTTCATAATTTGTTTTTATGAAAAATACGGATTCATAACTTTATATAATTTTTTTCAAAGTTTGTCTTGTTTAGAAAAGTCGTATTTCTTAAAAACCGTATTTCTAATTCCTTTCGAGCTCGAATACTCCGTGAGGAGTTCTGCATCCCGCTCTACTGTCCTCAAGATGTGTGATAATCCGCACCATCCATTAGCAGGTCCCCTAACGAGGGTTGTAAATGCGTAATTGCCAAGAATTTAAAAATATCGATTAAAAGAAACCCGTTTTGAAAAAATATGGTATTTTAATGTAAAACTTATTCTTTAAATAAACCATATATTTAGAACCTCGTGCTATGAAACCATAGTGTGCATGTGGGGTAGGTCATTACCCTGTGAATGATCTAAAGGTATATACTTTAGTTATTGAAAATACGGTTATATTAAAGTTCATGGTATTTTTATGAAAACTTCGTTTGATAATTATTTCACATGGAAAATTTTGTTAAACTAAAAGCTAAATGACATACATAAGGTTAAGAGTGATGTTAGGATTGTTAGTTTGACCTATTTTACTTATAAAGTGGAGTACAAATGTTAAAAATAACGTTATAGCGGAGTTAATTCCACTTTGTTGATGTGTTTTTAGAAGACGATTTGAGATGAATGAAATAAAGAGAGAAGGGAAACTTACTAACTTAGATTGTTAACAAGAATGAGGGGAAGCCTTCGGGTGTCGTGATGTCGTCGGAAAGACTTTGGTCGTTGAGCTTGGCTTGCTATTCAACTTGGATGCTTAACTCCACTTGGCACTTAGAGAGTTTGAGAGAATTTATGATAGAAATTTCAGAATGGGGGAGAGCTAAGGGATGGGGTGCTATTTATAGTGAAAATTTTAGGGGTTGGGAATTAAAAATTTGATTAAAAGAATTAAATTTGATATTCAATGGTGAAATGAACAGTCACTGTTTAATTGCAGGGAAATCAAACAGTGCAGGGGAGTAGAGGGTAGCTGAAGGGACTTGTGTGCAAAGCACGGAGTGATTTGGAGGCATCTGGACCATTGGTGGTGGCCATAAGGGAGAAATGGGCGGTCAGATTTCGATGGCTTGCCTAGAGATTCATGCCATGTGTCTAAATTCGTGTTTACTCCTTTTTGTGCATGTTTGATTTTTCTGAAACTTTTCGTTTCTTCGTGTATTGCACGTGCAACTCTTGGGCTTCCGAAAAATTAAAAAGAAAAATCTCTAAAAAATTTGGGATTGATGGGATTCGAACACACATGCTATGTCACAACAGTGTAGAGCTTTTTCTTGTGAGCTACAAGTTACTTCTTATTTTTTTGAACAAAAATAACTTATAACTCCTACACATGCTGAAATACCCTTTTCTATACATTTAAACAAATAATTCTATATAGAGATTTCAGAGTCATTACACTTGGTCTCAAACTTTCCTTCCAACCGTTCCTTCAAATTCTGAATATCAGTCATATACCTTGCTGTTATCAACATATCATCAACATAAACTAGCAAGTATATGAAAGAACCATCGATGAGCTTCGTACAATAACACAACCGTCGCTCCTTACTTCTCGTAAACCCAATATATATCATGAAGGAGTCAAACTTTTTATACCAACGTCTAGGTGACTGCTTCAAACCGTAGAGATACTTCTCTATCAAACAAACGTGGTCTTCTTTGCCTTCAACTTCAAAACCCTCAGCTGTTGTTGTAGATCTTCTCCAATAAATCACCATGCAAGAATGTGGTCTTCACATCGAGCTGCTCAAGTTCCAAATCTTACATAGCTACCAAACCGAGAAAGACATGTATAGAGGTGTGTTTAACAACCGGAGAAAATACCTCACTGAATTCAACTCCCTGCACCTACAAATAGCCTTTAGCTACCAGCCGCGTCTTGTATCTCGTATTAAACGCCCCTTAGTCACTTTCTTTCTTCTTGAAAACCCACTTGCAGCCAACTATCTTCTTTCCTACTTCAGGCTTCACGAGCTTCCAAGTTTGGTTCTTGTGAAGAGACTCAATCTTTTCATTCATAGAGACTAGCCAACGAGCTGCTTTATCGGATGAGATGGCTTCTTTATAGCTTGTTGGCTCGCTACTATCAACTGTCTCTGCAATGGACAATGCATACGCCATTAGATCATCGTAACTATATCTATGTGGCGGTCTAATGTCCCTTCTTTGTTGGTCACGAGCAATGTCACGACCCGAAAGTACGGAATGTGACTGACATTTAAATTACGAAACGTCTCAAGGCGTAACATAATCTAAGTAAGCCAAAGCCCAGAATTCTAAACCAATTAAAGAAATAGAATGAAGGAAAACCTTAATTTATAAGATAATTTTTGTAAAGTAAGAGTCACCTTAAAACGTTTAAATACATCAAATTTCCCTAAAATTTCGGCAGAGTCTCCTTTGTAAATACTGGCCCCCAAACAAGTACAACACAAGAAAAATACATATAATCAAGAATAAAGATATCCCCAAGTGGGAGCTAGCTCTTCGCCAAAGGTGGAATCACAACCACATGTAATATATATCATTGAGTGCGGAAAAAGCAAATAAAAGCATAAAAGCATCACGCCGGCTCAAGTGAGCATCGACACTAAACCACAAATACAAGTCTCACCGTCTAGTCCAATATACAAGGGTAGATGGAGTATACTAGATACAAATAAAATATACGGTGGGAGCAAAAGAAAATCCTCCAAGACCCACCTATGAGTAAGCTGCAAGCCGAAACAATCGAGCGGAAAAGAAGGTACACCCGCCACTACTCTGCTGATGGATCAGACCTGCAAGATACTGTGGCACAACGGAGGTGAGTTGTCAACTCGTGAGTAGTAAGTAACATCTAATAAGACTATCGTAAGTATGCACGCGAATGCGTCACACCCTACATATACCGATATGATACAATGCACTAGCATGAATGCAATATGAATGCATAATCAATACCCGAAACCTGAACATATCTGGTATGAGAAAATCTTTATTTTTAACTTAGAAACACTCCTGTGAAATAACTGAAGTAATATCAATGAAATCAATAGAAATTCGTGTCAAGCATCGACACAAAATACGTATATCTCAATGCTTCAATATCTCAATGTCTCGACATCTCAATGTCATGATATCTCAATATCTCTGTATCTCAAATCTCAATATCTTGGGCTCCGTCAGTCCGGATCGGCCCAAATCACCAAATTTCATGACTACGGTCGGTATCCTCCAGATATCCGCCGCGCCAGACATCACCGGTAGGTAGTCTGCCTCTGCCAGGCTCATCCTCTACAACTCGAGCTTCTTGCCTCGGGGGACCGTACCGGGCCTACCATGTACCCGAGACGGTTCATGTTACGCCCTGCTTCCCAGGGTACGGGCAGAGGACGCGACTAAACGCTACATATTTACTGTGAAGTAAATATGCTAAGTGTATCTAAGCAATATAAATAAAAATGCACAAGAGACAAAAGATATAATTGAACAACTTTATTTATTCACATTCTTTTTTTTTTACAATACATGGAAAAGTAAATACATGGAATAAAGCGATGCCTAAACAATGGCATAACAGAAATGGAAAGTACTGAAATGAAATAGGTACAAGTGGCTACTACTTTGGGTCTTCGGTGTACTGCTCAAGGGCCTGCTCCGAATGCTCCTGAATGATCTCGTGCTCTAGTACTTCCGATCCACCTAACAACATTCCAAAGAAGAAAGAGAAGGAATGTCGTCAGCGAACAATCGCTCGGTAAGTCCTAAAAATAAGGGAGAAGTAGAATAGGCATAGAGAGAGAGTATAGTTTTAAAGTTTTATTATTTTGTATGATGTTGTTAACGTAAGTTCAAGGGTGAATGTCAACCAATTTCAAGAGTGTTCTCAAACCCAACATGCTGTAATCCAGGGGTAGGGAACCACGGACCCGAATCAAATGTTAGTAACAAGACTTCGACCGTTGTTGAAGTATTCCAAACTCAACAGGCTGTAATCCAGGATCATGGAAACACGGGCCATCATGATAGATTGCTTGTGTTAGTAGACATGGATTCATGATCTAAGGCGACTCTTGAGATTCCGTTGGATTCACGCATGAATTACCCCAATACCCCGTGTATTTATTGTATTAATAGTAATGATTGTACTGTTGGTATTGTATTGTATTATCTTGAAAATTGAATTGTATAGATGACTTGCCGAAACCATGATATCAGTAAATGGATGTAACTGGAGAATCATGGATGTAGCTGGAGAATCATGTAAATGGAAGTATATCCATGGTTCGGTTCAGTCAATATAGATTGAATAGATTGAATAGTTTGAATATATGGATTCATGGATTCATGTTGAATTGTAGTTGGTAGATTGTACTTGAATCATATTCAAGTCAGATTGATTATAATGAGATTCAGTCTGAGTCAAAACAATTAGAAAGGAAATTGAAGTCCTGAATTAGGTTTTGATGTTATCAGTAACCGCTGCACATGGACGGTAGAATTTGTGTCTTTTTCAAAGACGATTACCATGTTGATAACACCGTTTGTTAAGTTGTCTACCTTAAATAGGCAAGCACCCACTTCTCCGGCTCCCTGAGGCTCAAGAGATTGGTCCCGCTTAAACCTATATTTACTAGAGTCCTTAGGGTAAATTATAGAACTTAAGGGGGTTTTATGTAAAAATAATTTTGTGTAATTTTCAAAATACATCCCAAGTATTTAATTATCGTCTTTAGAGTTTTCTTAGATGTAGATTTTATCATTGTGACATTTCTAGTGATTAAAGCCTATTTTTCATAATACATGGTATTTATCTGTAATATTGAACTTGTATGGAATTATATGGTATTTTCATGTAAAGTGATTCTTTTAACTTAGAAAAGTTGGAATATTGATATTATGAAAAAATAGATATTTTGATAATACATATATATTTATATATTTATAAAAATAATTTTAATTTATTATTTTCTAGAAATCTCATTTTCTTAAGATATTTGTATTTTAAATCTCTCGAGACCGAATGCTCCTTGCGGAGGTATGCATCTCGCACTACTAAGCCCGAGAATGTGCGATAATCCACACCATCCCGAACGGGTTCCCCAAATGGGTTGTAGTGGCGCTTTGCAAAGATTTGTAAAAATACATAATCTTGTAGAAAATGGTTTTTATAAGTTAAAGGTGGTTTTGTGTAAAATGGTATTTCCCCAATCTATATTTCCCAAAAGGTATTGTGCTATATTGCATATGAGTGTTGTGAGGAGGTAGGTCATTATCTCGTGATCTACTTAAAGGTATAGCAAGATAAATGATGTTTTAAAGTCGAAACTATACCACATGGTATTTTACTGAAAAAGAGCGGTAAAAGTTACTAAATGAAATATTTTTCTATAAAACATGTTCAACATGTTTTGTTAATGATTAATAGTCAAGATGTAAGAGTTTTGTATGGTTGTGTTAAGGAAAATTGAACTTTACAAAGAAAACTGAATCGGAAGTCGGATTTAACTTCTCTTCCGTCGGGTTTTAGTTTTATAAAGTTTTAGTATGGAATAGAGAAGGGGGAGGAGGGAATTACTGGTTTAGAGTCAAGAGAAGAGGGAGAGGAAGCTGTAGGAGGCGCCGGTGCGTCGTTTCGTCGCCGGGAGCTCCTAGGGTCGTCGTCGGAATTTCGCCGGAGCTTCGCCCTTTGCTAACGCCAATTGCACACCAAAATTCTAGAGAGTTTTCTTGAGAGTTTTGGACAGAATTGTGAGTGAGGGTGTGTGTTTAGGGATGGTATTTATAGGGTAATGCCAGGGTTTAGGGTAGATGAAAAGTTGTACTGAAAATGTAATAAAAATTGTATTAAAAATATGGTTTAATGGGGTTTTAATTAGATTTTAAAGGCTCTGGAAATGTGCAGGTGTTTTAAACTATGCAGGAGTTACCAGAAGGCAAAAAGACAGAGGGTCAAAGAAGAGACTCGGCCGATCCGACTCAGCTCGGCCGGTGGCGGTGGGCCGAGTCGCCGGCCGAGTCACGGCGAGTCAAGCCGGGGCTCGTTGCCGTGGGTCGCCCGTCGGTTGGTCTACTCCATGGGACAGTTTGTTTTAGTGTGACGTGGGGTTTTTACGAGTTATGCACGTGTAGACCCTTAGACTTCTAAAAATTTAAAAGAAAACAATATTAAAAAAATAATGTGGGTGATGGGATTTGAACTCTGGTATTTTGGTTCAGCAGTGAAAGGTCTTACCAATGAGCTACAAGCTTCTTCTTGCTATTAAAAAGCAAAACAAATTTATAACTTGTGCTTAGGCAAAAGTACCATTTTCTGTATTTTTGAAAAAAATTTGTACAGAAAGTTGTACAGGAAATTTAGGGTTGTTACATTCTACCCTCCTTATAAAAATTTCGTCCTCGAAATTTTTAAGAGGAAAGTGTAACGGATTCAAGAAAAGTTTGGTGACTGATAGTGTATGAATAATAACAAAGTGATACAATGGTTTGAATGTAGGGTTACTACGCACTAGAACAAGGTTTTACAAGGCATCAACCATGCCAAAATCAAAATTTTCATGTGCCGAACAACCCTGACCAAGATCTTAGACTAGAGATTAGGCGAAACATAGCAAGTAAACAACTTTACTTCTAAGAGTTTGGGATTACAACCTTTGTAGTCCGTTCCTTCACTTCTGAAGCTCCGTGTTGAGGTCCCTTCACTGCGATCATCGAGTATCCGGACTCTAGAGAGGTTCCATGTGTTGGAGACAGTGCCCTCAGAGTCAATTATTAGGTCACAGGTACGTGATTGCAATGATTGATGGAGGACCTATCCCGGTAGGACAGTCTTACTCGAGATGATAGTATGCTATCTGGTTTACCTTTATCATCGTGTACTGCTTTAGGTGACCTGACAAGTCGCTATTACACGTTGATAGAGCCCCTAGGATTCTTGCTTGACCACCAGCAGTATGAGGGCGATCATATAAGTGGGAGCTGGGGTCTATAAGCATATCCTTAAATGGTCCCTAGTCGTGTGAGTTTCGAGACAGGGCATCGATACTCCAGAGTAGACTAGTGTATACAGTCGAGACCCCGACGAGGGGCGGTGGCCGGTCTCACAAGCCACTGGTGTCAGTTGGATTACCTAAGATGTATACAGGTGCTCATTGGGTTATGAGTACACCGGACAGGACTCGCCGGGAACATGCTAGTTGGTCATATACCAGACGTCAGATGGCAGTTCCCTGGTGACATGTGTACAGGTTAGTTCATCGACCTGGGGATCGTCATTTGTCTCGTGTGAGTTCCCACTGTACTTTGATTACTACCCTACCACGGCTCAAAGGAGTCGTGCAAACAGGTTTTAGTTGGGTACAGTCCCGAGCCACATGGAGGCAGTGAGCGCATCTTCAGGGGTTCGTCTCTCCCGGTATTGGGGGTGAGGTCGTGCTGTGTCTAGGAGAGCCATTACACGAAGCCCTCGGCCGAGGCAAGGAGATTTACTGGTAGGTATTCCAGTAGTATCTCAGGGTGTTCTGGGCTACACTCCGACACGACTTGTACCGCTTTTGGGGGTCTGACTTTTACCAACCCCCTAGGCCCGCCATGCGATGCTCATAGACGAACGGACCGGACTGTACGGATATTGTCACTGACAGGCTCTGTAGGGTTGTCAGGCTGAGTTCGCTCACAGACGTCCCTTTTAGTCAATACCTGGTAGTTCGTTACGTATTGGCTTATACCTCTGACGTGCTAGTGGTTAAATCCACAACCAAGGTTTTAACGAGTCTTTAGAGTCCCCCACATTCAGTTACTCAGCTTTCGGACGAAAGGTTGTAGAGGCCGTATGGAGATATGGCAAGGTCCGATCAGATACGTGCGGTATTGCACGGATCAGGATCGGACAGTTTGTACTATTGGCCGTATGGGTATATGGCAGGGTTCGATCAGATATGTGCGGTATTGCACGGATCAGGATCGAACGGATATTACTGGCCGGCTTTGGTTTAAGCCGGGTCCTAGTATAGTACAGTGTAGATTTTGTCTCATTGCATTTGTATTTCAGTAGGAATACGAATGCGGGTGTGTATGCACAGTATCGGGGTTTTCCTGTAATTTATTACAGGACCAGTTTTCTGGAGTTGCCAGTTTGCTTTCCGTTTCGGCCAATTTCCTTTGTATCGTTCATTGGCCGAAGATTGGTGGAGGAGGGCTTATTTGCATTGTTGCAAATAAGTATTTGTGGAGGGGTTCTTTGCATATTGGTTGGATCATCATGGTTGCTCCTTTGACCTTGACTTCTTGACCTCTTCATGATGGCTTGACCATTTGGAGTCATCATGGTTGTTTTGGAGTGTTTGTTTATGTTTGTGATGATTTTGTTTTAATCATCACTTTTATCCATGCTTGCATGATAGCTCACCCACTCCCTTGACTTTCTCTCCATTCTCACCCTTCACATTTGCTTGGGCCGGCCACTATTGGAGTGGGGGATTTTTCATTTTTGATGTGGGATTTTTTGGTTCTCATGGTGCTAAGAAAAGCTCTCTAGTTCATCTCAAAAAATCCATTCCTCCACCATCTCAAAAGGCAATATCCAAAACCCCAAAAAGAGACACAAGTTCTACACAACATTCTACAGCAAATCTTGGGCACGTCGACTAGCCAGCTTCGTGCCCGAGTTGCCTCGGCATTGAGGTGGGAGCCCGTAAAAGAAGTAGGCGATGTGGTGCACTTCCGGCGACGAGGTGGAGACCGGAGCTTCCGCAGGAGATCGGGACGACGACGAGAAGACCGGAGGACTTGGATCAGTCGGTATATCTCTCTTCCCTTTCTTGTAGTTAGCTAGGACTAATTAATGGTTCGATCCGGGTATTAGTGCGCGGCGGTTTGCCAGTTCAAGAAAATTTAAAGTTTATCACCGCTTCCGCATTTGACCGTCGGATTGACGGCCGGGGCGCCGCCGTGCACTTACAGTGGTATCAGAGCCTCGCCATTAACTTAGTCTAGCTTGGTATAATGTGTTTTGCATTTCCGATCGACCAAAATTCCAAAATCTACATTTTCACTAGCATCAGTTTCTGTTGAAAATTTTTGGTCTCGAAAATTTTTTCAGGTTGTAAAAAATTGATGTACTGGAAAATCTAAGAGCTCTGTGAAAATTCGATGAAGTGACTCCACTGTAGGAGCGCGGAACCGCGGCCAAACACCCCTTTGGGCCGCGGTTCCGCCGCACTACTTTGGGTTCGCTGCACCAATTTTTTACAGAGGCTTTCTGGGGTGAAAATAGGGGTTTTGGAATAATAACATTGGGCCCAGAATTTCTTGATCTGCTACAGTAATGCTTGGGGCCCACTTGTTAAAATTTGATTGATCGGATATTTTAAACACATTATTTCACAGTATTTACATTATATCTGCGACCGTGAATGTCACTTGATCGGTAAATCCTGTCTAACTGCTATAGCCCGGTTAGACGGATTTGCGAACGTGACTTTCACGTTGATGTTCTGTTTTTGCTGTGATGTTGCGGATCGGTCGTGGGGATAGCCTGGATGCAATGCTAGTACAGTTGTGGTTGTATTATGTACATTTGATATTGCGGGGCGAGCGTCCGACATGTAGACTGCCGTCACTGCCTGATTGTATTATTATTTTGGGGCACGGCCAGGTTGCGGTCGATGTACCCGTTGTATGTATATTTTACTTTCTGTACTAGGATTACCCCGCGGAAGGGTGCACGGATAGCCGGATTCTAGAGGGCAACAAGCCCGCATCTCATGGCATTGAGACGGAGGGGGCTTCACTCTAGAATTGGCGGGCTATTCGCCGCACTCGTAGGGGGTACAGGTTGACCCAGGAGGGGTGCCCAAGTTACCGGATTCCGTGAAGTGCTGGGTGGTCTATTCACGGTGCTGAAGGGGGCTGCCTCGCTTCAGGTTTTGGCAGGTAACTTGCCGCGCCCGTAGGGGTCTAGGATTTCATTGCACAGGCTATCCACACGACCAGGGGAACGTCGGGTTTTAGTAGTGGCTCTGTGAAACCCGGGGATCCCAGATATCTGTATTGTTTCTGTGATGCTGTTCATTCTCTGTGATGTTGCATTTTTATCACGCCTTGAGCGAATATAATATATTGGTATATATATTAGTAGATGTTGTATATGTTTTACATCCGCGCTAGTCCAGTCCCCGCTCTGTCGTTAGTTAGCTAACCTAACGGGTAATGACGGGACCCAGTGGCGAATGCGGATGGCATATACGCACATCAGTATATTTTCGTTCTTTTGGTGTGATCAATTGATGGGACTGCATTGATTCGAATCAATGCAAGTTAAAAACAAACCTAATCTGATGTTGTTGGAACACTTTTCAAAAAGCTGTTATTGCAAGGACGTTCACTTTTGTTTTGCATCGTGGTATTCAGATGGAATATCCTGCTCCTCAGTCGACGAGGCAAGGGCCGAGATCCCTTCACCGGGAGTGACCCCTTGGACAAAAAGTTTGCGTCAGGGCAATGACTTCACTATAGCCGATTACTTTTGCTTTGCACCGTGGTATTCAGTTGGAATATCCTGCACCCCATTCTACGGGGAAAGAGCCGAGATCCCTTCACCGGGAGTGACCTCTTTAGCAACGGTTTTCGTCACTATATTTTTAAAAGCTATCCGTTCCTTCAACGATATCAAGTTCATTACGTTAAAGGTTTTCGCCAGAAACCATTCGTAGCCCTCCGTCATTTCAGACGGGTAGCACGTAGTATTCATGCTATGTTTGTTGGTCTTCGTCAAGGCATAGTGTATGGTAGCTGCTTGTTGCCTTTCTGCAGCATAGATAGATGCGTTGGTTTGGGACAGTCGTATAGCCTTGTTGGCCTTCGTCAAGGGCTTGTGCGGGTGGGTTCAAATCAACCTGGAGAATGACGGGTAGAACTTGACATGTGACTTATGATTTGTTGGCCTTCGTCAAGGTCATAAGAGCATGGGGTAAAAATCACATCGGGAGTTTCAAAAGAACTGAAACTTGCCAGATATGCGCATACCTTCTGGAGTGTGATGATGTGAGCGGATTCCGTCACGTTATCATGCGATGAGAGTTGGATCCCGATTCCCACTGATGAGTTAGTTTACTCCTCCGGTGATCCCGACTAATTCTTCTTTCAGGTTTGGAGAAGAATTTGACGGTACAGTGGGAGGTTTCCAGATTAGATAAATTAGTAACCATTCTGATCTAGGTTAGAGTGCACGCTGAGTGTTTCTTTTCTCTCTCTCTTCGGCAGCGACCATTGACCCGACCCTAAGACTATGACTCAGTGACCAAGTTGACCGAACCTTCTTTAACACTGGCTTTTGGATTGTCAGAGTTGCGAACCTCATTGCCACTCCTACTTTTACCCTTTTCTCCAGGACACCCCGTATTACTACAACGTCCACTTCCATTGGACAAAACCATCGTATGGTTAGATACGAACTCGAAGGAATTTATTCGAGGATGGTTTCAGGTTCTGGAGGGAACGGATAGGACTATTCAATTGTCTTTTCCTTTTACCCTCTCTCAAGTTACGAGTACTCCTTGGTTTAGGGGTAGTACACCTGTTATGAAAATTGGATAGTCTTCTTCCAAACCATAGGCAGGTGCCGACCGATAGGGAATGAAGAAAACCAATTAGCCTAACGATGGTGTACAGAAGGTATTAAGTTAAGACAAATCAAGGGATTAGTAAGAGGGCAAAGTAAATTGCGACTGTTATTCACGACCATACCAAGTATTTCTTTACCACTCCCAAATCACCTTTGTATTTCTCCAGGACACTCCGTATCACTACGAAGATCCACAGTTTATTGGATACTCCATCGTATGGTTATATACGAACTCGAAAGGAACTTGTTCCAGTTCGGGGATGGATTCTGGTTCAGGAGAAATAGGAATAAGGTTTATTCAGGTGTCTTTTATCTTCACCTTCTCTCGCATTGCGAGTGTTCCTAGGATTGGGGCAGTACACCCATTATGCTTATTGGATAGTCTTCTTCCAAACCATAGGCTGGTGCCGAACGGTAGGGAAGGAAGAAAACCAATTGGCCAAAACGGGTGTGCGGAAGGTAATGACTAAAGACATATGAAGGGATTTGGAGAGGTGGCAAAGAATTATACGGTTACAGTCGTGAATCTGGAAGAGGCATTACTAGGAATACCAGGATACCCCATCGAAACATTTCAATGTTTCAGCTTCACTGTGTACTGTTAAAGGAAAACTGATTTCCCGATTAGATACTTACTCCAGGGTATGTATTTACCAGGTACGATTCTCACATCTGTATGGTTTTACAGATGATGAGTGGGAGTAAGTTATTGGGAATTGGGTGATCATCCTCATTATATCGGGATTCGTTGTAATCGGTGATATTTGAGGAAGTCACCTGGACTGTTTGCCGGTTGGCAAATATTTGGTTTTGAATATCCTCTGTTATGCACCAATTTCAAATTGATATATCTGTACGTCTATTTTCATAGAGTGAGATATACCTTTATGAAATTATGTCTACGACATTTACCTATATCAGTGGATGGTTAGGTAAGGAGCATTAAGCAGCGGTGTAATTCTTCTTAACCATAAGTACAGTTTTCAACCTACGACACACAGTGAATGAGTTATCAGACTCCAGGGACTTATACAGAGTATTATATGTTGTCCAGGGTCCATCAGGATAGAGGGGTTGGTCCTCGTACTATATTCGGTTTACTTATAACTTCTCTAGTTTTTAGACAAGTGTTTCGAGGAAACACAGGGTCCGAATTTTGAGAAGTTATAGGTATTTGAATAGAGTAGAGAACCAGGTATAGCAAGTATCGGGATTCTTCAAAGTGATCGAAGATGTAGATACTTGTGTATGGTATTCAGTTGATAGTAATGTTAAAGAGAACTTGCTTCTCTTTCAGGTTACTCATAATTGGAAGCATTCCTAAGTTGAGTAACGCTGATCGGCCTCCTTCCATTTAGTTGACATGCACTGGAGACAGTTGCATGATTTGGATCTGGTTCAGTTAAATCAGTGCCTCTGGTCCTATATGGGATATAGAACAGTTCGTATCTTAACGTTGTTAAGGTACGGGGAGTTGTCCAGCTTATGATTAAAACCAGACTCTGGATAACTCAAGGCACGTTTCTGTAATGGCTGTTTGTGGGTTGACCCAGGCTATGAAGAGGGTTGATTTTCTACCATCTGGATGAACAATAGCAATATTGTTCTAGACTCGCCACAGTTTTATTAAAAATGGATTTTTTTTTCCAGAAAACAGTAGTGGGAGTATGGTAGAACTGGAAGTGATTCCAGAACCACAAATGATTACTGAAGATTTGATAAGGAACCTAAAGATTCAATCTGGATTGACATTCCATTGGCCACTCCGCAGATAAGATGGGTAACTTCAGGCACCCGAGAGGTACTACGGTAGCCTCAAGGACGGTGACAGGGAAGTTCTTGTTTACCCACAATTGCCATTGCTGTTGTTCCAGGTTGCGAGACCCGGCGGGAGGATGAGTATAGCGTCGTTCTAAACTAGCTTTAGAAGTGTACGTGTATATGACTCTGCCAGAGGGTTGTCGTAGTCAGTGGGAGCAGCGGAAGCATTGGTGGACAGGTAGCTTATGTCTATTTATAGACTGAAGCACCAGTAGCAGAGATAGATCATCTATTTCTGACGTGACAGTCATAGGTTTGACTTCATCAGAATAGGGGATGGATCTGTTGAGAAGGTAGTAGGGTGTGATATCCTGGTATTTGGATGACATACACAGAGTAGGAAAAGAAACTCCTATACTACAATCGGTTATACTTTGGTCGTCACACAGTGGTTTCTCCACAAAGGAAATGGATTTTATATCAGACATACTGGTTACTAGATCTATGGTTTTAGATCTAGATTTGGGTAGTCTCCCAATCTGGGTACTTAGACAGCATTCTAAGGGTATTTAGAATGGATGACTCCTGGCACGGTAGTGTACCTGCAGGTAATGGAGTCACCCTCTCTAAAGGTGTCTTACAGACTAAAGGGGAGAGGGATGTGCATGATTGGCAGATCACTTGCTCAGGCAATTGAGTCAATCATGAGATGTCAAGTACCACACCAGACATTGTTCTTGCACTAGATGCAATAAGCTGACATTAATCCAATCCTGGAGAAACGGTCGGAAGCAGTTTTAGAACATAAGTGGATGTTCTAGGGATATGATAATGACAGCCTCATTCGGGAAACAGTTATCATTCCAGGCTTCCAAGGTGACATGGACGACAAGGAGGTTGTCAGAGCTACAGTTTTCCTTCTGATGAGGGGCAGTATTTTGGACAGGTGGTCCAAGGCAATACTGAGGGTGGCATGGCGCAGGATACTGATTAAGTTCAGTTGACGATACAGTCTAAGAAGTTTGGATTTGGAGTTCATTTATGAGCTAGGTCCCATCAGACATCCAGACACATTCTAAAACAGGTATTACTCTTTTCGGGAGATGGCTTTCTCCGCGAACTTGAGATATAGAGAGACATAGAAAGAAACAACAAGGCGGATCCACTCACTTAGGCTATTCCTCGAACGCAATAGTTTCGCAAACGAGCTTTGTGAGACTAACTAGTAGAAGAGTTGGGTGTTCGGTATCACACGGGCTGTGAGTATGCGACATCGCAATAATTAGCCTTGAGTGCAAGTGGGAGATTGTTGGAGATAGTGCCCTCAGAGTCAATTATTAGGTCACAGGTACGTGATTGCAATGATTGATGGAGGACCTATCCCGGTAGGACAGTCTTACTCGAGATGATAGTATGCTATCTGGTTTACCTTTATCATCGTGTACTGCTTTAGATGACCTGACAAGTCGCTATTACACGTTGATAGAGCCCCTAGGATTCTTGCTTGACCACCAGCAGTATGAGGGCGATCATATAAGTGGGAGCTGGGGTCTATAAGCATATCCTTAAATGGTCCCTAGTCGTGTGAGTTTCGAGACAGGGCATCGATACTCCACAGTAGACTAGTGTATACAGTCGAGACCCCGACGAGGGGCGGTGGCCGGTCTCACAAGCCACTGGTGTCAGTTGGAACACCTAAGATGTATACAGGTGCTCATTGGGTTATGAGTACACCGGACAGGACTCGCCGGGAACATGCTAGTTGGTCATATACCAGACGTCAGATGGCAGTTCCCTGGTGACATGTGTACAGGTTAGTTCATCGACCTGGGGATCGTCATTTGTCTCGTGTGAGTTCCCACTGTACTTTGATTACTACCCTACCACGGCTCAAAGGAGTCGTGCAAACAGGTTTTAGTTGGGTACAGTCCCGAGCCACATGGAGGCAGTGAGCGCATCTTCAGGGGTTCGTCTCTCCCGGTATTGGGGGTGAGGTCGTGCTGTGTCTAGGAGAGCCATTACACGAAGCCCTCGGCCGAGGCAAGAAGATTTACTGGTAGGTATTCCAGTAGTATCTCAGGGTGTTCTGGGCTACACTCTGACACGACTTGTACCGCTTTTGGGGGTCTGACTTTTACCAACTCCCTAGGCCCGCCATGCGATGCTCATAGACGAACGGACCGGACTGTACGGATATTGTCACTGACAGGCTTTGTAGGGTTGTCAGGCTGAGTTCGCTCACAGACGTCCCTTTTAGTCAATACCTGGTAGCCCGTTACGTATTGGCTTATACCTCTGACGTGCTAGTGGTTAAATCCACAACCAAGGTGTTAACGAGTCTTTAGAGTCCCCCACATTCAGTTACTCAGCTTTCGGACGAAAGGTTGTAGAGGCCGTATGGAGATATGGTAAGGTCCGATCAGATACGTGCGGTATTGCACGGATCAGGATCGGACAGTTTGTACTATTAGCCGTATGGGTATATGGCAGGGTTCGATCAGATATGTGCGGTATTGCACGGATCAGGATCGAACGGATATTACTGGCCGGCTTTGGTTTAAGCCGGGTCCTAGTATAGTACAGTGTAGATTTTGTCTCATTGCATTTGTATTTCAGTAGGAATACGAATGCGGGTGTGTATGCACAGTATCGGGGTTTTCCTGTAATTTATTACAGGACCAGTTTTCTGGAGTTGCCAGTTTGCTTTCCGTTTCGGCCAATTTCCTTTGTATCGTTCATTGGCCGAAGATTGGTGGAGGAGGGCTTATTTGCATTGTTGCAAATAAGTATTTGTGGAGGGGTTCTTTGCATATTGGTTGGATCATCATGGTTGCTCCTTTGACCTTGACTTCTTGACATCTTCATGATGGCTTGACCATTTGGAGTCATCATAGTTGTTTTGGAGTGTTTGTTTATGTTTGTGATGATTTTGTTTTAATCATCACTCTTTATCCATGCTTGCATGATAGCTCACCCACTCCCTTGACTTTCTCTCCATTCTCACCCTTCACATTTGCTTGGGCCGGCCACTATTGGAGTGGGGGATTTTTCATTTTTGATGTGGGATTTTTTGGTTCTCATGGTGCTAAGAAAAGCTCTCTAGTTCATCTCAAAAAATCCATTCCTCCACCATCTCAAAAGGCAATATCCAAAACCCCAAAAAGAGACACAAGTTCTACACAACATTCTACAGCAAATCTTGGGCACGTCGACTAGCCAGCTTCGTGCCCGAGTTGCCTCGGCATTAAGGTGGGAGCCCGTAAAAGAAGTAGGCGATGTGGTACACTTCCGGCGACGAGGTGGAGACCGGAGCTTCCGCAGGAGATCGGGACGACGACGAGAAGATCGGAGGACTTGGATCAGTCGGTATATCTCTCTTCCCTTTCTTGTAGTTAGCTAGGACTAATTAATGGTTCGATCCGGGTATTAGTGCGCGGCGGTTTGCCAGTTCAAGAAAATTTAAAGTTTATCACCGCTTCCGCATTTGGCCGTCGGATTGACGGCCGGGGCGCCGCCGTGCACTTACACCATAAAGAGAAAGATGCAATCTTGCTTCCGATCTTCAATAACAAAGATGATCTACCTTGATGAAACTCAAACCCAAGCTCTTGCTTTGCTAATTAAGTATTAGCAAAGCAAACACACTAATCTAAGTGGCAAGAATAGATGAGAATGATGAAGTAGGAATTTAGCTCTCATTTATTTTCAATTTCTCACTCATTATCATCACATGTCAAAAAGTTAGAAAGCTTTTTTCAAGAGGAAGAAGAAGAACAATTTCATTTGTGATGAATAATGAAAACTTGTATGAGGTTAGAAATGCAACCATGGGTTAAGAATGAAGACTTAACCCATGTAGAGAATTTACTATGGTGAAGGGTTTGGGTTTGGTTAAGAAATATCAACAAAATATTTTTACAAAATATCTTTGCTTAAAAACAAAACCAAAGCTTCTAGAAGCTTCAAGAAAGCTTAACCCTAATCCAAACCCTAACCATATTTAAACTCCACAAAACATGTTGCATTTATAACCTTAACTTGCTACAATATTATATATCACATATATAATATATTTTGTAACAAAATAAAATAATACAATTAACATATATCACATATATATCAATGTATTACCCGAGTGAGAAAAAGAATCTTTAAGTGAGCTTATATTAGTTAATGTAATTTAATATATCAAATATATAATTATACATTAAATTATCGAATCAACACTTGATCCGATAATCCGGCTACTTCACAAATAACCGACTAATATAATCTGTATCAGTTCATCGAATCAACACTTGATCCGATGACCCGGCTATATCATATATACCCGGCCGATATCTCATATCGCAAGAATATAATACAGTATCGCATACACGTATTATTCTTGTTCCCGCACATATCACATATGTGCTCCTACTCCGTTTTGCCTGAGCCAGGAAACCTCTGTGTAGGACTCTAAAGAATCGTCAATACGCCGGCATTAGGTGATGATCATATCAAACACCCACAAGCTGCAAGCGGTCAGCTAAACGTAACAACCACCCAGGTATTGAGCGATCAGAAGATCAACAAGCAAGCCTGTACATTCTCCTGCGAATCCAATCAGTAACACTCCCGTACAGTCCGGTCTCTTCGTCTGATATGTCGCATATCTCGTCTAGGGGTGGTAAACGTCAGACCCTAGTAGCTTGATAAGTCGTGTCGATATGAGGTCCATAACAGTTCGAGAAACTACTGATAACACTTACCAGTAAATCTCAACAACCCTGGCCAGGGATTTCCAGTTATAGCCAATCGAACACAGCGCAACATCAACTCCCTATACCGGGAGAGACGAAACCCCTCCTATCGCTCATTGCCTCCATGTGATTCGGGACTGTACCCAAAAGCCACCTTTTTGCATGCCCTCTTGGACGTGGTATGATGGAAATCAAAGCACAGTGGGAATCACACAAGACTCTATGACGATCTCGGGTCTACAGACTAACATGTACCAGTGTCACCAGAGAACTGCCATCTGACGTGAGGTATAGTGCCATCTGACGTGAGGTATAGTACCATCTGGGAGTTCTCGGCGAGTCCGTCCAGTGTACCCAGTCTCCACTGAGCACCCGTATACCTTCTCTGATGTCAAACACCAATTGATATGGGATCATCCATCGCCCATCATATGGGTCAAGAAGCGCATACGCTAGTCTACTCTGGAGTATCGATGCCCTGTCTCGGCACTCCCACGACTAGGAACATTTGAAGGATGTACTTGGCGACTACACCGTCCCCACTAGTATAATCTGCATCATAGTCCTGGTAGTCAAGTACTCATCCTGAGGGCTTTATCAACATGTAACATAGAGACACTTAGAGTACATGTTTAGATAAAGTGTAACCAGATAGCATACTATCATGTCGAGCAAGAAAGTCTTCCCTATATATGTCCAAGCATCCACTACAATATACATCATATGTACAGTAATGGCCTCTAGGGCATACATATAACCAACAATCTCCCACTTGCACTAGGGCCATCTGTTATGGTATCGTATACCCAACAATCAGCTGTGGTTGAAGTATCTTATACTCAACCATCCCATAAAAGTCTCTACTGGGAAATAGGCCTTTGTGAGTGGATCCACGCTGTTGTCCTCTGTGTCTACTCTCCTAACCTTGATCTCCCTGGAGATCAACCATCTCCATGATCAGGTGATACTGTCTAAGAATATATCTGGATCTCTGATGGGACGGGGGTTCCTAGGCATAAGCCACAACTCTATTGTCACACAATGGTAGGAACGAAATTCATCTCATGAACTCATATATATCCAGACTGCCTTGGTAGCATCCTTGGAAATGATGTATCTTACCTTTAATTGTCTAGTAAGTCACGGTATGTAGCTTGGAACTCTTCCAACATACCGTCCCTTCACTGAGGGTAAAGACAATGCCTGCGACTGACATTCAGTCGTCCTTATCATCCTGGAACCTTTCCAGTGATTCTCCACAGGATCGATTAATACCATCCCACTACAACTAGTGAGAATCCTAATATCCAATTAGATCTATCTCATAGATCCATAACCCAGGATTTAGGAGGTATCACCTTGATCCTATATGGAGAATCTTTGTGATAAGATGAGATTAACCGAGCGTAGCATAGGAAACTCCTTCCCTATCATGAGTATATCATCCACATACTATACGAGGATCACCACCATACTCCCTACTACCTTTTTGTATATACTAGGTTCATCTACCATTTTGATGAAGTCAAACTCTTTGACTACTACATCAAAACAGACGTTCCAACTCCGCGATGCCTGATTTATCCCATAAAACATCATGCTCATGTTTCCGCTGCTCCCACTGTCTACGAAGCCCTCTGGCTGTGTACTTATAGACGCTCTCTTCCAAATCAATATATAGAAAAGCAGTCATGACACCCAACCGCCAGATATCGTAGTCATGGTATGTAGCCGTGGCAAGTAGGATCTGGATGGACTTAAGCATAGCTTTGAAAGTCTCAACTTTTCCATGTACACCAAGTAATCTTCTCAAGATATTCTTGCTCCTAATGGGGATTTAACTCTTCAGATAAAGCAACCAAAGTACATACTTTGTTGGTGTATAAGGATTCCATCTCAGATCGCTAAGCATCCAGCCATTCTCACAGAGTCCTCACTCCTGATGGCCTGCTCGAAACTAGTTGGGTCATCATCTTATGATGCAATCCTTGCTCCCACTGTGATAAAGAAATCGAAGAATCTCTCAGGTGGATGAGGAACCCTACCAGATCGGCGGAGAGGCAGAGGTTCGTTGGAAACTATTGAATCCTCCGGGTTTACCAAATCATCAGCTGCAGTTTGTATAGCTGGAACTCCTTCCAGTTCTACCTCATAACCACTAATTTCTTCACAAGAAATTCCCTTTTTCTCAAAAAGTGGTGTGCCGATAAATAAAACATCTTTTGTTCATCGGTGTGGTAGAAGATATTCCCCTGCGAATGCTTGGGATATTCAACAGACTTCCACAGAACTGACCTTGCCTTGAGCTTGTCCGGATTTTCCTTTTGACATAGGCCGGACAACCACAAATCTTAACATCTTTAAGAGATGGGCTCTTCCCATACCATATCACATATGGAGTGGTAGGCATCTGATTTGGTTAGAACCCTATTCAATAGGTATGCAACTTCTCAAGTGCATAACCCCAAAAGAAAATAGGCTACTCAGTAGTACTCATCATAGAGCACACCATATCACATAGGGAGTAATTGCTCCGCCTGATACACCGACGTGCTGTGATGTATACGGAGGAGTATTGTTGAGAGAGAATCTCATTCTCCTTTAGAATAGTCCAGGAATTCTGTGCTCAAGTATTCTCCTCCTTGATCACATCAAAGGACATAATACTTATACCCATTTTTGTTTCTCTACTTCTAACTTATATTCTGTGATTATCTCAAAAGTTTTGGACTTGTGTTTCAACAGGAACATATGTCTGAATCTTGAGAGATCATCAGTGAATGTAATGAAGTACAAAGAACCTGTCCTAGCATATGTAGACATAGGACTATCATACATCATCATGTATCAATCCGAAGAGTTCACTAACTCTTTCTCTGTTTCCAATAAACGGAGCTGTGGTCATCTTATCTTTGTGATATGACTGGCAAGTTTTACAAGATGTAAATCCAAACTAATTTAAATATGCATCTTTATGTAACTTCAGCTAGTCGGGTCGCATTGATATGACCTAGTCTACAATGCCTCAAGAAGGATTCGTTCATTTTTGAACTCTTTCTCTTGTATGTGTTCTGTACGTTAAGAACTATGGTTTGATTTAGAACGACTTATGCTTTTAGATAACGTGCCTGAACCGATCAACTCTTGATATAGGAAATGTTCAAAACATTATCCAACAATACAAAATTATATTCTTCTTTACTAATAAAGAGACTGATATGATGTTGTATATCAGGTTCGGTATCTAATAACATTCGTTCAGAATCAATGTATTCTTGTAATACAGGGTGATAACTGCCAACAGACTTGGCTGCAACACTTGCATCATTTCCAACTCTTAAAACTTATCACCCATTCTCAGTTCTCTACCTATCTGTAGCCCATGTAACAAATTACATTTGCGGGATCCTGATCCGGTATCTCATACCCAGGACGTAAAGGATACTGAGAAACAGTTCTCGGTAATGAACACACCCGAAGAAGATGCATCAGCATGCACTTTCTTCGTTTGGGTAGCACGGGAATTCTGATAATCCCCTATTTCCTGCTCTATCTTATAACAATTATAAGTTGGAGCGGGACCAACGTTCCTTAGCGCAGTATAACAAGCGGATTCGATCAATACATCCATATTATTATCTTGATTAAAGCGTGACATGGTCACTACCTGGAGAGAGATAGAAGAAAATACTCAGCGTATGCTCTTGCAAGATTAGATTGGTTATTAATATATCTAATCAGGATGTCTCCCACTGTTTTAGTCAAATCTTCCTTCAAACCCTAAAAGGAAAGACTAGCCGGGATTAATTACACCCTATAAGTTCGCCAATCTTTCAGCCAGGCCAGTGCCGGTACTTTGAGGGAGGTTCCCCGTGCTTTCGCACGGACCTAATTAAAGTAAACCTCGTTTTCCCAGAGGCATAACCCCGTTGACACCTTTCTAGACACCTACTTGATCGGCTAATTGTAATATGTAAAACTCTTCCAGGAGTAACTCTTACTCGCAGTGGGTATCGGGATCCAATTATCTCATAGAAAGTATTCAATCTCATTGCAAATTTCAACTCTTGAAATTCCCAATAATATTTTTCCCCTAGCATCCTATGACCTTGACAGAGGTCAACAAACCATAGGCTGCTAGTCAAGTTCAACCCGTCATTTCCTGATTGAAGTAAACCTACCCGCACGACCCTTGACAGAGGTCAACAAGGTCGCACGACTACCCTAAATCAATCACATCATATGCTTATGCAGATAAGCACTAATCAGCTACCGCACACTACGCCTTGACAGAGGTCAACAAACGCAGCACGAATACTAACTATTACTTATCTGAAATGACGGAGGGCTACGACAGGTCTTTAAGAAAACCCTTTGCGTAATGAACTTGATATCGTTATAGAATCGAGTGATTTTAAATGGAATGTTTTTGAGGCCTTTTCTAGTTTTGCTAAAGAGGTCACTCCCGGTGAAGGGATCTCGGCTCTTTCCTCATCGAATAAGGTGCAGGATATTTCACAAATATCACTATGCAAAGCAAAAACTATAAAAACAACCAAAGACAAACCGAGTTCGTAGCATCTGCTAGTTTCGCTAAAGAGGTCACTCCTGGTGAAGGGATCTCAGCTCTTTCCTTATCGAATAAGGTGCTGGATATTCTACAAGGAATACCGCTATGTAAAGCAAGAACTAGAGCTGCCAGTTTTTGAGACAAGTTTCTACAACATCTTTAGGTTTCTTTTAGTTTCATTAATCTCATTAATGAAGTCCCATTTTATTATGCTTCACAAGCATCACATTTGAAACGAAATCAACAATATAACATATATCTCACATATATAATATAAACATTCATCTCATGCAGTAATATGATCTCATCACAGAACATTGCAGCAGAATATAACATATGAAATATTGGATATACTAGGATTTCCGTGTTTTATGCGAGCCTGTATAAAACGCGGATTCCACGGTCACGATGAATATCCAAACCCACATCCCTAGACCCCTACGAGAGCGGCAAGCAACATTGCCAATTCTAGGGTTAGGAGACCCGGTCTCGACTCCTCGAGATGGCCTCCTACCGGACCTTAGAACCCGGTTACTTGTGCTCCCCTCCTTGGGTCTACCTAATGCGGAAAAGTAAATAATATACAACGGTGACATCATCCTCAACCCGGAAGTGCCCTAATAAAAGAATATTACATACAATGAATTTTACATGAATGAAAATAAAAACCCTCATCTCACATAAAACCCCGGCTATTCAGAACACGACGATCCAATATAACATATCACAGCAACACATAATATCTCATATCATCAACGTAAGTAAATATGCGTATCCCAATTGTCGTTGATGTATAGCAACGAAACCGGCGATACACTACATATTACACTTACAGTCACAGAAAAGAAAGTGTAAAACTACAACAGTTGGAATCCGCAACCTCCTTAGACATCGCATGCCTAACCAAATGAATTCCTTAGACATCTCATGCCTAACAATTATAAACCCCGTATTTTAGTCTCAATCTCGAAAACACTTTTCAATATCAAGTCGGGCAATTCAACAAGATTCCCGACATCCTGATCGAATGCTCGTTGCAAACTTTAGTAGACGGCTGCATCCCCGGATGCCGTCGACGAAGTGCACTAAGGCGGAACACCGCTGCCGCGAGCACCCGAACGGATGCTTTTGGCGACAGGGTTCTCCTACAGTCACTTGGTCGGGGCTATGGGGCGTGGCTATCTATTAAGTTTATCCGGCGAGTATCCGCATACGCTACGTGATTGCGACGGACTTTTGATCACATCAAAATCCCATGGTAACCGATTAAATGAGACTAAACTGCTAGATTTATAACATTCAAATTTAGTTATTTCATAACTACTTGTGGATTCCAAATATTGTATCATATTGCAGATAAATAGACAATGTTAAACTTTCCAATCGAATAAACAAACACCCAAGATTTCCCAAACAGTTCTCAACACTTAAAATTAGTTAAAAGCATCCATCACATGCCACAGTACCAATGGTCCAGCCGTAGAAGGGTCAAACCAACGCCTCACATGTGGCAACGCCGTACTGCCCCAAACCTTAAGGTTTAGAGGCGGTTCAGACGGTCACATAATCGAGTTAAGGTTTGTGTTCTTCTAGAGGGTCCACCGCATTACTTGCACGACTGTGAATGTTCTTTAACTAAGGAAAAAATCCAACACTTGGAAATTTTCCGGCAGGGGAAAAAGTGAGTTATTGATATCCGTTCGAACTTTTTAACACGTTCTTAATTACTCGGACAAACTTAAACTAAGTTAAACTTTCCGATCGAATCAACGAATACAAAAGATCTCCAGAAAACTCAACACTTGAGTAATATTAAAAATTCCCAGAAGTATGTAGAAATACCTACGGATGTTACTGTGAAAAATCTAACCCTAATACCTAAGTTCGGCCGCGGAACCGCCGCGCAAGGCATGGTATTGCCGCGGTTCCACGGCGACTTGAGGGGATTAGTGGTTCGTTTTTCACAGTAATCCTTAGAATTCCCTGCTTAATTTTCTGAGTATTTTTAATACAGAAAAAATCAACATTTTAAAAAATTTCTAGAGAGGGGGTGTATATCGACGTTTCGGAGTTCGATCGGACTTTAAATTTCATCTAGACAACGCCTAAAGCTCTAACTTGGCTCTGATACCACTTTATGGTTACTAGGCACTAGAACAAGGTTCTACAAGGCATCAACCATGCCAAAATCAAATTTTTCATGTGCCGAACAACCCTAACCAAGATCTTAGACTAGAGATTAGACGAAACATAGCAAGTAAACAACTTTACTTCTAAGAGTTTGGGATTACAACCTTTGTAGTCCGTTCCTTCACTTCTAAAGCTCCGTGTTGAGGTCCCTTCACTGAGATCATCGAGTACCCGGACTCTAGAGAGGCTCCATGAAGAGAAAGATGCAATCTTGCTTCCGATCTTCAATAACAAAGATGATCTACCTTGAAGAAACTCAAACCCAAGCTCTTGCTTTGCTAATCAAGTATTAGCAAAGCAAACACACTAATCTAAGTGGCAAGAATAGATGAGGATGATAAAGTAGGAATTTAGCTCTCATTTGTTTTCAATTTCTCACTCATTATCATCACATGTCAAAAAGCTAGAAAGCTTTTTTCAAGAGGAAAAAGAAGAACAATTTCATTTGTGATGAATAATGAAAACTTGTATGAGGTTAGAAATGCAACCATGGGTTAAGAATGAAGACTTAACCCATGTAGAGAATTTACTATGGTGAAGGGTTTGGGTTTGGTTAAGAAATATCAACAAAATATCGTTACAAAATATCTTTGCTTAAAAACAAAAACAAACCTTCTAGAAGCTTCAAGAAAGCATAACCCTAATCCAAACCCTAACTATGTTTAAACTCCACAAAACATGTTGCATTTGTAACCTTAACTTGTTACAATATTATATATCACATATATAATATATTTTGTAACAAAATAAAATAATACAATTAACATATATCATATATATATCAATGTATTACCCGAGTGAGAAAAAGAATCTTTAAGTGAGCTTATATTAGTTAATGTAATTTAATATATCAAATATATAATTATACATTAAATTATCGAATCAACACTTGATTCGATAATCCGGCTATTTCACAAATAACCGACTAATATAATCTGTATCAGTTCATCGAATCAACACTTGATCCGATGACCCGGCTATATCACATATACCCGGCCGATATCTCATATCGCGAGAATCTAATACGGTATCGCATACACGTATTATTCTCGGTCCCGCACATATCACATATGTGCTCCTATTCTGTTTTGCCTGAGCCAGGAAACCTCTGTGCAGGACTCTAAAGAATCGTCAATACGCCGGCATTAGGTGATGTCATATCAAACACCCACAAGCTGCTAGCGGTCAGCTAAACGTAACAGCCACCCAGGTATTGAGCGATCAGAAGATCAACAAGCAAGCCTATACATTCTCCTGCGAATCCAATCAATAACACTCCTGTACAGTCCGGTCTCTTCGTCTGATATGTCGTATATCTCGCCTAGGGGTGGTAAACGTTAGACCCCGGTAGCTTGATAAGTCGTGTCAATATGAGGTCCATAACAGTTCGAGAAACTACTGATAACACTTACCAGTAAATCTCAACAACCCTGACTAGGGATTTCCAGTTATAGCCAATCGAACACAGCGTAACATCAACTCCCTATACCGGGAGAGACAAAACCCTTCCTATCGCTCATTGCCTCCATGTGATTCGGGACTGTACCCAAAAGCCACCTTTTTGCACGCCCTCTTGGACGTGGTATGATGGAAATTAAAGCACAATGGGAATCACACAAGACTCTATGACGATCTCGGGTCTACAGACTAACCTGTACCAGTGTCACCAGAGAACTGCCATCTGACGTGAGGTATAATACCATCTGGGAGTTCTCGGCGAGTCCGTCCAGTGTACCCAGTCTCCATTGAGCACCCGTATATCTTCTCTGATGTCAAACACCAATGGATATGGGATCATCCATCGCCCATCATATAGGTCAAGAAGCGCATACGCTAGTCTACTCTGGAGTATCGATGCCCTGTCTCGGCACTCTCACGACTAGGAACATTTGAAGGATGTACTTGGTGACTACACTGTCCCCACTAGTATGATCTGCATCATAGTCCTGGTAGTCAAGTACTCATCTTGAGGGCTTTATCAATATGTAACATAGAGACAATCAGAGTACATGTTTAGATAAAGTGTAACCAGATAGCATACTATCATGTCGAGCAAGAAAGTCTTCCCTATATATGTCCAAGCATTCACTACAATATACATCGTATGTACAGTAATGGCCTCTAGGGCATACATATAACTAACATTGAAAAGGTTGAAGAGAATTACCAGGGTTATCCTGGCCAACTGTCTCAGCTTCTACGGCCGCCGAATTGTAAGCCTGGCGTCTCAGCATGTTTCTTCGTGCATGCTGGTACATCGCTGGTTGTCGAGTTAAAGGTGGTCCACATGGAGGTGGTGCAGGAAGAGCTAACCGAGTAGGTGGAGCTTGGATAGCTGGTTTAGCTACAGAATTAGGATTAGTTCGGTTGTGTGGGCAAGTTCTTATGGTATGTGAGGATGATCCACATATCAGGCAAAGACCGTTTGCTCATCGGCAATCTTCTATCAGATGTCCAGCTCTCTTGCAGTAGGTACAAAAAGCTGGGCTGGGCCTATTGTTTGGTACTCCCGGTCTCCTTAGTACAAATGGTGGTCCTGATGCGGCTTCTCCTGCCATCTGGTTGGCAGGGCGCTTCACCCCGTCAGCTTGAGGTCTGCCTTTCTTCTTCACCACTGCCTCATACCTTCGGGCAGCTTTCAAAGCCATATCATGGGTTGGGAAATCCCCTGTAGCTAATGCATCTTGAATTTCCGAGTCCGACCTTTGCTGAAATCTTCTAGCTCTGATGTCAGCAGTCGGTATGAGATGGGCCAAACCGACTGAGCATGGTGAACTCAGCGTCATACTCATTTACTGACTTGGTCTACATCAAACCTTGTTGCAGATGGATGAACTGCTATTCTATGTCGAACCTGGCAGTCTCAGGAAAGTACTTTACGTTGAACATGTCTCGGAAAGTCTTCCATTCGATAGGTTGGTCAAGACGGGTTTCTTCCGCCTTCTACCAGACCCGTGCATTGTCCGTGAGCTGTAATTTTGCAACACGAACCCAAGCTATCTCTGGCACTTGTGCCGCTGCCAGATCATCTTTGATGCTCTGAGCCCATTCCTCATAAACTGTTTGGGGTGCAAAGCCCTGAATTGCTTCACCCTAGGTGCTTCTGCTTCTGGACGGTTCAAGAGAATAGCAGTCTGCTGCTGCTGTCCTTCCAGGAGGCTACGGATCATCTCAAGCAGAACCGTCTGCTCGTTGATCGGAGCAGCTACAGCAGGTGTGATCGGTAGTGGAGGTGGAGTGTTGTTGAAGTTGGTGCTGGTATTGTTTGGGAAATCCATAACCTTGAATGAAAAATTTAGGTTAGGACAGATTCAAAGTATATGATTTAAAGAATATGAAATTGTAAGATTCAAGGAATATGAATTGTAAAGAATGTTTTAGTTGCTGGTTCTTGTGTTATATTGCTTAGGTTGTCCACGCAGCGCTGAACTGCATGGTAGGGTTCCATACAGCTCTAACCTGCATTGGCCACCAACAAAACCTGTCACGCCCCGCTTCCCAGTGTACGGGCAGAGGACGCGACTGGCCGCTACATATTTATTCTGAAGTAAATATGCTAAACGTATCTAAGCAATATAAATAAAAATGCATAAGAGACAAAAGATATAATTGAACAGCAACTTTATTTATTCACAATTTTTTTTACAATACATGGAAAAGTAAATACATGGAATATAGCGATGCCTAAACAATGGCACAACAGAAATGGAAAGTACTGAAATGAAATAGGTACAAGTGGCTATAGCTCTGGGTCTTCGGTATACTGCTCAAGTGCCTGCTCCTAATGCTCCTGAATGATTTCGTGCTCTAGTGCTTCCGATCCACCTGACAACATTTCAAAGAAGAAAGAGAAGGAATGTCGTCAGCGAACAATCACTTGGTAAGTCCTAAAAATAAGGAAGAAGTAGAATAGGCGGAGAGAGAGAGAGAGTATAGTTTTTAAAGTTGTATTATTTTGTATGATGCTGTTAACGTAAGTTCAAGGATGAATGTTAACCAATCTCAAGAGTGTTCTCAAACCCAACATGCTGTAATTCAGGGGTAGGGAACCATGGGTCCGAATCAAATGTTAGTAACGGGACTTCGACCGTCGTCGAAGTATTCCAAACTCAACAGGCTGTAATCCAGGAGCATGGAAACACGGGCCCTCATGATAGATTGCTTATGTTAGTAGACATGGATTCATGATCTAGGGGGACTCTTGAGATTCCGTTGGATTCACGCATGAACTACCCCAATACCCTGTGTATTTATTGTATTGATAGTAATGATTATACTGTTGGTATTGTATTGTATTGTATTGTCTTGAAAATTGAATTGTATAGATGACTTGCCAAAACCATGATATCAGTAAATGGGTGTAACTGGAGAATCATGGATGTAGCTGGAGAATCATGTAAATGAAAGTATATCCATGGTTCGGTTCAGTCAATATAGATTGAATAGTTTGAATATATGGATTCATGGATTCATATTGAATTGTAGTTTGTAGATTGTACTTGAATCATATTCAAGTCAGATTGATTATAATGAGACTCAGTCTGAGTCAGAACAATTAGAAAGGAAATTGAAGTCTTGAATTAGGTTTTGATATTATCGATAACCGCTGCACATGGACGGCATGATTTGTGTCTTTTTCAAAGACGATTACCGTGTTGATGACACCGTTTGTTAAGTTGTCTACCTTAAATAGGCAAGCACCCACTTCTCCGGCTCCCTGAGGCTCAAGAGATTGATCCCGCTTAAACCTATATTTACTAGGATCCTCAGGGTAATTTACAGAACTTGGGGGGGGGGGTTATGTAAAAATAATTTTGTGTAATTTTCAAAATACACCCCAAGTATTTAATTATCGTCTTTAGAGTTTTCTCAGATGTAGATTTTATCATTGTGATATTTCTAGTGATTAAAGCCTATTTTTCATAATACATGGTATTTATCTGTAATATTGAACTTGTATGGAATTGCATGGTATTTTCATGTAAAGTGATTTTTTTGACTTAGAAAAGTTGGAATATTGATATTATGAAAAAAAATAGATATTTTGATAATACATATATATTTATATTCTTATAAAAATAATTTTAATTTATTATTTTCTAGAAATCTTATTTTCTTAAGATATTTGTATTTTAAATCTCTCAAAGACCGAATGCTCCTTGCGGAGGTATGCATCTCACACTACTAAGCCTGAGGATGTGCGATAATTAGCACCATTACGAACGGGTTCCCCAAATGGGTTGTAGCGGCGCTTTGCAAAGATTTGTAAAAATACGTAATCTTGTAGAAAACGGTTTTTATAAATTAAAGGTGGTTTTGTGTAAAACGGTATTTCCCCAATCTATATATCCCAAAAGGTATTGTGCTGAGTGTTGTGAGGAGGTAGGTCATTATCTTGTGATCTACTTAAAGGTATAACAAGATTAATGATGTTTTAAAGTTGAAACTATACTACATGGTATTTTACTGAAAAAGAGCGGTAAAAGTTACTAAATGAAATATTTTGCTATGAAACTTGTTCAACATGTTTTGTTAATGATTAATAGTTAAGATGTAAGAGTTTTGTATGGTTGTGTTAAAGAAAATTGAACTTTACAAAGAAAACCGGATCGGAAGTCAGATTTAACTCCGCTTCCGTCGGGTTTTAGTTTTACAAAGTTTTAGTATGGAATAGAGAAGGGGGAGGAGGTACTTACTGGTTTAAAGTCAAGAGAAGAGGGAGAGGAAGCGGTAGGAGGTGCCGGTGCGTCGTTTCGTCACCGGGAACTCCTACGGTCGTCGTCGGAATTTCGCCGGAGGTTCGCCCTTTGCTAACTCCAATTGCACACTAAAATTCTAGAGAGTTTTCTTGAGAGTTTTGGATAGAATTATAAGTGAGGGAGTGTGTTTAGGGGTGGTATTTATAGGGTAATGCTAGGATTTAGGGTAGATGAAAAGTTGTATTGAAAATGTAATAAAAATTGTATTAAAAATATGGTTTAAAGGGGTTTTAATTGGATTTTAAAGGCTCTGGAAATGTGCAGGTGTTTTAAACTATGCAGGAGTTACCAGAAAGCAAAAAGACAGAGGGTCAAAGAAGAGACTCGGCCGATCCGACTCAGCTTGGCCGGCGGCGGCGGGCCGAGTCGGCCGAGTCGCCGGCCGAGTCATGGCGAGTCAGGCCGGGGCTCGCTGCTGTGGGTCGCCCGTCGGTTGGTCTACTCCCTGGGACAGTTTGTTTTAGTGTGACGTTGGGTTTTTACGAGTTATGCATGTGTAGACCCTTGGACTTCTAAAAATTTAAAATAAAACAATATTAAAAAAATAATGTTGTGATGGGAGGTTTGAACTCTGGTGTTTTGGTTCAGCAGTGCAAGGTCTTACCAATGAGCTACAAGTTTCTTCTTGCTATTAAAAAGCAAAACAAATTTATAACTTGTGCTTAGGCAAAAGTACCCCTTTCTGTATTTTTGAAAAAAAATTGTACAGAAAGTTGTACAGAAGTTTAGGGTTGTTACATTCTACCCTCCTTATAAAAATTTCGTCCTCGAAATTTTTAAGAGGAAATTGTAACGGATTCAAGGAAAGTTTGGTGACTGATAGTGTATGAGTAATAACAAAGTGATACAATGGTTTGAAAAGGTTGAAGAGAATTACCAGGGTTATCCTGGCCAACCGTCTCAGCTACACACTTTACATATAGCCCTTTGGGCTTTGCCAAACGGCACTTGTGCCACCCCATACCTTATGTGCTTTTTTTTTGCACATAAGCCATGGGGTTTACAAAATTTTGGATTTCTGCCTATTTTACATACATTTATTTCTAAAAATTACATTTAGACTAATTTATCGCCTCCTTTTGGCATGGAGCTGGCCCCTTCCATGCTTGGTCTTGACTTAGGCTTGGGCTCACTTAGCTTAGGCTCAGGCCCACTTGACTTGGGGTTGATCTTGGTTTTGACTTGGTTAACTGCGGTGTAATTTTTGACCCCAACATGCGCTTTCTCTAAAAAACTCCGGTTTATCCACTCCGCGATTCCATTTTGCTGTGGTGTATAGACAACGGTATGATGCCAAACTATCTCTTCGTTTTTGCAGAAATCATTGAAATTTCCACCGCAAAACTCTAACCCGTTTTTCCGTTCTCAGTCTCTTAATTTTCTTCCCTGTATGCTTCTCAAGCAATGTCTTCCATGGCTTAAACGTAATAAATACATCGATTTTATGCTTCAAGAAGTAGACCCAAACCTTTCTTGAAAATCCATCAATGAAGGTAAGTAGATACTTGGCACCACTTCCTTTAGAAGCAACAGGACGGGGTTCTTAAAGATCCAAATGGATATAATACAGAGTACCTTTCGTGTTGTGTACCGCCGAACTGAAGTTAACGCGCTTTTGCTTCCCGAAGACGCACTGTTCACAAAACTCCAGTTTCGTTGTACTCTTATCACCAAGTAAACATACTTCAATAACTCGGCTAAACCTCTCTCACTCATATGCCCGAGACTCATGTGTCATAATCTGGTAGTTTCCGAATCTATCATAGATTTGGATGATAAAATAGCCGTAAACCCGGAAGTCGTCAAACCCTGCAATGAATAATCTTTCTTCAAGCCCTTCATCACAATGAGAGCACCTTTGACTACCTTAAAACCTCCACCTTCAGCAGAAAATTTATAACCCTTGTTGTCGAGTGCACATACAGAGATGAGATCTTCTTCAAGTTAGGTACGTGCCTGACTTCCGCCAACGTTTTCACAACGTCATCGAACATCTTGATTTGGATTGTCCCTTTGCCAATAGCTCAGCACGAGCTATTGTTGTCCATCAAAACCACTCCACCATCAACGGACTCGTACATGGTGAACAAATCCCTATTGGGACATATATGGCAACAACAACCCAAAGCTATGATCCACTCATCCTTGGATTGCTGTGTGTTGTCAAGGACCACAAGAAGATCTCCTTCTTTTTCCGCTATACTTGCTTCAGCTGAAAACCCCTTCTTCGATTTGTCTTCCTAGTTCAGCTTGTTCTGCAACTTAAAGCAATCGACCTTGAAGCGTCCCTTCTTCTTACAATAATTGCAGGTTACGTTCTTAGCCTTGGATTTCAACCGCGATTTCTTCCTATTTGCTTCTGGATCTATCTTTTCTGCTTGCCTTCGAACAAATAAGCCAGATGATGAACCATCTGCTTCGGTGGAAGTCAACTCTTTGTCGATTTTCTCTTTGTTCATCAAATTCTCCTTGACATCCATGATTGAGATCATGTCTCGTTCATAAGCCATGGTGTCACAGAAGTGTTTATAAGAGGGTGGCAACGAACACAACAAAAGCAGAGCCTGATCTTCATCATCTATCTTAATGTCGATCTTACCCAAATCCGTAATGATCGCATTAAACTCATTGACGTGAGATTTTATTGGAGAACTCTCTGACATGCGAAATATGTAGAGACGCTACTTGAACATGAGTCGATTTATGAAAGACTTCCTTAAATATAACTTCTCCAATTTTTTCCATAAATCAGTCGCCGTCTTCTCCACCAAAACTTATTGTAGAACTTTGTTAGTCAGACAGAAGTGGATAGCCGTAAGGGCCTTCTCATCCATCTCCTCCCAAGTTTCCTCCATAATAGTGGAAGACTTTTTATCCTTTCCGAGAATCGCCTTCTTCAGATTGTTTTGAGTCAAAAGGGCAACCATACGGACTTGGCACAAACTAAAACTCGTATTTCCATCAAACTTCTCAATATCGAACTTCATGATTGTCGGAGACATGATGTGTGTGAAAGTTCTTAGTGCCCTCGCCGCTAACCCACGGCCAATGCGGAATCCAAAAACAAAATTTTTGATGGCACTAGAAACTTAACACTCAAGAATTTACACCAAACACCTAAACTAGCAAGCACAAAAGGTAGAAATCACAATCTTTATAGAGTCTTCATTTGCTCCAATTGGGCTGGACTCTAACATCTCTCAAGAGCTCCAAATCGTGCTTGCAAGCTGGTCTTTCTTCGCTGAAGATGATCCACCTGATAAAATCAAGTTCAAGCATTAATTTCATCAATGAAGTAAATAAGGATCCTAGGTTGCTAATCTAGGATGCTTAATGATGTGTGTGAGTGTTCTAGCATTTTTCTTTCTCTTTTATCTTCATGATTCTCAACTTATGAGAGGGTTGAAGATAATGAAAAAGAAGAAGGAAGAGCCATGGAAGAGAGAGATAGAGGCTAAAATAGTAGAATGAATAAACTTCTTCTCAAATTCAAGCATGCTTCATTTCTTTTATTAAAAGAATTTTCTCCATTTTAAAATTACACCCATGCTTGAATAGTATATGCAAATGAATTAACAATTCATTTACCCATACCCTCTACCATTTCTCTTTTCCACCTTATTTAATAATTTCTTTATAAAAAAACCTAAAAATGAGGTGTCCTCCTTCCAGAAGTATTCTTATATAAGTACAAGAATAAGTTCCCGCAAAAACATGCCTGTATTCGTATCAAAATACGAATACCCACGAGATAGAAAAAATACAGTGAACATAATACTAGAATATAATGTTTACCGCCAAAAACCGGAGACGAACCGCGATGGTCGTCTTGCCTGAATTTGGGGGCAGATGCTATTTGGTTTTATCCGTCCACCTCTCCGAAGATGCCAAGTTGATTTATGGCACCGTGTATCGGAGGTCTGGACGGATGCGGCCGTTGTAGCAGACTTCGTCAGATTCCCCCTCATTTTTGAGGGGTTTTTGATTGTGGGGACGCTCTTCCCTGCAGGCGGTAGCCCCTGCAGTTAATTAAGTTACTGCATAGCGATAACCACTTTCTCCTGCTCCAGATGTTCACTTCGTGTCGTTTGTGTTTGTTTTATTTTTGGTTGCCCGTGGATTGTATACGGAGACTAATTTGTGTTGTCGCCCGTAGGGCGTGGATTAGTCCAAATCCGTATTTTTTTAGATTTGGGTTTGGTTTGATTTAAGAATCGTTAATCTCGTTTGGGATTAAAATCAACTTAAATGTTTGTTGAGGATATATTAGTCTAGTTTTAGACTAAGATCTACTCAGCAGGATTTTTGGGATCATTCACACCCAACAAAAGAGCATTTGGACTCTATTGCTTTAGTTTAAGGACGTTACGGTCCGTTGTTAGTTTAAGGACGTTTCGGTTAATAGCTAGTTTAAGAACGTTGCGGTCCATAAGTCACCATTTTAGGGATGATAGTTTAGTTTAAGGACATTGCGGTCCATAGCTAGTTTAAGGACATTACGGTCCATAGCTAGTTTAAGGACATTGCGGTCCATTGTGATATGCTCATGGGTTTGGGAATGCACCCAAGAACTGTTGACTGTCGGGATCCTCCACCTCTTTGAAGACTATGAAGAATTATAACGACATGTATCAGAGGTATGGAGAGATATACCCTTGATCCGAATTCCAGATTGAAGGGAAAGATCATGCTGGAATGAACACCATGAACACCATTTTAGATACCATCTGTTAGGAGATCATTAGTCATCTTTGGAACTAAGATCGATTTGGGGAGACCTGAGTATAGGAGGGCTTGGTTGATTGATGATCAAAGGGGTTTTGGCCTTGGGAGACTTGACTAATTTGGGCTAAGGTTGGTCTATCATAGTGTTAAACACTAATATCTGCTCGACGCTCACGTACTTCCACGAGAGGCTCTAAAGTAATGTTAACCACAAGAATTTGGAGCACTCACGTGTGGTACGTGAGGCGCCTGAGAATTGGGCACCGATTCTTTGGGTTTGTTACATTTTTCTTTTATAAGCGGTAAGCACTGTTGGGGGTCACGTGGGATCACGTGAGGGGCCCCAAAATGGGAGTTGTCTTTGGATTTATTCCCTTTTTCCTTTTGAAAGTGTTAAGCACTATTAGGGGGTCATGTGGGATCACGTGAGGCGCCCCAAAATGGGAGTTGTCTTTGGATTTATTCCCCTTTTTCTTTTAAAAGTGCTAAGCACTATTAGGAGGTCACGTGGGATTACGTGAGGCGCCCCAAAATGGGAAATGTCTTTGGATTTATTCCCTTTTTCCTTTTGAAAGTGCTAAGCACTATTAGGGGGTCACGTGGGATCACGTGAGGCGCTCCAAAATGGGAACTGTCTTTGATTTATTCCCTTTTTCTTTTATAAGTGCTAAGCATTTGTTTTAAGAGGTCACGTGGGAACACGTGAGTCGCTCTCAGTTGTTTTTTTTTATGTAGGGTTAAACCCTAGTTTTATCAGAGGAATTAAATTTCTATATCTTTTGGAAGAATTAAATTCTTCAAACTTAGTTCTTTCCTCTAAGTTTTGGGACTGCATGATAGAATCTCCCCGATGAGACTTAAATTCTCAACTTGTGGGGAGATCTGCTTCTGCAGACCTCAACCAGAGAAAGAACTAAGTTCTTTTTTGGAAGAGTTAAACTCTTGTAATGGCGAAGAAAAATGATCTCTATGTCTTTTTTTTTACTTGGGGTTTCTTTTCTTAAAAGAGAACTCCTCTCTTTTTTCCTCAAATCTTATAGGGGGTCTCCTCCTTCTTCTCCTTTCAGTCTCGGGTCCTTTATATAGTAGAGGCAAATTTGTTGATTTAGTTAAGGAAATCTCTCATTGAGAGATTTTTTAATTGATTCGGCAATTTTATCCATCGTTGGCTTTTTGATCCAGGGACTTATGTTTTATAGAAGTTATTTTTCTTGTTTTTAACAAGATTGGGAAAATATTTTCCCATACAGAGCGTATTTTGTAGCTTGGTGATTTTTAATCACCATTGGATCTTTATTCCAACGGTGCTCTGTTTTACAGAGCGTAATCTTTCTTATTTAGAAAGATTGGGGAAATATTTTCCCATACAGAGCTGATGCTGTGGCTTGGTGATTTTTAATCACCATTGGATTTTTAATCCAACGGTGCTCTATTTTACAGAGCGTAATCTTTCTTGTTTAGAAAGATCTAAGGAAATATTTCCCAAATAGGGTTTTGATCCCTATTATTTAGAATTTAATTCTATCGGCTCAGAAGGCATTAGGAACTCTCATGTGTAGCACGTGACCCCATAGCATTAAACCGGTTTACTTATATGCAGCAGTCCCAGAGAAAAACATCACGTGTTGGCACGTGAGTTGATGTTCAGGAATGTCACGTGTAGCACGTGACCCCCACGAAGTTAAGCCCAACAACGAGCATCATGTGCTAACACGTGAGCTTCTATGGCCTGTTATTTATTTTAGGAAGGCGCCTATATACTTTGTATATAGATGCTCACGTGCCTGCACGTGAGGCTCAATTTCAGCCTTAATTGTTAAGCGCAATGCCTATAATCTTTTCTCCAAGGCGCATCACGTGTGGGCACGTGATACTCCATTTGGGGAATTTTTCCCATCGCTTTTTATTTATTATTTTTTTATAAGGGAACAAATGCCCCTACAACGTTGTTCTCACGTGGCTTGCACGTAAGTGCAACGCTGTCACCTTTACAGCCGTTGGATTGCCTAGGGGAATGGGGAGGTGAACCGACCTTGTCACGTCTTATAAATGCAAGGGTTTTGTCTCTGGAAAACCACTGCTCTTTCATCTTCTTCCTTCCTTGTCTTCTTCGAGAATTCAATTCTCTTCTTCAGAGCTTAGTTCTCTGCCCATTGCAATTCCAGAGTTGAACTCTATCAGAAAAAGAAACCCTTTTTAGGTAAAGATCTTGAACAACAAAGAAACCCTTTTCTTAAAAAAACATTTCCTGGATTTTAAATCCACCATAAGAGCTTTTCTTTCTTCTGAAACCCATCTCTTAGAGATCCAAAGACGCGATCTTTGAGTAGTAAACCTCAATGTCTTGGGCATTCCCCTTCTGATCTTTAAGGATTCATGGTATTTTTATTTTTCGTTTCCTCATCATGGGGGTTTCTGGAATTTAATTCCACCGCATAAAAGGAATTTAATTTCTCACCGAAGAACTTAGCTCTGAAAGATCAAAAGGGCCCTTCAGGAATTTTATTCCCTGGTGTTCTTGAGAACATTTTCATAGGTTTTTTTTGCACGAACGTTGGGTATTTTATCAGAACTTGTTTTCTCTATGAGAATGTCAAGAGTTGTTTAAACTCCCGTGTCTGTTTAATGAGAATCCTTTTTTGATTTTCATAATGATTGTCCTGTCTCATCATTGGTGAGCCACCAAATTGATTTTGTTGGGTCCGTTAGTTTTGCAATCAGTGGTCCCATGGAACAAACTCTCTGTCGTTTTCCTCTGTTGTTATATATGTGTGTGTGTGTGTGTGTGTGTGTGTGTGTGTGTGTCTGTGTATATGTATATATAGGTTTCATTAACGGTTTTTTTATTTCAGGAACAATGACTTCTCTTCCCTACTTTCCTTTTACTCGCTCGGACGCCGCTTTCCCGCAATCGCCGTCGGATGAGGAGGCTATGGCAATGATCAGGGCCCATGATAGGGATTGTACTAGTTTTCTCCTATGGGGAGTTTGGTATGGGCACATCATCCGAGGCCGCCGCAGCTTTACTTGTGAGATGCCAACAGAGCCTCTCTGCCCGATATCGCTGATGGAGCGTCCACAGACCGCTTATGCGGTGGAGGTGGCTAATTGGACTCCTGCAGGACGGCTTGAGCCATCAACAACTGGGATACCCAACCAGTCCTTGCCGGCCATAGATATTTTGGGGCTCCGCATCTGTCAAGGTGAAGCCCAACTTTAGGGACAGGTCTATAAAGTAGGACTTACCCCTCGCCACCCAGTAGGCTATCTTCCCTGGGCTCGGTATGTTCTTTCCACCCACCATACATGGTTGCAGAAGGTTGGGTTATATCAAGCAGTGTACGCGTCTTTTTTTCATTACCCGGCTCCTCACGTCTGGTGGGTTAAAGCTTTCCTTAACCAATGAAATCTTCCCACCAACACCTTCTTGCTAGGGGACCGTGAGGTCTCGATTTTGCTGGAAGAGTTCCGCGAGATCTCTGGATTGCCGATCAGGGGAGAGCATTATGAAGAGTTGCCGTCTCCCGATGAGTATGTGTTCACGACCATGCCTGCTACGCTTGACGACTTGACGATTGAAAACGTCGTCCGTCATAAGTACCCCAGTCTAATCAAGACTCTAGGTATTTTCGAGAAGCTGTTCGCGGAGTCAGAATAACAGGGCGTCACCTTTAAGAGCTTCATCGCCTGTTTTCTCCATGAAGATGTTTTATCAAAAGAGGCTCTGAAATTTATGAACATTAATGACCCTTTTAGGTTTGGGCTGAATAAGCTGCCAGCCAAAGAAGAGGACTTGCCGCAATTTTACATTCCGGCCTTATCGGCCGTGCCCTTCGATGCAATTGCGGCCCCTGGCATGGACGAAGATGTCTTCTTCATTGGCTTCATCAGTTTTTGGCTCAGTTGGTTCGCCATGCCGACGCATCGACGCTTCATGAGAGCTTCCGTCTTCTACCCTACTCATAGCGTAGCCAAAGGGGCATGGTTGGCCGTTGGCATCGTGGGACTGTTGCATCTTTATCATGGATTAAGTGTTGCGGCCAACACATCAACCCCTGGTACAGACGTCGTGAATTCCTCCCTCCACTACTTTACGTCGTGGATCGAGATGCATGTACTGAGAGAGTTCGCAGCGCATCGGCGGCCAAATTTCTATGACTCCTACCCCTTCCTATGGGTTATGAGGTTAGTTAATGCTTCCGCTCCTGATCCGACCTAGCTAGGAGCCCTCCGCATGCTGCATAACCCGTACTCCAACGAGGGCGGGATGGTTTTTAACGACCAAGTCCTCTCTGCTTCCACGGGGCCTATCCAGCAGCTGTTTGATTTGTCGAAAGGTGGAGCGTCGTCTTTAAAGCCTAAGGAGATCATGCACCTATACTCGATTAGGCCGGGCTACTTGGTGTTTCGTCAGAATAACGCGGCCCTTTTTATGCGGTACAATCCGCACCGTTTCGCCCAGCAGTTGGGCTATAACCAGGGTGTCCCTTTTGAGGCATTCTTAGTTGAGCCTACTCCATCTCTGGAAGTCATGCATGACGTGGCCTATCACTTCATGAGGCTGAACACCGGCTCCCATTTCATGATCCACGAGGCTGACCATATTCCAAGGTGTGTGGGGGTCTTTTACGGGTTGGTATCATCATCGAGTCGGTGCCGTCATTGTCTAGGAGAGGCGGGTACTCTTTGAATGTCGATCTTCAGCTCCGGCCCAGACCACCGGTGTTTCGTTGCGGCAGTGAACAGTGGTTCGTTCTCCTTTGAGGGATAGTGGTGTGGTACTTATCCTTAAAACCGCAGAAACAGAATCGACTCCCCCCACTGCTGGTATGCCAGCGCATACTAGAGCCCAAGCAAATGCTTCCAATGAGGCGCCAACGGCAGTGCCATCATTGGCGGTGTCATCAGCGGTGGCGCCATCAATGGCGGTGTCATCAGCAGTGGTATCGCCAAAAGGGGATACCGAAAGCAAGGTTGGCTAACGTCACGCCAAAGCACCGAGGGGAAGGAAGCGATCCTCTTCTTGCGTTAGCCCCATCTCGAAAAGGAGGAAGAGATCGGTCGCCAGCTTTCTGGACCCCTTGCTTGAGTCCGAGCCGTTCATTCAGGACGAACCGATAGCCATGGAGGAGTCGGACGCCGGTCTTATTTACCCTGGCTCGTCCGCTGAGGAAGCCGCGCAATTGGCTGAAGCTTTAAGGCGCTCGCAGGATGAGACTGAGAATGTGCACATCCCGAAAAAGCCCTACCCTCCGGTTATCTTTTATGAAGATCCCCCATCGCTACGGAGAGTACATATGGGTCCTCTGCGAAGGGAAGACGAAAGAGCCTTCAAGCAGCCCATCTCGGCTGCTTCTGAAGATGAGCTGCCACTGAAGACCGGTAGGCATGTATCCACATTTGAAGCCCGGCGAGCACATTTCCTCAGGAAGGAACGACGACTCGAAAAAGCCATACTAGAAGCATCCTGGCGTATCGGTATACATGTTTTCTGTATTTTTCCTTTGGCAAGTAATTTGTATTGCTCTTTATATCTTCTTATTTTTGCAAAAACTTTGCAGGGACTTCAGCAATGAAAGAGAATTTGAGCCTAGGTTATGCCATGACCGTAGATTCTATAGATGTCTCCCATGACGCATTGGCAGGTGTAGAAGAGATCACTACAGCCGCCGTTCCTGTTGTGGAACTTCCGGTGGTGACTCTTGTTCCTTCGGTGTCCATTCCTCGAGTGGAGGTGACCCCATTGGCCGTGGACCCTATGGATGTCTCTAGTGACGCACCAAAGGGTATAGAAGAGATTGTCGAAGCTGTTAGTTCTATCTTGGAGCTCCCGGTGATGACCTCCATCTCTTCGGCATCTGTACTTTCTACAGAGGCGACCTTGGCGGTCGTAGACCCAATGGATCTTTCTTGTGGCATCTTGAAGATTGTAGGAAGGACCGCCAAGGCCACCGTTCCCTCTTTGGAGCCTGAAGTGGCGGCTGTTGTTCCGCAACTGGAAGCTGCTACGCTAGCAAATATCCCCGGTGATGTGACTAAGGGTGCAGAGGAGGCTGCCGAAGCTGCTATCCCTCCAGTTCAAGGCGAGCAGAGCATCGAAGGTAATCTTTTACATTTCATTTTAATGATCCCCTCGTTATCTAAACTCTTCATTACTTCAGAATTGTGGGAATTGGCGGCTTCTATAGTGGACCTATCTCCCAGGAAGTCCTTCCAACGCCTACTTGATATGGCTGCCCTACAGGCGATATCCTCGCTAAGTATCGTCCTTTCTTCTGGGCAAGGTCGGTATACTTTGACCCCTTTGCTTTATTATCATTTTTTTTATAACGATGCTAATATGCCCTCTGCAGTTCTGGAAGCTGATGAAGAAGTAGAGATCCTTGATGGGCCTGGGGATCTTTCAAACCCTCCTTGCATGACTGTGGATGAGTAAAGCTTTACCCTTGGCATTGTTTTGCTTATTCCATGTTTACCAGTCTCGCTGACTATTCATAAATTTTAACAGTTTTGCCAGCTCTGGCTCCGTTAGAGTCCCGAATCTCTATGCCACCGGGCCCATATGCCCGATGTGCGTCTGAAAGGATGGCGAGACAGAGCATTCACTCCTTGTCGGTCCTCATTGAAGATCTTCATGCTGGTAGTTCTGTTACAACCAAACAATTTGCTGCCGAAGCCAATACTTCTTTGCCTTTCCTTGCCACTTATCATGACAAAACTTTGGTGCATGTTTGGGTTGAGTATTGTCGTCGAGTGGAGGCTTGCTTACATGATCTTGAGTGTATACACCTTCCTTCCGAGCTCCTAACTGCAAAGGCGAGCCTGCTGGGGTAGATTGAACGGTGTGCGCTAATCTACAGTCTTGCGAGAAGAGGCTCAACTGGAAATTTTCGGAGAGGGAGCTAGCTTCAAATGCTTTGGGGGAACTCCAGGCTCAACTCACTACTAAGACCACCCGTGCGTATGAAATTTGGCGGGTGCTTCAAGAAGCTATCACAGAGGTGGTAGCTCTTGATAAAGCCGTTATCTTTACCCGCGAGATGGTTGAAACTCATAAAGTTGCTGAAAAGGAGCTTGGGAGTCGGTTCGCTTCATATCAGACTCAACAGTCTCAGGAGGATACCCGTCTTGTGGTAATAACAAAGCTTGAAGCTGAGGCCCTGCGGAAGAACGATGAACTGATGAACTTATTGCACCATCCGCCGGCTTGAAGATTTTTTTTTATTCACTTTTTTTTGTATTTACTCCTGAATGAGAGTATCTTGTATTCATTTTGATTCTTTTATGAAATGTACCTTGTATTCATTTGGATTCATGAATAAAAGACATATTTTATTTCATACTGGCTTGTCCCTTTTAGCAAATGCGTTTTGTAGATAGTCTATCTTGATCTCCTTGCAGGGCAGCGATGGCTTAGAAAACAGATTTAGATCTGCCGCCTAAGACTTTTCAACTTTATGAGCCGTGAGAGTCTCATAAAGACTTTTATCCCTATGAGTCGAGAGGATCCCGTAGGTGTATTTTCTCCTTAGGAGTCGTGAGGACTCCTAAGTGCGTTTTCTCTTGAAAGTCGTAATGATCTCACAAGAGAATTTTCTCCCTTACAAGTCGAGAGGACTCGTAAGTGGTTGTTTCCCTCCTTGTTGATATTCGACTTTGGAGAGTGTGGCCCATGAATAGTATGTAATAGTCCATCTTGGACCGACTTGCAGGGTCCCAGTGCTTAGGAAATAGGTCCTTATCCCCATTGCCTAAGGCTTTTCCCTACGAGTCAAGTCGAGTCGAGAAGTTCTCGCAGGAACATTATTTTCCCCACGAGTCGAGACGAATCGAGAAGTTCTCGCAAGGATGTCCTAACGTCACAGTTAACTCCTTCAAATAGAAGTTCATTAGGGTCTGTGGTACTAGGGTTTTTTACCCGTCGTACCGCCGCGTTGGCCGGTGTATTCCTCGATACACAATCTTGCTATTCGAGTAACCCCGTGACTGTCGTGTCTCTGATCCTTTCGGGGGCTGGACAAGACGTCTTCAAGTAATCTTCCAGGTGATGTTACCATCGAAAGAGCAAGCGTTAGGGATATTCTATGTCGCTTTTTACTTGAGGTTAGGCTCAGTTTGGGAACCCCGATGAGTCATGACCACTCTGCGCTGGAGTGGGATGATCTCCGATAGTCTTTCAGGTCTCATTTGAGGTGCCATCAAGACCCTGAAGTTAGGGATCTTCTTTTGCTTCGTTTGTTGATATTGTGTCTGCAATATTGCGATGAATGTCGAGGTTGTCTTTGGGTTGTCTGTGAACCGTCGAGATTTGGAACTAGGGGACTTTGCCATGGCTCCGTTTGTTGATGTCGTGTCTGCATCCTACTGGGGGGGAGGAAGAACGCTGTTGTTGATCTTTAGGCTGTGGATACCGCTGTCGAGACTTGGAACTAGGGAATTTACCATGGCTCTGAGGTAGTCTTTAGGCTGTCTGTGAACCGTCGAGATTTGGAACTAGGTGACTTTGCCGTGGCTCCGAGGTAGTCTCTAGGCTGTCTATGAACTATCGAGATTTAGAATTATGGGACTTTGCCGTGGCTCCGTTTTGCTGACGTCGTATCTGCTTCTGGTTGGAACGAGAAGGAACGCCGTTGTTGATTTCTAGGCTGTAGATGTAGCCATCGAGATCTAGCTTTCCTTTGACGAAGCATGGTGGGACAATGTGGTTCCCTTTTCGTTTGTTATTTTATTTTATTTTATTTTTTTCCGCGATACTCTATCATTTCAGCTTTTTATATCGCGAAAGTCGCGATTGCCCAATCATTTCGGCTATTTTTCTCTTCTTTACTTGCTGCTTTTTTGTTAGTTATATGTATGCCCTAGAGGCCATTACTGTACATAGGATGTATATTGTAGTGGATGCTGGGACATATATAGGGAGGACTTTCTTGCTCGACATGATAGTATGCTATCTAGTTACTCTTTACCTTAATGTGTACACTGATTGTCTCTCTGTTACATGTTGGTAAAGCTCTTAGGATGTGTACTTGACTACCTGGACTATGATGCGGATCATACTAGTGGGGACATGGTAGTCCATAAGAACATCCTTCAAAGTCCCTAGTCGTGGGTGTATCGAGATGGGGCATCGATATACCAGAGTAGACTAGCGTATACCTTCTCGACCCATACAGATGGGCGATGGATGATCCCATATCCATCGGTGTTTGACATCAGAGATGATATACGGGTGCTCAGTAGAGAATGGGTACACTGGATGGACTCGCCGAGAACTCCCAGATGGTATTATACCTTACGTCAGATGGCAGTTCTCTGGTGACACTGGTACAGAGTAGTCTGTTGACCCGAGATCGTCATAGAGTCTTGTGTGGTTCCCACTGTGCTTTGATTTCCATCTTACCACGTCCAAGAGGGCGTGCAAAACGGTGGTTTTTGGGTACAGTCCCGAATCACATGGAGGCAATGAGCGATAGGAGGGGATTCGTCTCTCCCGGTATAGGGAGTTGATGTTGTGCTGTGTTCGATTGGCTATAATCGGAAATCCCTGGCCAGGGTTGCTGAGATTTACTGGTAAGTGTTACCAGTAGTTTCTCGAACTGTTATAGACCTCATATCGACACGACTTATCGAGCTATTGGGGTCTGACGTTTACCACCCCTAGGCGAGATATGCGACATATCAGACGATCAGACCGGACTGTACGGTAAGTGTCACTGGTTGGATTCACAGGAGTGTGAGCGGGCTTGCTCGTCGATCTTCTGATCGCTCAATACCCGGGTGGCCGTTACGTTTAGCAGACCGCTTGCGGCTTGTGGGTGCTTGATATGATCATCATCTGCTACCGGCGTATTGACGAGTCTTTAGAGTCCAACACAGAGGTTTCCTGGCTCAAGCGAAACGAAATAGGAGCGCATATGGGATATGTGCGGGACCGAGAATAATGCGTGTATGTGATACCGTATTTCATTCTCGCGATCAATGTATCGATTGGTTGTATGCGATATAACCTAGTTATCGAATCAAGTATTGATTCGATAAGCCGATACATAGGATACTACTCGGTTATATGCGATATGACCGGATCGTTAAATCAAGTGTTGATTTAATGATTTAATGTATAATTATATATTTGATATATTACTTTGCATTAACTAGTATCGGTTCACTTTAAATGGATATTCTCACTCGGTTGTGCACATTATATATGTGATATACTTTTGTGCACTTGATTGTATCATGTTTGATGATACATGTTTGCTAGGGTTTTTGTGTAAAGATCAAACCATGGTTACATGATAATGGTTAGGGTTTTGTTTTATTCACTTATTTATTTATCTATTGATTTTTGGAAAAATGAAAAGCATAAAGAAAATGGTGGCTAACTTTGTTGTATATTGAAGCTTCATGAAGCTTTGACTATGTGACCATTTTGTCTCATGCTTAACCCTAACCATTCCCACTAACCCTAGTTTAGTCTCTACACTTGACCATGGTTGGTAGATGATAAGTATTATTGTTATTTTTATTTTACTTAAAACTTATCATAATAGATGATTATCTTCTTCTTCATCTTCTTCAATGAAGAAAGCTTCACTTCATCAATGGTGGATTGATGAAATGAGTGAGAAATCCAATTCTAAAGTGAACCCACTTCCTATTTCTTCATCCTCTACCTCTTGCCAAGTAGTAGAGTGTGTTTTCTTCACAAGTTTCATCACTTGGTGAAGTTGGAGCTTGATCTAGCGATGCCTCGACGTAGATCATCTTCGGCACGAAGCCGACGACCTTGCCCGCTCTTTCTCCGATGAAGCCGACGCTAGAGCCCGGATCTTGATTTGGACAGCGGAGAGGACTTCATCACGGAGCCGTGGAGGTAGAGGACCGGATCTACAAAGGTTGTATATCCGTTCTTTTAGTTTAGATGTAAACTAGTTTCTTTTTCTCCTAGATTTCTAGCCAACGGTCCGTAGTCGGGTTTCTCGGCACCTAGAATTTTTGAAATTGGCATGGTTGATGCCTTGTGAGACCTCTTAAGAGTGCCTAGGAACCCTACAGTGGTATCAGAGCCTAGCTAGAGCCTTAGGCGATGCGTAGACGGATTTAGAAATCCGATCGAACCGAAACCCCATTGCAAAATCGCTCTCTGTACATTTTTCAAAACTGTTGAATTTTGTGAATTAAAAATATACAGAAAAATAATCAGGAAAAACTAAGAATTACTGTGAAGTTTGGGCTCCTAATTCCATAATTCGATCGCGGAACCGCGGCCAAACCAGGGGTTCGGCGGCGCTTCCGCGGCCCAAATTTGGACTTAGTCCCTCAAATTTCATATATTTATTCTTAGGTCCTTTCTTGGCAATTTTTTATGTGAATTTTTTAATTCCACTCAAGTGTTGAGTTTTCTAGGGTTTTATTGGGGATTCATTAATTTGATCGGATAATTTAACTTCGTTTATGTTTTTCCGGATATTTTAGAAACTGTTAAAAAGTTCGACTGGATATAAATACCCACTTTTTCCCCTGCCGGGAAATTTCCAAGTGTTGGATTTTTCCGTAGTTTAATAACGTTCTAAGTAGTGCAAGTAACACGATGGACCCTCTAGAAGACAACAAACCTTAACTCGATTATGTGACCGTCTTGAACTGCTCTTTGAACCTTCGGGTTTGGGGCAGTACGGCGTGCCACATGTGAGGCGTTGGCTTGACCCTTCTACGGCTGGACCGTTGGTACTGAGGCACGAACTGAATGTTGTTAGACTTATTTCATGTGTTGATCTGTTTCGGGAAAACTTGGGTGTTTGACTGTTCGATCGGAAAGTTTAACATTTTCTATTTATCTGGAATGGGATACAATAATTGGAATTCACAAGTAGTTATGAGATAACTGAATGAATGTTATAAACATAGTAATTTAGTCTCACTTGATCGGTTGCTACGGAATTTTGATGCGATCAAAAGTCCGTCGCAATCACGTAGCGTACGCGGATACTCGCCGGGTAAACTTAATAGACAACTACACCCCATAGCCCCGACCAAGTGACTGTAGGAGAACCCCGTCGCCGAAAGCATCCGTTCGGGTGCTCGCGGTAGCGGTGTTCCGCCTTGGTGCACTTCGTCGACGGTATCGGGGGTGCGGCCGTCTACTGAAGTTTGCGATGAGCATTCGATCAGGATGTCGGGAATCTTGTTGAATTACCCGACTTGATATTGAAAAGTGTTTTCGATAATGAGACTAAAATGCGGAGTTTATAATTGTTAGGCATGTGATGTCTAAGTATTTCATTTGATTAGGCATGAGATGTCTAAAGAGATTGCGGATTCCAACTGTTGTAGTTTTACACTTTCTTTTCTGTGACCGTAAGTGTAATATGTGATATCACCGGTTTCGTTGCTATATGTCAACGACAATTGGGATGCGCATATTTACTTACGTTGATGACATGTGATGTTATGTGTTGCTGGATATGTTATATTGGATCGTCGTGTTTGAATAGCCGGGGTTTTTTATGTGAGATGAGTGTTTTTCATTTTCATTCATGTAAAAACTTGTATGTAATATTCTTTTATTGGGGCACTTCCAGGTTGCGGAAGATGTCACCCTTTGTATATTATTTACTTTTCTGCACTAGGATAGACCCAAGGAGGGGAGCACAAGTAACCGGGTTCTGGGGTCCAGTGGGAGACCAACTCGAGGAGTCGAGTCCGGTTCTCCTAACTCTAGAATTGGTAGGGTTGCTTGCCGCTCTCATAGGGGTCTAGGGGTGTGGGTTTGGCTATTCATCGCGACCGTGGAATCCGTGTTTTATACTGGCTCGTATTGAAAACACGGACGTCCTAGTATATCCAATATTTCATATGCTTCTTCTGCTGCGATATCTGTGATGTGATCATGTGATATGTTCTGTGATGGATACTGTATATAGTATATATGATATATTACATAGACGTTACTTATGTTTTACACCCGTGCTAGCCCTGCCCCGCTCTGCCGTTAGTTACCTAACCTAATGGTGCACGAGGGGACATCGAGGCGAATGCGGATGGTATAAGTGTACGTCGTATTTATCTGTGATGTTTAGGTATATAAATGATGGGACTTCATTAATGTGATTAATGAAATAAAAGAAATCTAAGATGTTGTAGAATCGAATTTCAAAATAAAACAGGTAGCTACAGTTCTTGCTTTGCACAGCGGTATATGTGATATATCCTGCATCTTATTCGATGAGGAAAGGACCGAGATCCCTTCACAGGGAGTGACTCCTTTAGCAATAACTGGCAGATGCTACACACTCGGTTTGTCTTCTGATTGCTTTTTAGAGTTTTTGCTTTGCACAGTGATATATATGATATATCCCGCACCTCATTCGACAAGGAAAGGGCCGACGATCCCTTCACCGGGAGTGACCCCTTTAGCAAAACTAGAAAAGCCTCAGAAACACTCCATTTTAAAATCATTTGATTCTACAAAGATATAAAGTTCATTACGCAAAAGGTTTTCTTAAAAACCTGTCGTAGCCCTCCGTCATTTCAGATAGGTAATAGTTAGTATTCGTGCTGCGTTTGTTGACTCAGTCAAGGCGTAGTGTGCGGTAGCTGATTATTGCTTATCTGCAAAGCATATGATGCGATTGGATTAGGGTAGTCGTGCGGCCTTGTTGACTCAGTCAAGGGTCGTGCGGGTGGGTTTAATTCAATCAGGAAATGACGGGTTGAACTTTACTTGCGGTCTATGGTTTGTTGACTCAGTCAAGGTCATAGATCGCATGGGGCAAAATATTATCGGGAATTTCAAGTGTTGAAATTTGCAATGAGATTGCATACCTTCTATGAGATAGTTGGATCCCGATACCCGCTGCGAGTAATTGTTACTCCTGGGAGAGTTTTACACATTACAATTAGCCGATCAAGTAGGTGTCTAGAAAGGTGTCAACGAGGTTACGCCTCTGGGAAAACGAGGTTTACATTAATTAGGTTCGTGCGAAAGCACGGGGGACCTCCCTCAAAGTACCGACACTGGTCTGGCTGAAAGATTGGCGAACTTGTAGTGTGTAATTAATCCCGGCTAGTCTTTCCTTTTAGGGTTTGAAGGAAGATTTGATAAAAAGCAGTGGGAGCCATCCTGATTAGATAAAATAATAACCAATCTATTCTTGACAGAGCGCACGCTGAGTGTTTTCTTCTCTCTCTCTCCAGATAGCGACCATATCACGCCTTAATCAAGATAATAATACGGAATATTGACCGAACTCGCTTGTTATACTGAGCTGGGGAACGTTGGTCCCGCTCCAACTTATAATTGTTATAAGACAGAGCAGGAAATTGGGGAATACCAGATTTCCCGTGCCGCCCAAACGAAGAGAGTGTATGCTGATGCATCATCTTCGGGTGTGTTCGTTGCACATAACTGTTTCTCTGTATCCTCTACGTCCTGGGTATGTGATACCAGATCAGGATCCCAGATATGTAATCTGTTACATAGGGCTACAGAAAGGTAGAGAACTGAGAACGGGTGATAAGTTTCATGAGGCAGAAAACGGGGCAAGAGTTGCAGCCAAGTCTGTTGGTCACTGTCACCCTGTATTACCAATACATTGATTCTGAACGAATGTTATTAGATACCGAACCTGATATACAAAATCATATCTATCTCTTTATTAGTAAAGAAATGATAAAATTTTGTATTGTTGGATAATGTTTTGAACATTTCCTATATCAAAAGTTGATCGTATCAGGCATGTTATCTAAAAGCGTTGAAGTTCTAAATCAAACTACAGTTCTTAGTATACGGAACACACACAAGAGGAAGAGTTCAGAAATGAACGAATCCTTCTTGAGGTATTGTAGACTAGGTCATATCAATGTGACCCGACTAGCTGAAGTTACATTTAGATGCATATTTAAATCAGTTTGAATTTACATCTTGTGAAACTCGCCAGTCATGTCACAAAGATAAGATGACCACAGCTCTGTTTATTGGAAACAGAGAAAGAGTTAGTAAACTCTTGGGATGATACATGTTGATGTATGTAAGGTCCCCTGTCTACACATGCCAAGACCGGTTCTTTATACTTCATTACATTCTCTGATAATCTCTCAAGATTCAGACATATGTTCCTGTTGAAACATGAGTCCGAGCCTTTTGAGATATTCACAGAATATAAGTTAGAAGTAGAGAACCAATGAGGGTACAAGTATTATGTCCTTTGATGAGATCAAGGAGGAGAATACTTGAGCACGGAATTCCTGAATTATTCTAAAGGAGAATGAGATTCTCTCTCAGCATTACTCCTCCGTATACACCATTGCACGATGGTATGTCGGGGCGGAGTAGATACACCCTATCTGATATGGTGTGCTCTATGATGAGTACTACTGAGTTACCTATTTCCTTTTTGGGAGTTATGCGCTTGAGAAGCTGCATACCTATTGAATAGGTTCGAATCAAATCAGTTACCTACCACTTCATATGCGATATGGAAAGGGAAGAGCCCATGTCTTAAGCTAGTTAAGATTTGGGGTTGTCCGGCCTATGTCTAAAAGCAAAATCCGGACAAGCTCGAGGCAAAATCTGTTATGTAGAACTGGAAATGTTCCAGCTATACAAACTGCAGTTGATGATTTGAAAGAACCAAAGGATTCAATAGTTACCAACGAACCTCAGCCTCTCCGCCGATCTAGTAGGGTTCCTCACCCACCTGAGAGATACTTCGGTTTCTCTATGACAGTGGAAGCGAGAATTGCATCATGAGATGATGACCCAACTAGTTTCGAGCTGGCCATCAGGAGTGGGACTCTGTAAGAATGGCTGGATGCTTAGTGATCTAAGATGGAATCCATGTACACCAACAAAGTATGGACTTTGGTTGCTATATCTGAACGGTTAAATCCCCATCAGGAGCAAGTATATCTTGAGAAGATTACTTGGTGTAGATGGAAAAGTTGAGACTTTCAAAGCTAGACTTGTTAAAGGTTTTCGTCATCGACCAGGCGTGGATAATGATGAAACCTTTTCTAAGGAGCTATGCTTAAGTCCATCCAGATCCTACTTGCCACGGCTACATACCATGACTACGATATCTGGCGGTTGGGTGTCATGACTGCTTTTCTAAATGATGTTTTAGAAGAAAGAGTCTGTAAGTACCCAGTCAGAGGGCTTCGTAGACAGTGGGAGCAGCGGAAACGTGTGCAAGATGGTTTATGTGATAAAGCAGGCATCGCGGAGTTAGAACATCTATTTTGATGGATTAGTCAAAGAGTTCGACATCATCAAAATGGTAGATGAACCTTGTATAAACAAAAAAGTAGTAGGGAGTATGGTGGTGATCCTCGTAGAGTACGTGGATGACATACTCAGGATAGGGAAAGAGTTTCCTATGCTACGCTCGATCAATCTTCCCTTATCACAATGATTCTCCATATAGGATCAATCTGATACCTACTAAATCCTGGGTTTTGGATCTATGAGATAGATCTAAATGGATATTAGGACACTCACTAGTTGTAGTGAGATCGTATCAGTTGATCCTGGGGAGAATCACTGGAAGTGTTCCAGAGTGATAAGAACGACTGAATGTCAGTCACAGGCATTGTCTTTACCCTCAGGAAAGGGACGGTATGTTGGAAGGGTTCCAAGCTAAATACCGAGGCATACTAGACGATAAAGGCTGGATACATCGCTACTTAAGATGCTACCAAAGAGGCAGTCTGGATGTATATATGTTCATGAGATGAACTTCATTCCTACCATTGCGAGACAATGGAGTTGTGGCTTATGCCAAGGAACGCCCGTCCCATCAGTGATCCAGACATATTCTGAGGCAGCATCACCTGATCATGGAGATAGTTGATCTCCAGGGTGATCGAGGTCAGGAGAGCAGACTCAGAGGATAACACGGCGGATCCACTCACGAAGGCCTATTCCCAGAGAGAGACTTTTATGGGATGGTTGAGTATGAGATACTGCAACCACTGCTACAGATGGCCCTAGTGCAAGTGGGAGATTGTTAGTTATATGTATGTCCTAGAGGCCATTACTGTACATAGGATGTATATTGTAGTGGATGCTGGGACATATATAGGGAGGACTTTCTTGTTCGACATGATTGTATGCTATCTAGTTACTCTTTACCTTAACGTGTACACTGATTGTCTCTCTGTTACATGTTGGTAAAGCCCTTAGGATGTGTACTTGACTACCTGGACTATGATGGGGATCATACTAGTGGGGACATGGTAGTCCATAAGAACATCCTTCAAGGTCCCTAGTCGTGGGTGTATCGAGATGGGGCATCGATATACCAGAGTAGAATAGCGTATACCTTCTCGACCCATACAGATGGGCGATGGATGATCCCATATCCATCGGTGTTTGACATCAGAGATGATATACGGGTGCTCAGTAGAGACTGGGTACACTGGACGGACTCGCCGAGAACTCCCAGATGGTATTATACCTTACGTCAGATGGCAGTTCTCTGGTGACACTGGTACAGAGTAGTCTGTTGACCCGAGATCGTCATAGAGTCTTGTGTGGTTCCTACTGTGCTTTGATTTCCATCTTACCACGTCCAAGAGGGCGTGCAAAACGGTGGTTTTTGGGTACAGTCCCGAATCACATAGAGGCAATGAGCGATAGGAGGGGATTCGTCTCTCCCGGTATAGGGAGTTGATGTTGCGCTGTATTCGATTGGCTATAGCCGGAAATCCCTGGCCAGGGTTGCTGAGATTTACTGGTAAGTGTTACCAGTAGTTTCTCGAACTGTTATAGACCTCATATCGACACGACTTATCGAGCTATTGGGGTCTGACGTTTACCACCCCTAGGCGAGATATGCGACATATCAAACGATCAGACCGGACTGTACGGTAAGTGTCACTGGTTGGATTCACAGGAGTGTGAGCGGGCTTGCTCGTCGATCTTCTGATCGCTCAATACCCGGGTGGCCGTTACGTTTAGCAGACCGCTTGCGGCTTGTGGGTGCTTGATATGATCATCATCTGCTACCGGCGTATTGACGAGTCTTTAGAGTCCTACACAGAGGTTTCCTGGCTCAAGCGAAACGAAATAGGAGCGCATATGGGATATGTCCGGGACCGAGAATAATGCGTGTATGTGATACCGTATTTCATTCTCGCGATCAATGTATCGATTGGTTGTATGCGATATAACCTAGTTATCGAATCAAGTATTGATTCGATAAGCCGATATATAGGATACTAGTCGGTTATATGCGATATGACCGGATCGTTAAATCAAGTGTTGATTTAATGATTTAATGTATAATTATATATTTGATATATTACTTTGCATTAACTAGTATCGGTTCACTTTAAATGGATATTCTCACTCGGTTGTGCACATTGTATATGTGATATACTTTTGTGCACTTGATTGTATCATGTTTGATGATACATGTTTGCTAGGGTTTTTGTGTAAAGATCAAACCATGGTTATATGATAATGGTTAGGGTTTTGTTTTATTCACTTATTTATTTATCTATTGATTTTTGGAAAAATGAAAAGCATAAAGAAAATGGTGGCTAACTTTGTTGTATATTGAAGCTTCATGAAGCTTTGACTATGTGACTATTTTGTCTCATGCTTAACCCTAACCATTCCCACTAACCCTAGTTTAGTCTCTACACTTGACCATGGTTGGTAGATGATAAGTATTATTGTTATTTTTATTTTACTTAAAACTTATCATAATAGATGATTATCTTCTTCTTCATCTTCTTCAATGAAGAAAGCTTCACTTCATCAATGGTGGATTGATGAAATGAATGAGAAATCCAATTCTAAAGTGAACCCACTTCCTATTTCTTCATCCTATACCTCTTGCCAAGTAGTAGAGTGTGTTTTCTTCACAAGTTTCATCACTTGGTGAAGTTGGAGCTTGATCTAGCGATGCCTCGACGTAGATCATCTTCGGCACGAAGCCGACGACCTTGCCCGCTCTTTCTCCGATGAAGCCGACGCTAGAGCCCGGATCTTGATTTGGACAGCGGAGAGGACTTCATCACGGAGCCGTGGAGGTGGAGGACCGGATCTACAAAGGTTGTATATCCGTTCTTTTAGTTTAGATGTAAACTAGTTTCTTTTTCGCCTAGATTTCTAGCCAACGGTCCGTAGTCGAGTTTCTCGGCACCTAGAATTTTTGAAATTGGCATGGTTGATGCCTTGTGAGACCTCTTGAGAGTGCCTAGGAACCCTACATTTTTATTGCGAGTTGCCCAATCATTTCGGCTATTTTTATATGCATATATTTTACTTGCTGATTTTTGTTGCGAGTTGCCCTATCATTTCGGCTCTTTCATATGTATTTTTGGCTCGCTGATTTTTTGCTGCGAGTATGGAACTTGAGATCTGACACCAATTTTAGCATCAGCATCGCTGCGATTGGAATATTGCCAGGAGCGAATCATCATTTGCCATGAAAGGACATGGAATTTAATACCGATTTAGGCATCAGCATCGCTACAACTGAGATATTTCCAGGAGCGAATCATCATTTGTCTTTGTCGATTCAAACAAAGGTGTCTTAGAAAACAGGGTTAGAATCCTGTCGACTAAGACTTTTGACTTTATGAGCCGTAAAGGTCTCATAAAGGTGTTTATCCCTATGAGCCGTGAGGATCTCGTAGGTGTGTTTTCTTCTTAAGAGTCGTGAGGATTTCTAAGTGTGTGTTCCCTTATAAGTCGTAAGGATCTTACAAGAGTGTTTTCTCCTTATAAATCAAGAGGACTTACAAGTATCTTTCACCCCATGAGGACATTCCTCGTTGTTGGTGGGACTTGGTGGGTGAAACGTTTATGTATGCCCGTGGATTGTATACAAGGGTCAATATTGAACTGCTTGTAGGGCAACTTAGGGAGCGTGATGGCTTAAGAACATGTTCAGATCCCTGTAGCTTAAGGCTTTTAAATCCTACAAGCCATGAGGGTCTCATTAGGGGAATTCTACTTACGAGTCGTGAGGATCTTGTAAGTGTAATTTCTCCTAAGAAATCATGGGGACCCCTAAGTGTGTTGCTTCCTTATGAGTCGTAAGCATCTCACGCAGGTATTTTCTCCCTACAAGGTCGAGAGGTCCTTGCAAGTGCGCATGAATTTTTTTATGAGTCTGCGCCATTTCGGGTTTTCACGAACTCGCCGACAGTCCTGCTGTTTTTACTCACGGAGCTCTTTTGGGTTTTCATCCGCACTCATTTCGCTTGTGGACGTACCGTTTTTTTGGCGATGAAACTCTCGAGAATAGTTTCGCCGCATGTGATCTATTTGTTTGTCGGTGGGATTTGAATTGCAGTCCTCACCACTGGGACTTGTGGACTTGCATTCCACTATCGCCATGTTTGAGGCAATGTTGTTAGTTTAGGGACATCTCGGTCCGTTGTTAGTTTAAATACATCTCGGTCCAATATTAGTTTAAGAACATCTCGGTTCATTATTAGTTTAAGAACATCTCGGTCCATAGCTAGTTTATGGACGTTGCGGTCCGTTGTTAGTTTAGGGACATTTCGGTCCGCAGCTAGTTTAAGGATGTTGCGGTCCGTTGGGATTTTGAGGCGAGGTTTCGCCGGATACTACTTATAGAGTTTGGACTCAGGAAGATAGCGAGCGGACATGAGCGTCGTCATCCATTATTAACCTGAGTCATGGCTTGTCAAGCATAGTATTTCTTAAGGAACCGGCCGTTTATTGGCCGTAAAGGTCTTTCGCCATGCATATCTATGAACAAGTAGGCCCCGTCTTGGTAGACATTGTCTATGATGTATGGGCCCTTATAGTTCGGCTCGAATTTCCCTCGTTTGGCACGGTTGGGGATCATAGGTCTCTTTATGACTAGCACGAGTTCCCTTGGCGGAATGTTCTCGGTCTAGTCAGTCTTTCATATGAGCGTGTCATCCTTGCTTTGTGAGCTTCTAGGTTTTGTTGCGCCATGAGACGAGTTTCATCGAGGGCATTAAGCTCCTCAAGCTGAAGGTGGGCATTTTCTTGATTTGTCAGCTCATGTCGGACCGCCACTCGTAAAGAGGGTAGTTCTATCTCCAAGGGGAGAACCGCTTCCGTTTCGAATACCAACGCGAATGGCGTTGTATTCGTGGCCGTCTTGAACATGGTCCGATAGGCCCAGAGAGATTCATGCAATCTCTCGTGCCAATCTTTTCTGTTTCTGGACACCGTCTTCTTTATGATCTTCGTCAAGGTCTTGTTGAAAGCCTCAGTTAGACTGTTAGCTCGGGGGTTATAGATCGAAGAATATCTCCAATCTATTTTATGCTGCTACGAAGCGGTTGATCTTGTGGTTTCTGTAGGCCGGCCCATTATCCGAGATGATTTGTCGCGGAGTGCCGAACCTGTAGATGACATGTGTCTTGAAGAAATGGAGATTGTTCTTCATCTTCACCTCTCTTAATGGTATTTCTTTTGCCCACTTAGAGATGTAATTGGTTATTGCTAGTATGAACCGATGTCCCTTGGATGATACTGGTTCAATGGGCTCGATTATATCGGTTCCCAACATTTGGAATGGCCAGCTAGCCAATGTTGGGTGTAGAGGATTCTGATGCTGGTGGATGAAATCCCTTTGAATTTGGCACGAGTGACACTGCTTTACATATTCCAGGCAGTCCTGAATCATTGTAGGCCAATAGTAACCCATTCTCTAGGTTTTTAACTTCATCTTTGGCCCAGCTTGATGGGAACCACAGAATCCGTCGTGAGTTTCTTGGATGACTCTCCTTGCTTCTTCTGGTACCAGGCATCTCAACCACAGACAGTCGAATGATCTCTTATATAAACTATCATTGACGAAGGTGAAAGACAGAGCCCGTTTCATGAGCCGATGTCTTGAAGATGCATTTTCGGGCATTCGATGGGATTTGAAGTAGTCTATGAAGACTTCTCTCCAATCCTCAGGCTTTTCTTCGTCCTCTACTTGAAATACCGCTTGTTCGGCCGCTTCCTTTTCTTCAGATGACTCAGGAGACATTTATGCTGGCGCGAGAATCCGGCGGCTTTACACAATGATTCTTACATCATCGAGATTTTCGTCAGCCAGTTCTTTAGCGAGTTTGGCTAACGCATCTGCCTTGCTATTTTCCACTTATGGTATGCTTTCCAGGACATAAGAGGGGATTTGAGATAGCAATTGCTGCACTCTTTTGCCATATTCTACCAGCTCTGGCTTACACGTCTGATAGTCGCCATTTACTTGGCTAACGACCAGCTGGGAGTCTCCATATATAAGGAGGTTCTCGATTCCCATGTCAATGGCGATCTCGAGACCTGCTATCAAAGCTTCATATTCCGCTTCGTTGTTTGTTCTTGGCTCTGTTAAGAAAAGGGCAAATCGCATTATCGCTCCTTGTGGAGTCACAAAGATAAGGCCTACTCCGGCTTTGATTATAGGGGTGCTTTGCTTCCGCCTTTTCATAAACGACGCCTCATCGAAATAAAGTTCCCATCGGGTATCACACCCTTCTTTCTCCCCGTCGATTGTTTCAAACGCGTGTTCATCTGGCAATTCACAGTTTAAGGGAGAGTCGGCGGTTATCGGATGCTCAGCGAGAAAGTCGTCGATGGCCTGGCCTTTTATTGCTTTGAGGGGTCGATATACTATCGAGAACTCTATCAAGAGGAGGGCCCATTTGGCAAGCCTTTCTATTAATATGGCTCTTGACATTAAATACATGAGAGGATCCACCTTTGATATGAGATGAATCTCATGTGCCAAGGCATAATGTCGGAGCTTCATTACCGCGAAGATCGGTGCCAGGCAATGCTTTTCGATGGGGGAGTAATTGTTTTCTGCCTCCAGGAGAACTCGAATCAAATAGTAGAGAGCTCTCTCCTTCCTCTGGTCATTCTCTTGTGCCCATAGTGCACCTAACGAACCTTCAAGGGCTGTTGTATAGAGGATGAGGGGCTTTCCCTTGACCGGAGCGGTCAGTACCGGTGGGTTTTGCAGATATTTCTTGATTTCGTCCAGTGCGTTTTGGCATTTACGTTCCCAAATGAACAGGGTCCCCTTCTTCATTAGATGACTGTAGGGGCGGCATTTACCGGAGAGGTTAGCTATGAACCGTCGGATATACGCGAGCCTTCCTTGGAGAGACCACGGTTGCTTGAGAGTTCTTAGCGAAGGCATTTCCATAATCGCCTTGATCTTTGACGGGTCTATTTCGATGCCTCGGTGTCGTACGGTGAATCCTAGGAATTTGCCTGAGGAAACTCTAAACGAGCATTTCAGAGGGTTCATCTTTAGGTTGTACTTCCGAAGGCGCTGAAACACTATCATCAGATGCTCCCAGTGCTCCTCGTACGATTTGCTTTTCACCACGAGGTCGTCAATATAACATTCGACAATCTCATGTATGAGGTCATCAAAGATCTATGTCATGGCCCTCTGGTACGTGGCGCCAGCGTTCTTCAGACCGAAGGGCATCACTTTGTAGCAAAATATGCCCAGCGGAGTCCGGAAAGCAGTATGCTTTTGGTCTTCAGGATGCATCTTGATTTGGTTTTACCCTGAGGATCCGTCCATGAAGGAGAAGACTTCATGGGTGGATGTGTTATCGATCATCAGCTCGGTAATAGGCACTGGGAAGTCATCTTTCGGACAAACTTTATTGAGATCCCGGAAATCTACACAGATGCGTACTGTCCCATTTTTCTTCATTACCGAAACAATATTGGCGATCCAGTCAGGGTATTGAACTTCTTGGATGAAGCCAGAGTCGATTAGCTTCTTAACTTCAGCATTGATACTCATCTCAAGCTCGAGACGCATTCTTCTTGGCGCCTGTTTGGCTTGCTTGACGTCAGGCGATATCGCTAGTTTATGCACAGCTATCTCTGAATCTAATCCCGGCATCTCGGAATAGTTCCATGCGAAACAGTCTTTATAATGTATAAGCACGTCTTTTAACGTCGCCACCTGTTTCTCAGACAGCAGCTTACTGACGAACGTTGGTCTTGGATCGTCTGCCGCCCCCAAGTCGATTTTTCTCAGGTTGTCTGCTGTGGTGTGTATCCCATCTTCCAGCTCTTTTGGCGCCGGCGGAAATTATGAGATCACCTCTTTCTCATATTCATTTGCGAAGCACTGGGAGTGGTCGTCCATATTCTCGTGCTCTCCCTCCTTTGAGAATGTTATCATATGGCAGGTACGAGCTCATTTCCAAGCTTGATACTGATCTAGACTTTCCTTCGTAGTGTAGGTTGCTCTCGGCTCATGCTTTCGTGGTGGGGCTACCCTCCAACTGTCGGATAGAGCAAACTTGCCTTGCTGATACTGATCTTCAACCCAGTTTTTAAAGGTGAAGCAGTCTTGTCACGCCCCGCTCCCCGGTGTACGGCGAAGAGAACGCGACGAGGTCCGCTACGTATATACTTAGAAGTACATACGCTAAGTGTATCTAAGCAATATAAAGTAAATCACAAGAGACAAGAGATATAGAAATAACAACAACTTTATTAATAACATTATTTTGTACAATGCATGAAAAGTAAATACAACTGGAATGAAAAGCGATGCCTAAACAATGGCATAACAGGAAATGAAAATACTGAATAGAACAAGGTACAATGTCTAGAGCTCGGGGTCTTCGTGAAACTGATCCAAGTCTTCACCGGTGGGCTCGATTTCTGACGGATCCAAAACACCTGACGACATTCAAAAAAGAAAGAAATATAATGTCGTCAGCGAACAGGTCGCTCGGTAAGTCCCAAAGATAAAGAAGAATCAGAAAAGACAGAATAAGAGGTATCTTCTAAAGAAGTTGAATAATATTGTAGAATATTGTGTTAACGTTGTTGTTTGTAGCTTGGTACAGAAGGATGCCAGTGTATACGAGAGGGGTCTCTATATGCTAGAGACCAGGGCAAACGGAATGTACATGGAACCGTTAAGCCACGGTACAACAGCAACGGAATATAGGTTAGGTGTCTTAATCTGACCACCTCGTGCCACCTTTAACACCTTCCGTACCAATCTACCCCTTAAACCCCGTAGTGTTTTGATAGTATTGTTGTATTGTATTGTGTAAGTTGGATGACTGCCCAAAACCATAATATCAGTAAACAGATTGTAACTGCATAATCAGGTAAATGGTATAACGGAATAATGGATGTATATCCAAGGTTTGATTCAGCCAAGTTGTATAGATTGTTAACTGGATTCTGGGATTCATGTATTCATATTGAGTTGGAATATTAAAGAATATAGATTGACTTGAATCATATTCAAGTCAGAAATAATCAGACTCAAACCCGAGTCAGACTAAAAGAAATGTAAGTCGAAGTTCTATAATTGTTAGGGTCCTTATTGTAATTTATAAAACTTGAGGGGGTTTTATGTAAAATACTTTTGTATAGTTTTCAAAATACACCTCAAGTATTTATTATTCGTCTTTATAGTTATAATGAGTATAAATTTTATTTTGTGTTATTTCTAGTGAAAATATCCTAATTACATAAATAAAGGTATTCATTTGTAATATTGATTTATTTGAAATTCATGGTATTTTAATGTAACTTTTAATCTTGTAATTTTTAGGAAAATGTGGAAACTTTATCTTATAATAAAATAGGTGTTTAAATGATAAATATACATATGTTTATACAAAAATAATTTTTAATAAATATTTTATTTTCCAAAAATCTCATTTTTCTTAAATGTCGTATTTTAAACCTTTCGAGACCGAATGCTCCTTGCGGAGGTCTGAATCTCGCACTACTAAGACCGAGGGTGTACGATAAACCGTACTATCCCTAACGAATTTCCTAAAGGTGGGTTGTAGTGGCGCTTTGCAAAGATTTAATAAATACTAATCATTTAGAAAACGGTTTTATAAAGATAAGGTATTTATTTGTAAAAGGGTGTAAATTTCCGTATTTTAGATTCTAGGGTTTCCTAAGCCAACTAGCCTATTTCTAAATGGTCTAAACGACAAGTCATTAGAAGCCTCAAATCGCCTCTTCACCGCCAATTGCGGCCAGGTAAGTGCCAGGTGAGTGGGAGGCTCTCCACTACAAGTAGTGGCCCTAATTAAGTAACCACTCGCCTTAGACACACTTGCCTAGACACCACAAACTCAGGTTTAGATAAACGATCGATATCCATAACTTATCGTATTTCCTATTAAAAGATATTGCATTAAAATTGTATTCCACTTAGAACTTTTAGAAAAGATTTATAAAGAAAATGGTATTTTAATGTAAAATCTTGTTTTATCGTATTCTAAGTTTTCAAGGTAGCGTGTTATGATTACATATGAGTGTGTGTGGAGGTAGATCATTACCTCGTGATCTACTTTAAGGTATAGCAAAATTTAGGGGTTAAATATGATAAACTAAACATGGTGGTATTTAAGTGAAAGAATACGATATATTGCAAAAGCTATCATTTCATGTGTGAAAACTTGTTCAAATTGATTTTTAAGTGATTAGTAGTCAACATGAAGATATTTGAGCATTATAGAATTAGTGATAAGTGAGATTTGATAGAAAACCGAATCGGAAATCGGTTTGTTCCGATTTCCGTCGGGTTTGAAAAGTCGTATTTTAATCGAAGAAAAGAAAGGTAGAAATGAGGGACTTACGGGTTTGGACAACGTTAGAGAGTAAGGGGGAGGTAGAAGGTTTGCCGGTACGTCGAATCGTCATTGAGAGGTCCTAGCACGATCGTCAGAATTTCGCCGTCGATTTCGTCAGTGCTTCGCCTTTCGCTCGTTTTCTAACGTACCAAGTTCTCTTGAAATTTTTAGAGAGTGGACTTAGGAATGTAGGGTGAGAGGGTAGAGGGTATGGGGGTTTATATAGGGTTAGGCTAGGGTTAGGGTTTTTAATAAAAAATATAAAAAATATATAAAATCATTAAAAATTCATTAAACATAGGAGTAAAAGGGATTTATTGGGCAATTTAAAACTGATCCAGGTATAATAAATGTGCAGGAGGGTTGACCAAGTCAAGGAGCATCTTTTCTCTGTTGGTGACTAGGTCGTCCGGCCAAGTCCGGCAGGCGGCACCGGACCGAGTCGGCCGAGTCGCCGGCCGGCGGCGCCGAGTCGGGCCGAGTCACACCACCAGAGGCCGGGGACACTTCGGGGGTACAATTTGGTATATTTACTTTTTGTTGTCCAGTATATATTTTGGGAGTTATGGCCTTTTTACTGTTGACTTCCAAAAGAAATTAAAATAAAATAAATACAAAAATAATGTGGGGCATGGGATTTGAACTCTGGTGGCTTGGTTCAGCAGTGCAAGGTATTACCAATGAGCTACAAGCTCCTTGTAATTATGGAGAGAAATAAATACTTAAAGGGATATCAGCTGCAATAAATACTCCAAGTATACATTGAATTTAAATCAATTCTTTGTACATTAAAATGGAGTTGTTACAGTCTACCCTCCTTACAAAAATTTCGTCCTCGAAATTTACAACTTTTATTTGAGGACTAGTTTACAAAAAGGTGTGGATATCTAGTACGCATTTCATCCTCCCTTTCCCAAGTGGACTCTCCTGGAGTGTCTTTCCTCCACATTACTCGAACCAAGTTAACTTTCTTGTTCCGAAGTGTCTTCACTTTCCTGTCCAGGATCTCCACGGGCTGTTGCTCACAAGACAAATTGGGCTGTATAGTGAGCTCGGAATGATTGAGAACATGGCTGGGGTCACTCACATACTTTCTGGGTTGGGATATGTGGAACACATTATGCACTCCTTCCAATGAGGGTGGAAGCGCTAAGCGGTATGCCACTTCACCGACTCGTTTGAGTATGTCGAACGGTCGAATGTATCTCGGACTCAACTTACCCCGTCTTCCAAATCGGATCACTCCGCGGTTCGGAGATATTTTCAAGAATACGTGATCTCCTGGCTGGAACTCCAAGTGTCGCCTCTTTGCATCAGCTCAGTGTTTCTGTCGATCTTGGGCTATGCGCATCCTTTCTCTGATAGTACGGACCACATCAACAGTCGCTACTATCATCTTCGGTCCAAGAAGTTCCCTATCTCCGATGTCGTCCCAACTTAATGGCGAACGACACTTCCTTCCATACAATGCTGCAAAAGGTGCCATTCCTATGCTTGCTTGGTAGCTGTTGTTGTACGAAAACTCCACAAGATGTAGGTGATCTTCCCACGATCCTTTGAAGTCTAGCATACATGCTCTGAGCATATCCTCCAAGATTTGAATAGTTCATTCTGACTGACCATCTGTTTGTGGATGATAAGCCGTGCTGAAGTTCAGACTTGTTCCCAAGCTTGCTTGCAGACTCTGCCAAAACTGCGATCAGAACCTGGTGTCACGATCGGAGACAATGCAGACCGGTACTCCATAAAGTCTCATAATTTCCTGTATGATTTTATGGGTATCAGAGATAGTACATTATAATAAGTTTAAATCTTAATTAGATTATTACCTCCATGTACTTCTTCGCTAGTGTCTCGGTAGATTGGCCAACTCGAAATGGGATGAAGTGAGCCGACTTTGTGGGTCGATCAACAATGACCCATATGGCATCGTTACCTTTTGTGCTGCGAGGAAGAGCAGTCACAAAGTCCATCGTGATGTGTTGCCACTTCCATTCTGGGATTGGTAACGGTTGAAGTAATCCAGCAGTCCTGTGATGTTCAGCCTTTACTTGCTGACACACCAAGCATTTTGCGACGCTTCTGGCTACTTCACGCTTCATTCCATGCCACCAATAATTCTGACGTAGATCTTTGTACATTTGGTACCTCCAGGATGTACTGAGTAGGGAGAGTTGTGAGCTTCTTTCATTAGCTCTTCCCGAACAGGACCTTTTGGTACACACAATCTGCTGCCATATCTCAAAGATCCGTCTTCATGGAAGATGAAGTCTGTTCTGAGTACATTCTCCACTTGTTCTTTGATCTTTTGCAACTTAGCATCACTTGCTTAAGCTGCTTTGATCTGATTGACAATGGTTGATTGAACTTGTAAATTCATCAAACTTGAAACATTACTTGGCATGACTACTTCAATCTCCATCTGATGCAAGTCTTGTTGAAGCTTCCACTGAGAGGTGAGATTCATTGCTAATGGTTGGCGACTAAGAGCATCGGGTACTACATTCACCTTCCCTGGGTGATATTGCAAGTTGATGTCAAAGTCCGCCAAGAGTTCTAACCATCTTCTCTGCCGCATATTCAACTCCTTCTGAGTACACACGTACTTTAGGCTCTTATGATCTGTGTAGATGTTCACCCGTTCACCAAGTAGGTAATGACGCCAAATCTTGAGAGCAAAGATGACGGCTGCCAACTCCAGATCATGCGTCGGATAATTGCGCTCATGAATCTTCAGCTGTCTTGAAGCATAAGCCACAACCTTACCGTGCTGATGTAGAACACATCCTAATCCTTTACCAGATGCATCGCAATGCACTTCGAATCCTCCAGATTGATCCGGTATGACGAGAATAGGTGCTGATGTCAACCTTGACTTGAGTTCTACGAAAGCTTGTTCGCATGCTTCTGACCACACAAATTCTTCATCTTTACGTGTGAGCTTGGTCAGGGGCGTTGCTATCCTCGAAAAGCCTTCAATAAATCTTCTGTAATATCCAGCTAAACCCAAGAAACTTCGAATATCCTTCACTGACTTTTGGTGTAGACCATTCGCTAACTGCCGAAACTTTTACTGGATCCACAGAGATTCCTTCTCCTGATACGATATGTCCAAGAAAACCAACTTGATTTAGCCAAAACTCGCACTTGCTGTACTTGGCATAAAGCTGATGTTGACGAAGAGTTTCCAGGACAATTCGTAAATGTTCTGCATGTTCTTTCCGATTCTTAGAATACACCAGGATGTCGTCGATGAAGATGACAACAAACCTGTCTAAGTACTCTCGGAAAACTTGATTCATAAGGTTCATGAATATTGCGGGTGCGTTGGTCACTCCAAATGGTATCACTAGAAATTCGTAATGTCCATAGCGAGTTCTGAAAGCTGTTTTGTGAATATCAGCTTCCTTGACCTTTACTTGATGATAACCTGAACGAAGATCTAATTTAGAGAAAACACAAGATCCACTTAGCTGATCGAATAAATCATCGATGCGCGGGGGTGGATACTTGTTCTTTATAGTGACTTCGTTCAAGGCTCTGTAATTGATGCACATTCTGTATGAACCTTCCTTCTTCTTCACAAGTAATACAGGTGATCCCCAACTTGAAGTGCTGGGACGAATCCATCCTTTCGCCAGTAATTCGTCCAACTGTGTTCGGACTTCCTTCAAACCTTCCGGACTTAAACGATATGGTGCTTTGATCACCGGTTGTGCTCCTGGTACTAAATCAATACTGAATTCAAGAGCTCGATCGGGAGGCAAACCTGATATATCGTCAGGAAATACATCGTCGAACTCTCGAACCACATCTGGTCTTGATTCTTCCTCTGCTTGAGCTGCTGCAACTACTGCTTCTCTTAGCTTCGCTTTGTAGGTACTTGGCTCCAGTGTACGGTCTCCGCTTTTAAAATAGAAGACCGGATGGTCTGGGATCTCGAATACTACCCTTCTTTGACGACAGTCGATGGTAGAATAAAAAGTTCCAAGCCAATCCATTCCTAGAACCACATCGAAGTTCGGTATGTCCAGCACTTTGAAGTCAGCATAAAACTCTCGACTGCAGACAACGACTGGACACAAGCTGTATCCCATAGTTGCCTTTAGAACGCCATTTCCTGAACTGACATTCCAGCTGGATACAAGCGATAAGACTGGAATCGCATGGGTTCGGACAAACCGTTGCGACATAAAACAGTGTGATGCTCCAGTATCAAACAGTGCAAGTGCAGGGATTGAGGATACTAAGATTGTACCTAAGGTATGTGGGATTTGTTTTAGGTATAGAAAATATGCAACTAAGTAGTAGAATAGAAAAGCAAACTTTGAAAAGAAAAGTTTACCAGTGATGACTTGGCCAGTGGCCTCAGCTTCTTCCACGGACATCGTGAAAGCCTGGCCGCCTTGGTACATTCCTCCTGGTCTGAGAAGCATTCCTCGGAGCGTTCCTTTGAGCTTGATGGAACTGACGAGGAGGTGGTGCAGCTTGTGGTCCTCTGGGTGGTGCAGGGAGTGCAGGTCTGGGAGCAGGTGTCTGAAGAGCTGGTCACTGCGGATAAGTAATTGCTGGCCTGGGTGTAGTAACTGGGTTCTGTCTTTGGGGACAAGACCCAATATCGTGAGTAGCTGAGCCGCAGACTAAGCAAAGGCGGTTGGCTCGACGGAAGTCCTTCATCATATGTCCAGTTCTCTTGCAGTAGGTGCAAAAGGCTGGGCCAGGACGATGGGTTGGTACTCTGGGTCGCCTTGGCACGAAAGGTGGCCTGGATGAGGCTCCACCTGCCATCCGGTTGGCAGGGCGTTTGACTCCTGCAGACTGAGGTCTGCCCCCTGCTTTTATCACTGATTCATAACTGCAGGTAGCTTCTAGAGCATCCTCATGAGTCAGAAATTTTCCCGTGGCTAAAGCAGCCTGAATCTCCCTATCCAGTCCTTGTTGAAAGCGACGGGCTCTGATCTCGTCCGTCGGTATCAAGTGTGCCGCGAATCTGTTTAAAGATTGTGTTAGCTGTGTAGTATGTGACATTTAAAAATTGAACTATTATGACATATCTTACCGGCTTAACATGGTGAATTCAGCGTCGTATTCATCTACTGATTTGTCCCACCTTGAACCCTATTGTAGATGAATGAACCGCTGCTCCATTGCAAACTTGGCAGTCACAGGGAAGTATTTCGCGTCAAACTTCTTGTGAAAAGTCTTCCATTCAATAGGCTGTACCAGACGGCTTTCTTCCGCCTTCCACCAGTTGCGAGCATTATCCGTGAGCTGTAGTTTTGCTACACGGACCCAAGCGATGTCTGGCACTTGAGCTGCTGCTAGATCGTCTTCGATGCTTTGTGCCCATTCTTCCGCTTCAAGAGGGCTTCCTTTTCCAGAGAACTGCTTGGGGTGTAAAACCCTGAATTGCTTTACTCCCGGTGCGTCGGTATCGGGACGGTTCAGAAGTTGTTGCTGTCCCTCAAGAACGCTGCGAATCGCTTCAAGTAGCACTATTTGCTCGGTGGGTGGTGCAGGAACAGCTGGTGCAAGAGGTAGTGTTGGAGGTGTGTTGTTGACGTTGGTGCCGGTGTTGTTCGGGGAATCCATAACCTTGAAGAAAAATTTGGGTTAGGACAGATTCAAATACATGAAATGATAAGATTCAAGAAATAGAAATTTGTAAGATTCAAGAAACATGAATTGTAAAGAATGTTTTAGTTGCTGGTTCTTGTGTTATATTGCTTAGGTTGTTCACGCAGACCAGTACTGCATGATAGAGATTCATACAGCTCGGACCTGCATGGGCCACCAACAAAACCTGTCCGCCCCGCTTCCCGGTATACGGCGAAGAGGACGCAACGAGGTCCGCTACGTATATACTTAGAAGTACATACGCTAAGCGTATCTAAGCAATATAAAGTAAATCACAAGAGACAAGACATATAGAAATAACATCAACTTTATTAATAACATTCTTTTGTACAATGCATGAAAAGTAAATACAACTGGAATGAAAAGCGATGCCTAAACAATGGCATAACAGGAAATGAAAATACTGAATAGAACAAGGTACAATGTCTAGAGCTCGGGGTCTTCGTGAAACTGATCCAAGTCTTCACCGGTGGGCTCAATTTCTGACGGATCCAAAACACCTGACGACATTCAAAGAAGAAAGAAATAGAATGTCTTCAGCGAACAGGTCGCTCGGTAAGTCCCAAAGATAAAGAAGAATCAGAAAAGACAGAATAAGAGGTATCTTCTAAAGAAGTTGTATAATATTGTAGAATATTGTGTTAACGCTGTTGTTTGTAGCTTGGTACAGAAAGATGCCAGTGTATACGAGAGGGGTCTCTATATGCTAGAGACCAGAGCAAACGGAATGTACAAGGAACCGTTAAGCCACGGTACGACAGCAACGGAATATAGGTTAGGTGTCTTAATCTGACCACCTCGTGTCACCTTTAACACCTTCCGTACCAATCTACCCCTTAAACCCCGTAGTGTTTTGATAGTATTGTTGTATTGTATTGTGTAAGTTGGATGACTGCCCAAAACCATGATATCAGTAAACAGATTGTAACTGCATAATCAGGTAAATGGTATAACGGAATAATGGATGTATATCCATGGTTTGATTCAGTCAAGTTGTATAGATTGTTAACTGGATTCTGGGATTCATGTATTCATATTGAGTTGGAATATTAAAGAATATAGATTGATTCAAGTCAGAAATAATCAGACTCAAACCCGAGTCAGACTAAAAGAAATGTAAGTCGAAGTTCTATAATTGTTAGGGTCCTTGTTGTAATTTATAAAACTTGAGGGGTTTTTATGTAAAAATACTTTTGTATAGTTTTCACGATACACTTCAAGTATTTATTATTCATCTTTATAGTTATAATGAGTGTAAATTTTATTTTGTGTTATTTCTAGTGAAAATATCCTAATTACATAAATAAAGGTATTCATTTGTAATATTGATTTATTTGAAATTCATGGTATTTTAATGTAACTTTTAATCTTGTAATTTTTAGGAAAATGTGGAAACTTTATCTTATAATAAAATAGGTGTTTAAATGATAAATATACATATGTTTATACAAAAATAATTTTTAATAAATATTTTATTTTCCAAAAATCTCATTTTTCTTAAATGTCGTATTTTAAACCTTTCGAGACCGAATGCTCCTTGCGGAGGTCTGAATCTCGCACTACTAAGCCCGAGGGTGCACGATAAACCGTACTATCCCTAACGAGTTCCCCAAAGGTGGGTTGTAGTGGCGCTTTACAAAGATTTAATAAATACTAATCATTTAGAAAACGGTTTTATAAAGATAAGGTATTTATTTATAAAAGGGTGTAAATTTCCGTATTTTAGATCCTAGGGTTTCCTAAGCCAACTAGCCTATTTCTAAATGGTTTAAACGACAAGTCATTAGAAGCCTCAAATCGCCTCTTCACCGCTAATTGCGGCCAGGTAAGTGCCAGGTGAGTGGGAGGCTCTCCACTACAAGTAGTGGCCCTAATTAAGTAACCACTCGCCTTAGACACACTTGCCTAGACACCACAAAGTCAGGTTTAGATAAACGATCAATGTCCATAACTTATCGTATTTCCTATTAAAAGATATTGCATTAAAATTGTATACCACTTAGAACTTTTAGAAAAGGTTTATAAAGAAAATGGTATTTTAATGTAAAATCTTGTTTTATCGTATTCTAAGTTTTCAAGGTAGCGTGTTATGATTACATATGAGTGTGTGTGGAGGTAGGTCATTACCTCGTGATCTACTTTAAGGTATAGCAAAGTTTAGGGGTTAAATATGATAAACTAAACATGGTGGTATTTAAGTGAAAGAATACGATATATTGCAAAAGCTATCATTTCATGTGTGAAAACTTGTTCAAATTGATTTTTAAGTGATTAGTAGTCAACATGAAGATGTTTAAGTATTATGGAATTAGTGATAAGTGAGATTTGATAGAAAACCGAATCGGAAATCGGTTTGTTCCGATTTCCGTCGGGTTTGAAAAGTCGTATTTTAATAGAAGAAAAGAAAGGTAGAAATGAGGGACTTATGGGTTTGGACAACGTTAGAGAGTAAGGGGGAGGTAGAGGGTTTGCCGGTACGTCGAATCGTCGTTGAGAGGTCCTAGCACGATCGTCGGAATTTCGCCGTCGATTTCGTCAGTGCTTTGCCTTTCGCTCGTTTTCTAACGTACTAAGTTCTTTTGAAATTTTTAGAGAGTGGACTTAGGATTGTAGGGTGAGAGGGTAAAGGGTATGGGGGTTTATATGGGGTTAGGCTAGGGTTAGGGTTTTTAATAAAAAATATAAAAAATATATAAAATCATTAAAAATTCATTAAACATAGGAGTAAAAGGGATTTATTGGGCAATTTAAAACCGATCCAGGTATAATAAATGTGCAGGAGGGTTGACCAAGTCAAGGAGCATCTTTTCTCTGTTGGTGACTAGGCCGTCCGGCCAAGTCTGGCCGGTGGCGCCGGACCGAGTCGGCCGAGTCGCTGGCCGGTGGCGCCGAGTCGGGCCGAGTCACACCACCCGAGGACGGGGACACTTCGGGGGTACAATTTGGTATATTTACTTTTTGTTGTCCAGTACATATTTTGGGAGTTATGGCCTTTTTACTGTTGACTTCCAAAAGAAATTAAAATAAAATAAATACAAAAATAATGTGGGGCATGGGATTTGAACTCTGGTGGCTTGGTTCAGCAGTGCAAGGTATTACCAATGAGCTACAAGCTCCTTCTTGTAATTATGGAGTGAAATAAATACTTAAAGAGATATCAGCTGCAATAAATACTCCAAGTATACATTGAATTTAAATCAATTCTTTGTATATTAAAATGGAGTTGTTACAAGTCTTCCAGAGGATGTCCTTTTGCTCGGTGATATGAGCAATAAGCCGGGTGATGTTCATATCATAATATTGCATTTTATATTCCCCATTCTTATGCGTTTTATAAATAAACAGGTGCTTTTGACCCATGTCTGCTACATATTACAGGTTACAGGTTCTTGGAGCGAAAACAGTAAAAAAGACAAAAGATGACACAAAAGCGGGACTTTTGACCAACAAGTAGAAGAATCCTAGTCAAGCCTAGACGTAGAACAGTTCACAAAGGTACAAGGCAACGCAAGGTCCAAAACGTCAAAGTGAACGGTTAAAAGACCATTACTAGTTTTCACTGAAGATCTGGAGAAGACCCAGAAGCTAAAAGGAGAAAAGAACTAAAGAAATAAAAAGCCCAAGAGTCATAGAAGCAAACCACAAAATTACAGAGCTCAATTCCCTATTTTGGCCGCGGAGCCGCGGCCAGACCTAGGCTGGCGCCGCGGTTCTGCGGCCATTTATTGCACGTGTCGGCGCAGATTTTTGGTGGCGGTGCGTCGGTGCGTATGTTGGGATTTTTCATGGGTATATCTGTAATAGCACATGCGCGAGAATTTGTAACCCTAGTTTTCCTATTTTCTTATAAATATGTAATCAAAATATTGTAATAGGGAGGCCTCTTTTCAATAAAGAAAATTCAGATTCTTTGGAAGATTAAGAGCATCATTCTTGTAAGTATCTTTTATTTTCTGCAGTAGTATTCTAAATTAATTCTTTCCTTAGATAAATCCTTCCATTGCCCTAGTTTAATCTAGTGTAGTATTTCTTAAACTGCAGTAGGTAAGTAAGTTTAAAATGTTGTTTTTAATAGATCCCCTAATGAGCGAGTAATTTTCTCGCTTGTTAGGGTTAGGAATAAGGGAGGGATTGAGAGATGAATATCTCTCATCTCTTTCAAGCCCAATAATTTGTAATAACTAGAACTTCATGCACGCATGCATGATCCGCTCCCTACGGCACCCTACCCATGAGGTAACGGTGAAACCGTAGTATAAAGGACCGGACATGCATGATTTCCATGAAGGTTAGAGCAATTAGTAGGAAAGGACAGACAAGGATCTAGAGGAAGAAACTTTGTTTCTTCCCAATCATCCTAATCCCCTTAACTAATAATTGTTATAACTTCTAAAAAGATTTAATTGAGGGCATTGAAAGAGGTGTGAATATTAATCTTTTCAAACTCACCTTAGACCTAATCCTAGCAAGTTTCTTGATCATCGTACAACTTAGATTTTAGATTCAATTAAAAGACCAAACAACCATTGGAATCAGCTCGTAAGAACACTTAGGAAAATTACACATCCCTGTGGACCTACCCGTATTCACCGGCTAGCATCATCCGACGCCGTTCTTGATTGCGGTAAATATTTTTGATCGTTAAAATCTTACACTAATCAAATGGCGCCGTTGCCGGGGATGGCGTAAAAATTTCCTTTTTGTAATTTCGGGTTGATATAAATTTTAAAAATCATAAAAATCTGAAAATATAAAAAGTTCAAATTTTTTTTTATCAATCTTTATCTGTTTGAAGGGTTTATCTTTAGAATTTTACAGGAACAGCAAAGAATCTCGGATCTGGAAATTTACAGAGGGCAAAACAGAAGAAGTCACATCAGAACAGAGGGGAAAGTTTACAACAGAGCCGTACAAATTTTCTGAGGACCTGATCTCCTCTTCCCACCGTGAAACCGCGGCATAGCTGCGCTCCAAACCGCGGAACCGCGGTCGTCTGTGGTCTTCTCTGCACGAAATTTGCTCGGTTTGTCTTCTCCTTCTCCCCTCTGCAACCTACAATATATCCTTTTGCGAAATTTTCTGCAGGACTTCTTTGCGCTAAAAATCTTCTTCCCCCTTTTCAATAACAAATTTTCTACAGGTTTCTTTGTGCCGCGCTTAAAAAAAATTGATTGCAAGTGAATTTAATGTTTTGCATAATTTAATCGGACTTTAAGGGGCTATTGACCAAACTCAGATTGGGTGGGGATTTCATCACCCTTCCCAGGACCCCAGAAAGCACTTAAAGCATTTGCATTGACCACAATTAATTAAAAAATACTAGACTCAGCCCTAAGGATTTCAAGCTCAATAGGATAAAGGACTAGACATAGGCATCGACCGTTTATCCTAACTGACTTTGCGGTGTCTAGGCAAGTGTGTCAAGGCAAGTGGTTTGATTGAAACGAATTCTTGATGTGTAGTATGAAAATAGAATAGAAATCACAACCAAAAATTATTTGACCGCAATCAACTACGGTGTCGGATGTAGTTTGTATGTGAGTGCGGATCGTCCACAGGGAAAGTGTAATCGTTCGTCTTTTGATTTAGGTGAGTTGAAACTTTAATGAAAAGAAAACAAACAATTCAAGATTTGTATTTAAAGTTCAAGAAAGAGAAAAAACTAGATCTAAGAAAGCATTAAAAGATAGAATCAAGAATCGATTGTTTAATGATTTTTTCAAACCAAATCTCAAGAATCGAAATGAGGCTCGTAGGAATCGATCGGATCTATAGATGTGATGTAATCTTACAATTACGTATTCTTATCCTTCGATGAATTGATACTAGATCGATGATGATCGATGAGAATTAGAGACTTCTTGTGAAACTAGGGTTTCATCTTATCTCTTGTTCTTTCGTCGATATCATTCACATTCTAGCCTCTAGTAAATTCAAGAAACGATCGTAGATCCCTAATTTCGAGCGATCACAATCAAGAAAGCATCGCTACGAAACTAGGTCATCGATTCTTGAACTTGCTAGGGTTTTCAAAACTCGTAGGACTTAAAAATCGTATAAAGATTTGTTACATCATCATTCTACAATCGTCTCGACTCCTTTATGAGCGGAGTTTTACTCAAACATCACAACAAGAACAACAATTACAAATTGAGATCTAATCATGATGCAAGAATTAAAAGAAAGCAAGATTAAAGAATTTCACCTTTTATTTATATCAACAATTTAGTTACATTCGCTCAAGAACTACAAGAGGAAGAACTTGATCGTCGACTTGGCTTCGCTCGTCTCCGTGGATCGCGGATCGGCTTGGATCACTTGCCCGATTGAAGATCGGCTCGGCTCCTAAAAGGTTGAAAGCTTCTCGCTTGATTTGGTACTCAAGATCTTGGATTTGGAGTGGAATTAGGGTTAGGGTTTCGCACAAGCCTTGTCACGAGACTTGTGGAAGAAAATGGTGTAGAATGAACCAATGGTTATTGATTAGCCTCTAACCCTAGGTCTAGGTTCCTATTTATAGATAACTAATCCTAGATCTAGGATTTCAAATTCTAACTTTCCCTCCTAAAGTTTGTTGAGGAAATTCAAATTTCCCTCCAAAAGTTAGTTAGGGAAGAAGCTTCTAGAAGAGGATTAATTAGGAGCTTAATTAGGATTAGCCTTCCTTAATTTTCTTTGCTGATCTGGCAGTCGCTTTGAGAGAGTTCTGGAACTTTGCATATCAGAAAGTAATGTGGGCCCAGAGAAAGGAATTGTGCACTAAAAATTACATGCTGACGTGGCAGATCTGACGCGGATCCGCGGCCCAAGAAGGCATATGCCGCGGATCCGCGGCTCTATATGGGCTTCAGGCTTTGGTTTTTCTGGGTTGAACTTGGGCTGTTGTATGGGCCTTCTTCTGATGTATTGAATTATCTAATTTCTTCTGTATTGATACCAGATCTGAAATGATTGAATTGGCTTATTGTTTGATCAGCTTCTTTTGATTTTCTTCCGTATTTCCTGCACAGACTCAAGACAAGTGTTGCGCAAATACAGAAATGATGCGATGCCATGAAATGCGGTTAATTTCCCTTAAAGTGTCGGTTTAAAAGTCTAGTACATGCAATCTCATATTTTGTGACAGATTTGCTAATATGTAGAATATGAATGCCGAACACTTCTAAATGTATGCAATTGTTAGGGAAATTGCCGGCTAAAATATACAATATTTTCGACTGATCAAATACCCCCAAACTTAATTTCGATCGTCTCGAGCGAATGTTTTATTAAAAAGAGAAGGAGAAAATAAAGAAAGAGAAAAACTAACTAGCACACTTTCGTAGGCAACACGATTGCACTGAGCACGTGCAACAAGCCTTTAAACCTCTAGGTGTCCCTAGTAGAAGGAGTGTTGTCTCCTGAGGGTTTTCAGCGGATTGCACCCACAAAATCCAATAATAAAAGAAAGATCATGAATATTATATTTAAAGAAAAGAATTGTAAAAGAAAAGCCTTGAAAATTAGGGTTTCCAACTAAGCTAGCTTTTCGGTTGTCATGAGCCCTATCTTAATGGTCATGAAAAGATGTCAGAAATCACGTCCTCCCTCAATAAAACATCGTCTTATTCTTCATTCCTATCTTTCTTCCAAACATCGATCATATAACCCTGCGTGTGTGTAAATGACATCCCTACACCCGGAGAATTCAATTCAAGCTATCATACTCTTGCCCATCAGCCTCAGTATTTTTTTTTCTCGATGAGCTCACACACTTTCATGCGACCGTTAATACTTCTTGAGGTACTAACCGACCGATTACTCATGTGCTTGCTTATTTGGTGTATTTTCCTAATCTTGCACCACCTCAGGTATAGCAGTGACTCCCAGACCAGTTGGCCTTAGGGCACTAGATGAAGAAGCACCCTTTGCTATATATTTTTATTGCCTTCGGTGATAACAAAACCAGTGTTCATTTTTCTCACCACTTTATATTTTCTTTATTCATTTTTTTCTTTTTATTTCCTTCATACTTTTGGCTTTAAGACAAGAGCATTTCAAGGTATCCTCTACTATCCCAGGCTTTAAGACGTGTGTAAGTGCGAATAGCAGGGTATCAACGTTCAAAATGTTTGGCTTCCAGAATAGAAACTATTTTTCAGACTTATTTTTATCCTCAGATTAGTGACGTCCTTCATCTTACTAACCCTTGGGACAACGGCTCATAACTACTTATTACTAGTTCGTATAAGAAAACTTCTAATTTTCTTAGTTTTCTAAACTTTTTCTAATCTCATGGATGTAATTTTTCACTATCTAAACTTTCATTATCTTATTTATATACAAAAATATTTTTATAGTTTTGAAATTTTTTTTTTTTTTAAATTTTTATAGTTTTTCGAAAAAAATGTTTTGTGCTTATGCAAATGATATGCAAATGATGCGCAAATAAGCACAAACCTCCCCCAAACTTGTTTTCAACAGTGTCCTCACTGTTGCCATCTGCTAAATCTCGAAAAACCTGTAAGCTTGGGAGGAATTTATTAGTGGGGGCAAAATATTTAAGTGAAGAACCTCCCCCAAACTTAATTTTGGCTCAAAAGTTTGTAAAAATTTTATTTTCAGGAGCCCGATTATTCCCCCCCCCCAAACTTAAGCAATGTTAATCTTTGAAAATCATATGAGGGGGTCAAAAATCAGTGGTCGATGCCAAGCTTTGCAAAGACCGAATGTTAACACCAACCATTCAAAAATTTTATCAATGCAGTGCTCTGGTTGGTGGAAGAAGAAATGGGGAAAGGGTAAGGGGTGGAATAGAATGTGTGTGCGTCTCGTTTTGGAGAGACGATGCAGTGAATGTGATGGATTACTCGCATTCTTTTTACAGTTCAGAAGAAGGGGTGGAGGTTCAATTTCAGTGAGTGGGACATGATTCATCTCAACACCCGTGTCATTTAAAAATGCGAGTTCATCAGCGAAGATTTCCTCGAAAGTTCCATCAATACCCCGATGAATAATGTCATCACAAAGTGCGGGGTGATCTTCAGACTCTAGAAACAGTTCATAATCAGTGTTAATTGTTGACCCGGACATCTCGGTGGAAGAGTCCGTATGTGTATGATACATAATTGGGTCAAACAATAACGTATAAAAAGAGTCTAGATCAATATCAGGAGGATCATCAAATTCGCTGCTGTCACATCCATTAAGTCGACAGAACAGACCTGAGCAGTAGGTTCGGAGGGTACACTTCCCAACTTGTAAATGTTCAGCTCTATTGACCTATTCCCGAAAGATAGGGTCATAGAACCATTACGACAGTTGATTATTGCATTGGAAGTGGCCAAAAAGGGGCGACCTAAAATCACCGGAATTTGATTCCGTGGGTTCGCTACAGGCTGTGTATCAAGTACAATAAAATCCACAGGAAATACAAATTCCCCGATTTTTATTAACACATCCTCCAGTTTACCCCTAGGTTTAGTGATTGATCGGTCAGCCATCTGGAGAGTTATGCTCGAGGGCTTTAACACTCCGATACCTAGTTGCTCATAAACCGAGTAAGGAAGCAAGTTAACACTAGCGCCAAGGTCAAGTAACGCACGGTTGATGTGTTTCTCCCCAATAAAAATGGAAATAGTAGGACAGCCAGGGTCCTTACGTTTCCGTGGTAATTGTTGGGGAAAAGCCGTGTCTACAGTACTCGACATGAAGATTTTTTTAGGCAGTTGAGTCTTCCTCTTCCTAGTGCACAAGTTCTTAAGAGTTTTTGCATAGGACAGAACTTGTTGAATAGCATCTAGGAGAGGGATGTTGATGTTAACTTCCTTAAACATGTCCACAATCTTCTCCATTTGGGCATCATGTTTCTTGGGCCTCAACCTATTTGGAAATGGAGCTCTATCAATAAGTGTTGGGTCCAACATTTGTGGAGAAGTTTGTGGGGGTGGAAAAGATGAGGTGGGTGGAGGGTTCGAGCCTTTGGGAATACGGAGAATAGGCTCGGAAGAAGAAGGTAAGTTAGACGAATTAGGGTAAGAAATAGAAGTGTGAGTGGAAGTGGAAGTTGAAGCCGGGGTGTTAATGATCAATTCATCATTATCAATTTGTTCACCCAAATGATTGTCTAGCACTCTTCCAGATCTCAACGTTGTAAAAGCGTCCACATTAGTGTAATGTGAAGGTCTAGGATCAGGTACGGGTTGAGATGGAAGATTCCCTTCTTCTCTAGCACTTATTTCGGCTGTTATTCGTTCAATTTGTGCTTCCATTGATTTGATATTCTCATTTTGAGTGAGAATGGTCTTTATCATATTATCGATGGAAGATTGAAAACTTGCCGACTCTTGGATGGATTGTTTCATGAAAGTAACAAAGGTTTGCACCAGTGCAGAGATATTATCAGTATCGGCCAATTGCAAAGAGTTTTCATGTAGTGCAAAAGTGTTGGCAGGATTTTGAAAATTTTGTGGTTGGAAGGGGTGCTGACTCAATTGAAGTGGTGGTTGCTGTTGTGGTGGAGGGACCCTTTGAAAATTGTTTAGGATTGGAACCGTATTTTGAGATTGTGATTGGTTCCAAGCAAAGTTCGGGTGATTCCTCCAATCTTGATTATATGAGGAAGAAGAGGGATAGTTTCCAGGTCTTTGCTGAAGTGCAGCATTAGTGTGACCTTGAAACGGTATATTCAAAGGACATTCTTCCGTCAAATGTGAAGGGTTTGAACAGCAGCCACACACGGTTTTGGGAAGTGTGGATTGGTTTAGGGAGGCTGAAGAGATTTTGTTTTCTATAGCGTCGAGTTTCCTTTGTATTGCGGCCATTTTGGCTTTCATGGTGACGGAAACATCGAGCTGATTGACATCTTCCCTAGGTGGTGGTGCTCTAACACTTTCCCATTGTGATGTGTTTTGAGCTAAATCTTCTAGGTATTTCCAAGCTTCACCATCATCTTTAGATAGGAATTGGCAATGACACATGGTTTCAAGCATCTGTCTAGTAGTGAGATCAATACCCTCATAGATAATTCGACACAAATCCCATCTGGGGATTCCGTGATGAGGGCATTGGATAAGAAGATCCTTGAATCGTTCAAAGCATTTCCAAAATGGTTCATTGGGAAGTTGGGTAAATTTAGAGATTTCGCTCCGAACACGGGCGGTCTTGTGATTAGGATAAAATTTCTTAAGGAATGCTGCAACAAATTCGTCCCATGTTGAAATAGAATGTGCGGGTGTGATGTAAAGCCACTTCTCGGCTAAATCGCACAAAGTGAATGGGAGAAGACGTAAACGCAGAGCATCCAAAGACAGTTGTGAATTCCCCATCAAAGCACATACGTTTTCAAATTTGGAAATAAACATGTATGCGTTTTCAGAATCAAGACCATGAAATTTGGGTAAAAGTTTGATGAATTGGGGGTTGATTTCAAAATTTTCCCCTATGGCAGGTGGTATAGAAAGACAGGTGGGAAGGGTAACACGTGTAGGATAGCATCTCTCTTGGAGAGAAATGCGTGGAAGATTCTGCGCACCTGCGGGCGGTGGCAGAGTAGTGTTAAAGTTTGATGGATTTGGGTCCATCACGGGTGTGGTGGGTGGTGGGGGAGAAGATGAAGAATTACCGACTCTGGGGTCGATAAAAGAAACGCGGACAAGATGGGAAATGGAATCCCGTGTCCAGCCTAACATTGTGCTAAACGGTTGTAGCACAAGTGGCAGCGTTGGTATACTTAGAGGAAATGAAGTGTTGGTGTTTGTTTTGAAAAATGATACGGATTTTTAAAAAAAAATGATGCAACACAACAAATGCAACACACAAAACCCTAATTCTATTGGTCACCTAGGTCAAACTCTAGACCGCTCCTAACTGCCAAAAGACAAGTCACAGGATTAATCCTCCACTGCCTCTTTGTCTCCCTGTGGCCGGATAAGTGCCAGGTAAGTGGGAAGGTACTCCACTACGTAAGTAGTGGGCCTAATTAAAAACCACTAGCCTTAGACACACTCGCCTTAGGCACCACAAGAAAACTCGGATAAGCAATAAATTACCCACGGCCTTCTCTTGTCCTAATTGAGCGCGACGGTCCTTAGAGTCATCTCTAGATTTCTTTTAATTAATGAGGGTCAATGCGGATGCAAGTTTGTGATTTTCGGGGCCTAGGAAGGGTAATGAAATCCCCACCTAATTTGGATTTGGTCGTGCCCCTTAATTTCCGTATTAATATGCAAACAACCAAAAGAATCAAAACACACACAAATTTTTATTTTACTTTTGCGGCGCAGCGATTTATTTGCAAAGAAACCTACAGCAAAATTGTTATTGGAGCAGATGAGGTAAGAGATAAGAAAGTTAGAGAGATACTGAGCAAAATTGGTGCAGTGAAGAGCTAGGGTTGCCGCGGATCCGCCGCAGTTAAGGGGTATATGCCGCGCTTCCGCCGCTGTATGTTGAGATCAGTGCACAAAAATTTGTGCACAAGCTTCTGTTCACCTACACAGCTCTCTGGATGTTTCAGAAATTTTTTTCCACAGCTCCAATGATTCCAGATTTCCTCGCAATCAAACCACAAAACGCGTATTAGTGTTTGTACGAATTTTGATCACAAAATTTAGATGGAATAAAATTTTCAACTCAAATTTCAAAATAGGAACTATTAGCGCACTATCCCCGGCAACGGCGCCATTTGATTGAAATGAATTTCTCGTTGTGTATATTTGAGAAAATTGTAAAGAAATCACAACCAAAAATTATTTGACCGCAATCAACTACGGTGTCGGATGTAGTTTGTATGTGAGTGCGGATCGTCCACAGGGAAAGTGTAATCGTTCGTCTTTTGATTTAGGTGAGTTGAAACTTTAATGAAAAGAAAACAAACAATTCAAGATTTGTATTTAAAGTTCAAGAAAGAGAAAAAACTAGATCTAAGAAAGCATTAAAAGATAGAATCAAGAATTGATTGTTTAATGATTTTTTCAAACCAAATCTCAAGAATCGAAATGAGGCTCGTAGGAATCGATCGGATCTATAGATGTGATGTAATCTTACAATTACGTATTCTTATCCTTCGATGAATTGATACTAGATCGATGATGATCGATGAGAATTAGAGACTTCTTGTGAAACTAGGGTTTCATCTTATCTCTTGTTCTTTCGTCGATATCATTCACATTCTAGCCTCTAGTAAATTCAAGAAACGATCGTAGATCCCTAATTTCGAGCGATCACAATCAAGAAAGCATCGCTACGAAACTAGGTCATCGATTCTTGAACTTGCTAGGGTTTTCAAAACTCGTAGGACTTAAAAATCGTATAAAGATTTGTTACATCATCATTCTACAATCGTCTCGACTCCTTTACGAGCGGAGTTTTACTCAAACATCACAACAAGAACAACAATTACAAATTGAGATCTAATCATGATGAAAGAATTAAAAGAAAGCAAGATTAAAGAATTTCACCTTTTATTTATATCAACAATTTAGTTACATTCGCTCAAGAACTACAAGAGGAAGAACTTGATCGTCGACTTGGCTTCGCTCGTCTCCGTGGATCGCGGATCGGCTTGGATCACTTGCCCGATTGAAGATCGGCTCGGCTCCTAAAAGGTTGAAAGCTTCTCGCTTGATTTGGTACTCAAGATCTTGGATTTGGAGTGGAATTAGGGTTAGGGTTTCGCACAAGCCTTGTCACGAGACTTGTGGAAGAAAATGGTGTAGAATGAACCAATGGTTATTGATTAGCCTCTAACCCTAGGTCTAGGTTCCTATTTATAGATAACTAACCCTAGATCTAGGATTTCAAATTCTAACTTTCCCTCCTAAAGTTTGTTGAGGAAATTCAAATTTCCCTCCAAAAGTTAGTTAGGGAAGAAGCTTCTAGAAGAGGATTAATTAGGAGCTTAATTAGGATTAGCCTTTCTTAATTTTCTTTGCTGATCTGGCAGTCGCTTTGAGAGAGTTCTGGAACTTTGCATATCAGAAAGTAATGTGGGCCCAGAGAAAGGAATTGTGCACTAAAAATTACATGCTGACGTGGCAGATCTGACGCGGATCCGCGGCCCAAGAAGGCATATGCCGCGGATCCGCGGCTCTATATGGGCTTCAGGCTTTGGTTTTTCTGGGTTGAACTTGGGCTGTTGTATGGGCCTTCTTCTGATGTATTGAATTATCTAATTTCTTCTGCATTGATACCAGATCTGAAATGATTGAATTGGCTTATTGTTTGATCAGCTTCTTTTGATTTTCTTCCGTATTTCCTGCACAGACTCAAGACAAGTGTTGCGCAAATACAGAAATGATGCGATGCCATGAAATGCGGTTAATTTCCCTTAAAGTGTCGGTTTAAAAGTCTAGTACATGCAATCTCATATTTTGTGACAGATTTGCTAATATGTAGAATATGAATGCCGAACACTTCTAAATGTATGCAATTGTTAGGGAAATTGCCGGCTAAAATATACAATATTTTCGACTGATCATGGTTACTTAATTAGGACCGCTATTTGTAGTGGGGAGCCTCTCACTTACCTGGCACTTACCTGGCCGCAATTGACGGTGAAGAGGCGGTTTGAGGTCCTATTTCTAATCCTAGTTAGGAGCTGTCTAGCTGATCTAGGTGACCCTAGATCTAGGCCTGATTGTACATGTGTGGTTGATCGCATTTGCGTCACAAGTCTCTTTTCAAAAATCTCTTTGCAAAACTCTCACATACATAAATAAAAAAAAAAGAAAAATCTTTTCAAAACTTGCAACTTGTCGCTAAGGAAAACTTACACCTCACTTACACCACTTCCTCTCATTGACGTTATCTTAACTCCACATTCTGTCTTTCATTTTTTTTCTGACTACACTACCCCTTTAGTGTATGTCACTTTGGACTAAGGACACTAGCGCCCGATTAGTCCGTGTTTCGTTGGTACCGACCGACGAACCTTTCGACTCCGAAGTCGAAATTCCGTCCACTTTCTTACCTCCACCTTCAAATTCTTCTTCCAAAGGTATGTCGGGATTCAACCCCAACAATACCTTACCGACGGGAATGATTCCACCTCCGTTAGATGCGAATAACCCGAATCAACCGCCTGTTGAAGCGCCCGCACGAGTCGCGCTTCAGGATCTCTTCTACCCTGTCCGCACTTCTTTACCTACCTGTCTTTCACCCCCACCGGCAAATGGGGACAATTTTGAAATAAAACCACATTTCATCAATATGCTGCCAAAATTTCACGGTTTGGAATCAGAAGATGCGTATATTTTTATTAATAAATTCCAAAACGTTTGCGCTATGATGAAAACGACCTAATTAAGTGATGACGCTATAAGGCTAAGGGTCATTCCTTTCACCTTATGTGACCTAGCCGAGAAGTGGCTATACAGCACAGCATCACATTCCATTAGAAATTGGGACGAGTTTGTGAAAACTTTTCTTAAGAAGTTCTATCCTCATCACAAAACTGCTAGAATCCGCAATGAGATTATACAATTTTCACAGCTTTCTTCCGAACCATTTTGGAAGTGTTTTGAGAGATTTAAAGACCTACTCGTTCAATGCCCTCATCATGGGATCGAAAGTTGGCAACTTTGCTAAACATTATACGAGGGATTGAACTCGGCAACGAAGCAGTTGCTAGAAACCATCTGTCATGGTCACTTTCTCTCCAAATCTAGTGAGGAAGCGTGGCAGTTTCTTGAGGATCTTAGTGAACAAACAATTCAGTGGGAGAGCTCCAAGACCACATCATCTTCTTCTAGTGGTCAATCTAGGGCAGGCATACATCAAGTAGATATGTCAATTGCTATGAAGGCCGAGATGACCGCTCTTACGAAAAAGCTAGAAGCGATTGAGACCAAAATCTCATCGCCTTCTCCTGCCCCTGTTATGCCTCCACGAACTGTGTGTGCTTGTTGTTCGGCTCCATCACACTTAACCGAAGAGTGTCCTTACAATACATCTATTCAAGGACATGATCAAGTCAATGCTGCCTTTCAGCAACGACAAAGAAACGATCCATACTCTTCTACATATAATCCGGGTTGGAGGAGTCACCCAAATTTCGCTTGGAACCAAAATCAACAATTCTAGGGAAATAACAATTTTTAAGGGCCTCCTCCACAACAACAAGCACCTCCACAAACTCAATTTCAACTGCAATCTTACCCTAATCAGGTGAACAATTTTGTGCCTAACACTTCTTACCCGCCAAAAAATTTTGTTCAACCTAATAATGACAAGGTTAGCTCGCTCGAAAGAAGTCTAGATGCGTTCCTAAAGCAATCTACACAGTCTACAGCAAGACTAGAGACTTCTATTCAATCTTTGGTGCAAAAGAGTGCCTCACACGATCAAAGCATCAAATCTATTGAGGCACAAATTGCAAAACTCAATGCAGCATTGAGCGAGCGAGAAAAAGGAAAGCTCCCATCTCAACCACTGCCCAATCCCGATCACGCACATGCTGCAAATCAACAGCAGAATCATAACGTAAATGCTGTAACCACATTGAGATCGGGAAAAGTGTTGCAAAACAATGTGGGTATTCACAATGACACCCCTGCCGGTGGCCCTTCTTCATCTTCTTCACCTTCTTCTTCTTCGTTAGAGCCTATTCTCCATCCTTCACACGGCTCTACCTCTTCTAGCTCGAACGGACCTACTTCTCACAACACGAACACATTTACACGGGGTTCCGTGCCAACTCAACAATCTGATCCGCAAAAATTGGACTCAACAACCTTTCAAAATGTTCCTTTTCCAAATCGGTTGAGATCCAATAAACCAACTCCACAGATGGAGAAGATTGTAGAGTTGTTCAAGTAAGTCAGCATAAATATCCCTCTTTTGGATGCAATCTAACAAGTTTCTTCATATGCAAAAATCTTAAAGGACTTATGCACCAAAAAGAGAAAGACACAAGTACCAAAGAAAGTTTTTGTGGCTAGTGCTATTAGTGATGCTATTGTAAACTCTTTACCCCCAAAGCAAAAGGACCCCGGTTGTCCTACTATTTCGATAACAATTGGGGACAAAAACATCAATAGAGCACTATTAGATCTTGGTGCTAGTGTCAATTTGCTGCCTTATTCTGTGTACGAGCAATTAGGCGTTGGAGAGCTTAAGCCCACTCACTGCACTCTCCAAATGGCTGATCGATCAATCACCCATCCTAGGGGAGAGTTGGAGGATGTGTTAATTAGAGTTAGGGATTTCATTTTTCCCGTAGACTTTATTGTTATGGATACACAACCTGTCGCTAACCCCCGGAGTCAAATTCCGGTGATACTTGGTCAACCATTCCTGGCGACTTCTAACGCTGTGATCAATTGTCGCAACGGTTCAATGAATCTATCTTTTGGCAATATGACAATTGAACTCAACATCTTTAAGTTGGGAAATCAGCCTGCCGAGCCTAATGCTAGCGTACTTGATATTTGCTCGATCAATGAGATCGCGGAGGAGGACTGTGAGTTCGAAAATTTCATGTTCGATCACAGCAATGTTGACGCCACTAGTGCGTTCCTCCTAGAATCCGACATAGCTTTCACTGCGGAAAACGATTATGAGTGTTTCACCTTTGTAGACAAATTTGAAGACTCACCACCCGAGCTTGAGTCTTTTGCCTTTTCGGATGAGTTAGTTGAACCATCCGACTCGGTTGCGTACACTCGATTTGAACCTTTGATGGAATCCTTCGAGTTTGAAACAGTTACTCCATTGTTACCATCTATTGTTTCACCTCCTAAACTCGAACTAAAGCTTTTGCCATCGCACCTAAAATATTCTTATCTAGGTGATAATGAGACCTTACCCGTTATCATATCGGCCTCTCTAGCTCTTGAGCAAGAGAAGTCCCTTTTAATGGTCTTAGAAAATAATCGGCAAGCTTTTGGCTGGTCTATGGCGGACATCAGGAGGATTAGTCCCCTCATTGTTGAACATCATATACACTTGATGGATGATGCCAAGCCGGCAAGGGATCCACAAAGACGCCTCAACCCCATTATGAAAGAGGCCGTTAAGAAGGAGATTGTTAAATGTCTCGATAGTTGTATCATTTACCCTATCTCGGATAGCCAATGGGTCAGCCCCATTCATGTCGTGCCAAAGAAATCGAGCATCACGGTCATTACCAATGAGGCAAATGAGTTAATTCCCACTCGCACCCAAACGGGGTGGCGAGTTTGTATCGACTATAGAAAACTCAATGCCGCGACAAGAAAGGACCACTTTTCTTTACCTTTCATTGACCAAATGCTCGAACGATTGGCGAGGCACGAGTTCTATTGTTTTTTAGATGGATATTCCGGATATAACCAAGTCCCCATAGCCAAAGAGGATCAAGACAAGACCACATTTACATATCCCTTTGGCACTTTTGCTTATCGTCGCATGCCCTTTGGGTTATGCAATGCTCCCGCTACATTTCAGCGGTGTATGATGGGGATCTTTTCAGACATGGTTGAAAAGTTCTTGGAGATCTTTATGGATGATTTCTCCATTTTTGGTGACTCCTTCGACGAGTGTTTACGACATCTTGACGCTGTTCTTACCCGCTGTAGGGATAAGAACCTGATTTTGAATTGGGAGAAGTGCCATTTTATGGTACGAGAGGGCATTGTCTTAGGACATGTCATCTCACAAACGGCATAGAGGTTGATAGAGCCAAACTTGAAGTCATCTCTAATCTTCCTCCTCCTAAATGCGTTAAAGACATCTGAGCTTTCCTTGGCCACGCCGGATTTTATAAACGGTTCATCAAGGATTTTAGCAAGATTGCTAGACCCTTGACTCTCTTATTGGCCAAGGACACAACATTTGACTTCGACTTAACTTGCATGGAAGCATTCGAGTCTTTGAAACACTCTCTCATTTCTGCGCCCATTCTTTCATCTCCAGACTGGACGCAACCTTTCGAAATTATGTGCGACGCATCAGATTTTGCCATAGGTGCTGTTCTTGGACAACACATTAACAAGATGCCGCACGTGATTTATTATACTAGCCGTACATTAAATGAGGCCCAACTAAACTACACAACAACAGAAAAAGAGTTTTTAGCAGTTGTGTTTGCACTTGAAAAATTTCGGCCTTATTTAATCGGCTCTCCAGTCATTGTATATACAGATCATTCAGCTCTTCGCCACCTTTTTGCGAAGAAGGATGCTAAGTCGAGGCTAATACATTGGATCCTCCTGCTACAAGAGTTTGACCTTGTCATAAGGGACAAAAAAGGATGTGAAAACGTAGTGGCCGATCACCTTTCACGACTTCCTTCTTCGCCCACACTTGAACTTCCTATCACTGATGCTTTTCCCGATGAGCAACTCTTGACCGTTTCTTGCGAACCATGGTTCGCTGATATAGTAAACTACTTGGCCACCGGCTTGATACCTAACGATTGGTCGAAACAGGATAAACTTCGATTCTTGTCCCAAGTAAAGCATTTTTACTGGGATGAACCTTATCTTTTTAAATACTGTTCCGACCAAATCATTCGTCGGTGTGTTCCAGAAAATAAGGTTAAGAGTGTGCTGTCTTTTTGCCACGATCAAGCATGTGGCGGGCACTTTGGCCCAAAGAAGACAGCCGAAAAAGTCTTGCAGTGTGGTTTCTATTGGCCACGACTCTTCAAGGATGCTTATGAATACTGCAAGATTTGCTCCCGGTGCCAACACTTGGGCCGGATATCGCGGAGAAACGAAATGCCGCTCCAACCAATTTTGGTTGTCGATGTTTTTGATGTTTGGGGTATAGACTTCATGGGACCATTTCCCAATTCTTTTGGGAATGTTTATATTTTGTTGGCTGTTGACTACGTTTCAAAGTGGGTCGAGGCTGTGCTAGCCGAACGAATGACAATAAGGTTGTCGTTCGATTTCTTAAAGAACACATCTTTTCTCGATTTGGGCACCCTCGAGCGATCATAAGTGATAATGGTTCTCATTTTTGCAATAGGAATTTTGAGTCCTTAATGCGCAAATATTCTATAACCCATAAGCTGTCAACGCTATACCATCCCCAAACATGTGGGCAAGCCGAGGTTTCAAATCGGCAAATAAAGCAAATCTTGGAGAAAACGGTTTCAAAGAACCGTAAGGATTAGTCCCTTAAACTGATCGATGCACCATAGGCTTTCCGTATTGCATACAAGACCGATCTTGGTATGTCTCCATACCGGCTTGTTTACGGGAAGGCTTGCCACCTCCTAGTAGAGATTGAGCACAAGGCTTTTTGGGCTATCAAAGAGCTGAATTTATCTTTAGGAGATGCGGGCAGCAACCGAAAGCTGCAGTAGAATGAACTAGAAGAGCTGCGGGATGAGACATATGATAATGCCGTAATTGTGAAAAACCGAACTAAGGTGTTCCACGATAAACACCTTTTGCGAAAAACTTTTGAACCTGGTCAACAGGTTTTACTCTATGATACTCGGTTACATTATCACCCCGGCAAGCTCCGTTCTAGATGGAGAGGACCTTTTGTAGTCCGCACCGTTTATCCGCACGGTGCGGTTGATCTTGAAAATCCAGAAGACGGTACTTTATTCAAAGTGAATGGGCATCGATTGAAACCGTTCTTCACAGCGGACCCATCGGAGGAGCTCCTGTTGTTGCAGGAGCCGATTTACACTGATTGATCTTCCTCCACTTTCACCCCCGAATTTCCATTCAATTTTTCTAAAACTTTATTTCAAATAAGTTTGGGGGTGTGTATCATTTGTAAATATGTTAATAAACAGGGGAGTGCCGACATTATCGACCCACTTGGTGTAGCATGACAGTGAGGACACTGTCCAGTTTAAGTTTGGGGGTATGCTCGGTACGTTTTCTTCCTTCGCATTCATATGTACATTTTGCATTGGCATACTTATTTTGAAAACCCATAAAAAATTGAAAATTTCAAAAATTATAAAAATAAATGTATTCAATTTTGACCATATTTAATTTGAGTTTGACAAATAGGTTAACTGGCTTCGAACAACTAGATCTTAGACTGAGTAAATTGAAAACCCTAAAAATAACCTTCTTTAAAGATTAACGGTAGAAAGTATATGTCTTTGTAGTTTATTTAGAAATAGGCAAATTTTGAGTTCATTTTTTGGGCTAAGTTGAAATAAAGGAAAAATATTGATATTCTTATTAGAGTATAAGTTTGAAAAATAATTCCTAGCTTAAGTCTAGATTCTGAAAATGTATATCCTACAATTTGCACAATCACGCACCTTGAAACTTGGAATAGTAGAGGAGACCTTGAAATGCTCTTGTCTGAAGTCCTTAGTACGAAGAAAAAAAAAGTGTGAATAAAGAAAAAAAATGAACACTGGTCTTTGTGATTACTTAAGGCTGCAAAATAAAAAAAAAATATTTAGCGAGGGTGCTTCATCACCTAGTGCCTTAGACCAACTGGTTTGGGAGTCACTGCTAAAAGCCTTGGGTGTTGCAAGACTAGGAAGTACGCTTTAAAATGCAAACATATCTTGTAATCGGTTGTTGGTACCTCAAGAAGTATTAACAGTCGCATGAAGGATGTGTAAGCAAAGATTCATTTAAATATTCACCAATTAATAAGTGCTTTGGACAACGGACAAGGGTATGATTGCTTGATTTGAATTTCCAAGTGTAAGGGTGATTGATACACACACGTGGGGAATATATGATTAGAGTTGAGATAAGAGAAAGGAATGAAGAATAGAACTTGTATCTTTAGTGAAGTTGATAGAAAAATTCCTAAGTGGAGATGGAACCTTAGAAGGAAAACTTGGGAAATGCTGAAAGCTAAGTAAGTCTATAGGAAGTATATATTCTTAAGTTAAATAATGAGGAAGTGTGAAGAATATGGGTGGATAGTTTACAAGTTGACGATAATAGAATTCCTTGTTAGAAAACCTAATTGGAGAATTAAAGTTAATGGGCCGAGTTGATAGGATTTTGTGGGTAGTATCCGCTGAAAACCCTCAGGAGTCAACACTCCTCCTACTAGGGATACCTAGAGGTTTAACGGCTTATTGCACGAGCTCAGTGCACTCGCGTTTCCCTGCGAAAGTGCGGTTAGGTTTTATCGAGAATAAAATAATAAGTTTGCTCGAGGACGAGCAAAAGATAAGTTTGGGGGTATTTGTTCATATCATAATATTGCATTTTATATTCCCCATTCTTATGCGTTTTATAAATAAACAGGTGCTTTTGACGCATGTCTGCTACATATTACAGGTTACAGGTTCTTGGAGCGAAAACAGTGAAAAAGACAAAAGATGACACAAAAGCGGGACTTTTGACCAACAAGTAGAAGGATCCTAGTCAAGCCTAGACGTAGAACAGTTCACAAAGGTACAAGGCAACGCAAGGTCCAAAACGTCAAAGTGAACGGTTAAAAGACCATTACTAGTTTTCACTGAAGATCTGGAGAAGACCCAGAAGCCAAAAGGAGAAAAGAACTAAAGAAATAAAAAGCCCAAGAGTCATAGAAGAAAACCACAAAATTACAGAGCTCAATTCCTTATTTTGGCCGCGGAACCGCGGCCAGACCTAGGCTGGCGCCGCGGTTCTGCGGCCATTTATTACACGTGTCGGCGCAGATTTTTGGTGGCGGTGCGTCGGTGCGTATGTTGGGATTTTTTGTAGGTATATCTGTAATAGCACATGCGCGAGAATTTGTAACCCTAGTTTTCCTATTTTCTTATAAATATGTAATCAAAATATTGTAATAGGGAGGCCTCTTTTCAATAAAGAAAATTCAAATTCTTTGGAAGATTAAGAGCATCATTCTTGTAAGTATCTTTTATTTTCTGCAGTAGTATTCTAAATTAATTCTTTCCTTAGATAAATCCTTCCATTGCCCTAGTTTAATCTAGTGTAGTATTTCTTAAACTGCAGTAGGTAAGTAAGTTTAAAATGTTGTTTTTAATAGATCCCCTAATGAGCGAGTAATTTCCTCGCTTGTTAGGGTTAGGAATAAGGGAGGGATCGAGAGATGAATATCTCTCATCTCTTTCAAGCCCAATAATTTGTAATAATTAGAACTTCATGCACGCATGCATGATCCGCTCCCTACGGCATCCTACCCACGAGGTAACGGTGAAACCGTAGTATAAAGGACCGGACATGCATGACTTCCATGAAGGTTAGAGCAATTAGTAGGAAAGGACGGACAACGATCTAGAAGAAGAAACTTTGTTTCTTCCCAATCATCCTAATCCCCTTTACTAATAATTGTTATAACTTCTAAAAAGATTTAATTGAGGGTATTGAAAGAGGTGTGAATATTAATCTTTTCAAACTCACCTTAGACCTAATCCTAGCAAGTTTCTTGATCATCGTACAACTTAGATTTTAGATTCAATTAAAAGACCAAACAACCATTGGAATCAGCTCGTAAGAACACTTAGGAAAATTACACATCCCTGTGGACCGACCCGTATTCACCGGCTAGCTTCATGCGACGCCGTTCTTCATTGCGGTAAATATTTTTGATCGTTAAAATCCTACACTAATCAGGTGATGGACCTCGTTCATCTGTTTGGGGTATCGAGACTCTGGGAGCGTCATTATTTGATACTTCATGACAAGGTTGAATATTTTTCTTATCTTGTCTTGAGGGAAAGAGTACTCTCGACCCATCTTCTTCATAAAAGACGGGTTCCAGCTGACTTTTTCTCGCTCGCGTGGTTTTTTGGATCCGCTTCGCTGTCTTTGAACGCCGTCCCCGTTCTTGATCTTGTCATTGCTTCTGCATCGGACCTTTTCCTTGCCACGAGAGCGCACAGCAGGCTGAGGGTGAAGAGCATCGTCGTCTTCTCCTTCCATAGCCTGCTGAATGATATGCTGCGTCCTGGCCTTCTCGTAAATGGCCATTTCGTGGCTATAGTCATCCTGAACTTTTTGACCCGCTTCTCTTATCAGCTTGTCAATTTGTTCTTCGAATGACGGGCTTGGTATTCTCACGGCGGGATCTCACTCTGGTTCGACATCAACGCTATCTGGAAATACATTCGCTTCTCGACCGGAGTTATTTATGACATGGCAGCAATGGAACCGCTCCCTTTTCTTGGACCGAACGTATCCAAGGCCAGTCATCTCCATTCTCCCGTTGGGCATCTTTTGCTGAGTCCCGGGAACATCCCAAATCTTGTTATAGAACTGGGCTTGTCGAGCAGTCTGTTTGAAGGGTACGTCTTGGCATCTTAATAGCCTTTTCAGTCCCTCTGTGTAGTATCTGGGAAGACGGATTGGTTGAAGTCTATCGAGCGTAGGTTCAGCACCGTGCCATACTTCTTTCTCCACCTTGGTCTCCGTGGATTGATAGAAAAGGATCGCCTTCTCAGCCTTTTTCCTAGGAGGGACGTAGAAGGTTTGAAGCTCTTGCACGCTGTACGTATCAAGTGCATCAAGTTCTTTGTAATGTTGCTGCAGAACCATAGTAATTTGTAAACTATGGTCAGCTCCAGCAAAGGTCTGTATTGACGGGCGGACGGAGAACACTGTGTTGGCCTCATCTTCAGAGTCACTGCCAAAGACCAGAATAGGAGTAGATGGTCCTGGCCTGTTGCCTTGGGGTTGTCTCGAGTAGACCATCTCTTCATCCTCCTCGGTATCGCTCCCAAATATCGAGATAGTGGCGATGGCTTTTTTTTATTCTCTGGTTTGCGACATCTTTCCATGTGTTCGAAGTCTGGTAAGAAGTACTTGGTGTCTTCATATTTGCGGACTTCATTCATAGAGAATGGGTTCAGCTCCCCTGTAACTGTGTACTCGAGGCCGTCTTTGAAGTACTTCATACACTGATGTTGTGTAAAAGGGATGACGTTGTACTCATATAACTAAGGCTTGCCGAGCAAAGCGTTATAGCAAGTCTTGGCGTCAATAACATGGAACTAGATGTCAGTGACGAGCAGCCCGAAGCGTAATGTTAGTATTATAGACCCGAGCATTTGTGATGATTGGGAGTCAAAACTGGAGATGGTAATTTTATCCCGAGCTAGGTGCTGCACGTTCATGCAAATCTCCTTCAACACCTTTACGTTGAGAAGGTTAACGGAGGACCCGTTGTCGACCAGAATCTTCCCTATCTTAATATCGTGACAATATCCGGTTACATACAGTGGATGGTTGTGCTTGCACGTTCCGAGAAGGAGTCTTCATCGTTGAAGGTGATATCAGCCGTGTGGACTTCTTCCAGCTTGTCCTTCATCTTTTCTTCCACCAGGAAGGTTTGAAACTGGTCGGGCTCTTATAACGCCTTGATCAGGGAATCTCGTGCCTTTTTAGATAGGAGAAGGGCATCCAAGATACTCAATTGTGAGGGTATCTTTCTTAGATGTGCCAGGACATTGTAATCCACCTTATTCTTTTTGAGCGGGTCCTTGGCTATGAGCTCCTCGACGACTCTATCATCGAAAGTAATTGATTTATGTAGATTTATGTGTAGTTTAACCGCAATCAGAATGGTGTCGCGTGTAGCTAGACCAAGATGAGTACGGGTCGTCCTCTGGGAAACGTTGAATATTTTATTCTTACTTTAGATGTGTTGAGAAAGAAAGGAGGAAGAATAAAGAAATGTGAAGAATGATTGTAGGATCTAGATCTACGTTAAACACGGATGCAAAATATAGATCTAGATTAACTACGGATGTAAGTTTAATATTAAAAGAGGGCTTTTAGGGTTCATTGGGATTTAGTAGTTATGGATGATTAATTAAAGATTACTCTTTTTATCCTTTAATAGATTTAAAACTAGAACGACAGTGATGCATGTAGATTAGGGTTTCTGGAGGGAAAAGGGTTCCCACTCTTAACCCCTATCTCGACATGGAACTCCGTTCATATCTAGCCTTTACCAAAACAATTGTTAATCTAATCTCTAATCAAGGTCGCGATTATCAATGAATTGATAGCGCGCCCAATTAGGATGTTAACTATTCTTTTGATAAAGTTTATAAACTTTATAGGACTTAAAAAGAGTTTAAGGATCTTCATCATCCATTAACCTACCCTAAACCTACGAACCCTAACAAGCGGAGAATTACTCGCGCATGTTGGGAGAAGAAGAGATGGAGAGAGAAATCATATTAAAAACTACAAAGAGATAGAATAAGAAAACAACTACGTTTATTAATCAACAAAATTCATTTACACTTTGTTCCCTTAGAAAATGATTACAAAATGCTAGTTTTTCTTCTCGATCTCTTCTAAGGAGGTAGATGAACCGTTGATGATCAGCCTGGATGCGTGAGCCTATCGTGAACTTCATGATCTCTTCAGCTTGATGATTTTTCCAAGAGGCTCTCGGTCCTTATTTATAGTCCCAGAGCTAGAACCCTAGCTTCCTAATTTGGAAACCAGCAATTACGATCTCAACAACAAAATCCCAACTCCTAATACATCTAGACCGCGGCGGATCCGCGGCCAATAGGTGGGTTTGGCCATGGATCCGTGGCCTTATGTGTGATCATTGCTTTGTTTCTCTGGGTCTTTATCGTTATGACATGTGGTGATCTTTTTAATCTCTGGAAACTGAAAATCTTTTCTACGTCACTGCCAGACTTGATTTCTTTAGTTTACTTTCTTAATTAGGCAAGTTTGTTCCAACAACTTTGATTTCCTTGATTTCAGCCCTGAAAATTCTGCACAACAACTCAACAAATAATATTAGTAGCGATATTAACTTAACCATTAAGAATTTATCAAAGGTATTTAATAAGGTAAGCATATTTAAATGGGCCAAATGTTACATGGATATTATATGCTTACTTTTTCCTATCAAATATTAATTATAATATATAAACATATGAAAATAGTATTTTTACAGATAAGCCCTCATATGTATCATATATTTTAATAAACACCTTTTTATTATATAGAAATAGTAGGAAAAATGTCATATTAAATGTGCAGTTTTATCAACTGAACAAATACCCCCAAACCTATTTTTGATCGTCCCGAGCAAACTAGTTTATTCAAGAGAAGGAGAAAAAGAAAGGAGAAAGCTAAGCACAGTTTCGTAGGCAACACGATTGCACTGAGCACGTGCAACAAGCCGTTAAACCCTAGGTGTTCCTAGTAGGAGGAGTGTTGTCTCCTGAGGGTTTTCAGCGGATTACACCCAAAAAATCCTATAATAAAAGAGAGATGGTGAAAGTTATATATAAAGATAAGAACTATAAAAGAAAGACTTTGAAAATTTAGAGTTTCCAACTACACTAGTTTTTCAGTTGTCATAAGCCCTATCTTAATAGTTTAGAAATCACATCATCCCTCAATAAAACATCATCTTTATTCTTCATTCCTTCCTTTCATCCAAACATCGATCATATACCCCTACGTGTGTGTAAAAGATATCCCTACACTCGGAGAATTCAATTCAAGCTATCATACTCTTGTCCATCAGCCTTAGTACTTTTTAATCGATATTTTTATGGAATATGCTCACACATTTTTCATGCGACCGTTAATATTTCTTGAGGTACTAACCGAACGATTATTCATGTGCTTGCTAATTAGGTGCTTTTCCTCGTCTTGCAACACCTAAGGCTTAGCAGTAGCTCCCAAACCAGTTGGTCTAAGGCGCTAGGTGATAAAGCACCCTCGCTATATTTTTTTATTGCTGCCTTGGTGATAACAAAACCAGTTTTTATTTTTCTTCACTATTTTATATTTTATTCATTTATAATTTCCTTCATACTTTGGCTTTTAGACAAGAGCATTTCAAGGTATTCTCTACTATCCCGAGCTTCAAGACATGTGTAAGTGCGTATAGTAGGGTATCAACATTCAAATATTTGGTTTCCAGAATAAGAACTATTTTTCAGGCTTATTTTTATTCTCAGATTAGTAATTTCCTTCATCTTACTAACCCTTGGGACAACAGCTCATAACTACTTATTACTAGTTTTGTTTAAGAAAACCTCTAACTTTCTTGTTTTTCTCAAACTATTTCTATCTTTCATATGTAAATTTTTACTTTCAAACTTTCATTATCAAATTTTTTTTGTGCTTATATATAGTATAATGCAAAGTATCGCGTAAATAAGCACAAACCTCCCCCAAACCTGTTTTCAGCAGTGTCCTCACTGATGTCATCCGTTAAGCTAAAAAACCTGTAGACTTAGGAGGAAAAAGGGGACAAGAAATAATGAAAGTGAAATCCTCCCCCAAACTTATTTTTGGCTCACAATCTTATAAAAAATTTCTTTCAAGAGCCAAAATATCCCCGCCAAACTTAAGTAAAATCGTAATAAGCATTTAAAATTATTGGGGGGGGGTTAAAATTATTGATCAAAGTAAAGCCTTACAACGACCAAAAGTCAACACCAACCATTCAAAAAATTTATCAATGAAGCACCAAGGTTGGTGGAAGAACATGTCGCCTATTGATGTGAAGAAGTGGGGAGGAGATAAGAGGTGTAATGGAAAAGGTTTACGTCTCAGTTTGTAGAGACGAAATAATGATGATGTATTACTCGCATTCTTGTTATAGATAAGAAGAAGTGGTGATGGTTCAATTTCTTTGTGTTGAGGTTGATTCATCATACCACCCGTATTTTTTAAGAATGCGAGTTCTTCAGCAAAAATTTCTTCAAAGCTTTCATCGATATCCCGAATAATAATCTCATCGGAAAGAACAGGATGATACTCGGACTCCATAAAAGGTTCATATTCCGCGTTGGATGTTGACCCAGACAACAACGTAATAGTGGAGTCGAGATCAGTATCGTGAAGCTCTTCAATTTCGCTGCTATCGGAATCTATTGTTTCAACAGAACACACATGAGCATAGGGTTCGGAGGGTTCACTTCCCAACTTGTAAATGTTAAGCTCAATTGACATCTTCCCGAAGGATAGGTTTATAGAGCCATTACGGCAATTGATTACAGCGTTGGAAGTCGCAAGAAAAGTGTTCCCGCCAAAAATTTCTGTGCAAAAGAGCCCAAGGTATCAAATGGCAGCGATATGCTTAAGGAAATGCGAACCAGTATCTTCCGGCTTGTATTTTGATAAACTCACCAAGAAGGAACAGCTAAATTCTGATGATATTGGAAGAATCTCAAAAAACCCTTCGATTTGATATATTATGGGCTTCATAATTCATCCGGGATCAAAAGTTATGAGCAAATATGCTGTGCATTGTTCCCTGATTAAAAATCAGGAATTACCTCAATGAGGTGTCACGTGCTCACACGTGACCAATGGTCACGTGTTGACACGTGATAATTAAAACAGAAATAAAAAACAAAAGGAAGAAGAAAGACCCAATTGGGGTTCACGTGCTCACACGTGACCAATGGTCACGTGTTGACACGTAATAGTTAAAACAGAAATAAAAACAAATGGCTGAAGGAAATACCTCAATGAGGTATCACGTGCTCACACGTGACCAATGGTCACGTGTTGACACGTGATGGTTAAAACTGAAGCATAAATAAACGCTGAGTAAAGAAACCAATTTGGGGGTCATGTGCTCACACGTGACCAAGGATCACGTGCCAGGCTTTGAAAGCCATACAGTTTAATAGAATTAAAATTCTAAATTTCTTTAAAATCTTTCGAAATAGAATTAAAATTCTAAATTTCTCTAAATCTTTCCAAATGGAAAAAAATTATGGGGACCGCTGGATTAAAGATCCAAGGGTGATTAAATATCAGCAATTTATGGAAAATCTTAGACAAGGAAAGATTTCCCCTAAAATCTCACCGAAAATAACAAACAGAATATCTTTTGGATTTAAAATCCAACGGTGAATAAAATTCACTGAATGATATAAAGGGTCATATTAAATATGAAAACAAATCAAATTTTTCAATGAAAGATTCACAAAACAATTTGATTCTTTTCTTTCTCCTATAAATAGGAGCCAAGAAGAAAAGAGAAAGGGACCTTTTTGGAGAGAAAAACAGAGAGAGGAGAATTTAATTCTCAAAAGGGAAACAGAGAAAGAAGAATTTAATTCTCAACAAAGAAAACCCTAGGTGAGAAAAGAAAAGGAATCAAAACTTTAAAAAGAGAATTTAATTCTCAATCCAACAGTTTAACTCTTATACAAAAAAGAACTTAGTTCTTCTTCTGGTTGAAGATCTGCACAGAGCACATCTCCCCATAAGTTGAGAATTTAATTCTCATCGGATCGAGATCCTGCCATGCAGGTCCTAAACTTAGAAGGGGAATTGAGTTTTGAGAATTTAATTCTCCCAAACTAATTGGAATTTAATTCCTACAGAATCATAATCGGGGTTTAACCCTACTTAAGAATTTAATTCTTTCACAATAGGAATTTAATTCCTCCAAAACAAAATTAGGGTTTAACCCTACAGAGAATTTAATTCTTAAAAAAGAGACTCGAAAGATCTCCATGCATGCAAAAGAACCAAGGTCACGTATCCCCACGTGACCCCTGAAAAATCCCAAAAAAAAAACAAGAAGGAAAAGGCTTTGAGGCAATGCCTCACGTGCTCTCACGTGACTCCCAAAACGCAGAAAGAAAAAGCAAAGGGAAATCTAAGATTTGGGCGCTCTCACTGTAAGTGCACGGTGGCGCCCCGGCCTCCATCCCGAGGCCAAATGCGGAAGCGAAGGTTAACTTTAATTTTTCTTGAACCGGCACCACCGCACACTAAAACCCGGATCGGGCCATTAACTAGTCCTAGCTAACTACAAGATGAGAAAGAGAGATATACCGACTGATCCGTGTCCTCAGGTCTTCTCGTCGTCGTCCCGATCTCCCGCGGAAGCTCCGGCCTCCACCTCGTCGCCGGAAGGGCACCACGTCGCCGGTTTCTTTTACGGGCTCCCACCTCTATACCGAGGCAACTCGGGCATGAAGCTGGCGAGTCGACGTGGCCAAGATTTACTGTAGAATACGTGTAGAACCATGTCTCATTTGGGGTTTGTATGGAGTTGCCTTTTGAGATGGTGGAGGAATGGAGTTTTGGAGATGGAGCTAAATGGATTTTGTGCAATACAAATGAACCAAAAACCCCACCCAAAAATTTGGGACAGCCCCCTCTCTCCTCTTTGGCCGGCCAAGCTCATGGTGTAGGGTGAATCAAAATTCAAGAGAGAAGAACAATAATACAAGGGAGAGTCAAATGAGATCAAGAGAAGAAATCATCACAAGGAAAGTCCAACACTCAAACGACAATCATCACTTCCAAAAGTCATGCCATCATTAACAACCATATCATATAAAAGTCAAGCCATGATGGATGAAGAAGTCAAATGGTCAAGGGATGCATCATCACCATGATACAAAGAAATATGCAAAGACCCCCTCCACAAATACTTATTTGCACAAATGCAAATAAGCCCTCCTCCACCAATCTTCGGCCAATGAACGATACAAAGAGATATGGCCGAAACGGAAAGCAAACTGGCAACTCCAGAAAACTGGTCCCGTAATAAATTACAGGAAAACCCCGCTACTGTGTATACACACCCGCATTTGTATTCCTACCGAAATACAAATGCAATGAGACAAAATCTACACTGTACTATACTAGGATTTGGCTTAAACCAAAACCGGCTAGTAATATCCGTCCGATCCTGATCCGTGCAATACCGCACGTATCTGATCGAACCCTGTCATATCTCCATACGACCTCTACAGCGTTTCGCCCGAAAACTTGAGCAACTGAATGTGGGGGACTCTAAAGACTCGTCAACACCTTGGTTGTGGATTCAACCACTAGCACGTCAGCGGTATAAGCCAATACGTAACGGGCCACCAGGTATTGACCAAAAGTGACGTCGATGAGCGAACTCATCCTGACACCCTACTGAGCCTGTCAGTGACAATATCCGTACAGTCCGGTCCGTTCGTCTATGAGCATCGCATGGCGGTCCTAGGAGGTTGGTAAAAGTCAGACCCCCAAAAACGGTACAAGTCGTGTCGGAGTGTAGCCCAGAACACCCTGAGATACTACTGGAATACCTACCAGTAAATCTCCTGCCTCGGCCGAGGGCTTCGTGTAATGGCTCTCCTAGACACAGCGCGACCTCACCCCCAATACCGGGAGAGACGAACCCCTGAAGATCCGCTCACCGCCTCCATGTGGCTCGGGACTGTACCCAACTAAAACCTGTTTGCACGTCTCCTTTGAGCGTGGTAGGGTAGTAATCAAAGTACAGTGGAAACTCACACGAGACAAATGACGATCATCAAGGCGATTAACTAACCAGTACACATGTCACCTGGGAATTGCTATCTGACGTCTGGTATAAGACCAACTAGCATGTTCCCGGCGAGTCCTGTCCGGTGTACTCATAACCCAATGAGAACCTGTATACATCTTAGGTGATCCAACTGACACCAATGGCTTGTGAGACCGGCCACCGCCCCTCGTCGGGGTCTCGACTGTATACACTAGTCTACTCTGGAGTATCGATGCCCTGTCTCGAAACTCCCACAACTAGGGACCTTTTAAGGATGTGCTTATAGACCACCAGCTCCCACGTATATGATCGCCCTCATACTGCTGGCAGTCAAGCAAGAATCCTAGGGGCTCTATCAACGTGTAATAGCGACCTGTCAGGTCATCTAAAGCAGTACACGATGATAAAGATAAACCAGATAGCATACTATCATCTCAAGTAAGACTGTCCTACTGGGACAGGTCCTCCCTCAATCATTGCAATCACGTACCTGTGATCCAATAATTGACTCTGAGGGCACTATCTCCAACAATCTCCCACTTGCACTCAAGGCTAATTATTGCGATGCCGCATACTCACAGCCCGTGTGATACCGAACACCCAGCTCCTCTACTAGTCAGTCTCACAAAGCTCATTTGCGAAACTATTGCGTTCGAGGAATAGCCTCAGTGAGTGGATCCGCTTTAATGTTTCTTTCTATGTCTCTCTATATCTCAAGTTCGTGGAGAAAGCCATCTCCCGAAATGAGCAATACCTGTCTTAGAATGTGTCTGGATGTCTGATGGGACCTAGCTCATAAATGAACTCCAAATCCAAACTTCTTAGACTGTATCGTCAACTGAACTCAATCAGTATCCTGCGCCATGCCTCCCTCAGTATTGCCTTGGACCACCTGTCCAAAATACTGCCCCTCATCAGAAGGAAAAACTATAACTCTGACAACCTCCTTGTCGTCCAGGTCACCTTGGAAGCCTGGAATGATAACTGTCTCTTGCATTAGGCTGTCGTTATCATATCCCTAGAACATTCACTTATGTTCTAAAACTGCTTCCAACTGCTTCTCCAGGATTGGATCAATATCAACTTATTGCATTTAGTGCAAAAACAATATCTGGTGTGGTACTTGACATCTCATGATTGACTCAATTGCCTGAGCAAGTGATCTGCCAATCATGCACATCCCTCTCCCCTTTAGTCTGTAAGACACCTTTAGAGAGGGTGACTCCATCATCTGCAGGTACACTACCGTGCATGGAGTCTGTTAGTGTTTATGCCCTAGAAGGCCATTACTGTATCATACTAGTTTGTATATTACTTAATGGAAGCTTGGGATATTCACATGTATATAACAGTCTTGCTAAACATGGTAGTATGCTACTTGGTTTTTCTATCTTAATATGTGATTGTACGTATTGATAGAGCTCTTAGGATCTTGCTTGTCTACCAGCGTTGTGATGGCAGTCACACTAGTGGGGGCTGGGTAGTCTACAAGCACATCCTTATTCAGGTCCCTGGTCGTTGGATTATCAAGACAGAGCATCGATACTCCGGAGTAGACTAGTGTGTACGCTTCTCATCCCAGTTGGGGAGATGGTCTGTCCCACAGCCGTCAGTACGTCGTACTGGAGATAGTATGCAGGTGCTCGTTAAGTTACGGGTACACCGGACAGGACTCACAGGGAACTGTTGGTTGGTTTGATACCAGTCGTCAGTGAGCAGTTCCCAGGTGACATGAGTACAGCATAGTCCGCAGACTTGACACTGCTACTTCGCCTCGAGTGTGTCCCACTGTTCTTAGATTGCTACCCTACCACGGCTCAAAGGAGTCGTGCAAACAGGTAGCAGTTGGGTGCAGCCCCGAGCACTTGGAGGCAGTGGCGGTTAGATAGGATTCGTCCCTCCCGGTATTGGGAGTAGATATCGCGCTGTGTCAGAGAGCCATTACGCAAAGTCCTTGGCCAGGGCAAGCGAGATTTGCTGGTAGGTTCCAGTAGTTTCTCAGGGTGTAATGGGCTTCACTCCGACACGACTTATACCGCTATTAGGGGATTGACGCTTGCCACCCCCCTAGGCCCGATATGAGATAGTCTTGGACGAACGGACCGGACTGTATGGAGATTGTCACATCAGACTCAGTAGGAGTTCGGATGGGTTTCCTCATCGGCCTTCTTATCGACAACTACCTGGGGACCGTTACGTACAGCTAGTGCCGCTTGCGGTCTGTGGTTAAACCCACTGCCAGCGTAGTAGTCGAGTCTCTAGAGTCCCACACAGAGAGTTTCCTATTCCAGGCAAAACGATATAGAGGTCGTATGATTTTACGACAAGGGTTCGGACGCATACGTGTGTTTACGCACGTACGACTTTCGGACAGTTTTTACCAGTCGGCTTTGGTTTAAGCCGGTTACTGGTATCCGGTTATTAGATTTTTACAGTCTAAAGTTTTTCCGTATTTTTGCGGATTGGAGGGGCGTTCTCGTAATTGTACGAGAAGCTTCTAGAAGATGGTGACTAAGGAGGGTTATGTGTCATATACATTGAATGAGTTATATGAGTCATGAGGGTGATTCATTCATCTCATTAATGCACATTTATTGCTTAATGACTCATGCTAATGAATCACCACTTGATATTTTATGAAGCATGATTATTCATCACTCTTTATTCTTTTCTTCTTATTAGAAAATGCTTCATATCTATTATGATACTCATAACTTTATTCTATTATCATTCTCACATTCTCTCTACTCAAGCTCTCCCTCTTCAAAAGACTAATCCTCCCCTCTCATGAGTTGAGTACAAGGGTTAGTAAGACTAAACAATCTATAACTATCACTCTATCTCAATCTATCTTCTTTGATTAGCAATCCAAGAAGGTTAGTTGCCTCAAGTTTAGAGGCTAAGCTTGGAGTTTTGCTCTCGGGTGGATCGTCTACTACAAAGAGAAGGCCGAGGAGAACAAGGAGATCGTAAAGACGAAGGAGTTGGTTCATTAGGTATAATCCCTAAACATAGTAGTTTAGAAACACTTTGTGTTTGGTTATTTATAGTTTAGCTTCGATTCAAGCGGTTAGTCGATGTTCGTTCACTAAACAAGTTCGTTTTTGAAAATTCCGCCTCCCCACAAGTATTGGGGTGTAGTACATCGACTTACAGTGGTATCAGAGCCTCGCTAAACAATAAATAACTTAATTGCAAATTTGTACGAATTTCGAACGGAAAAACGAAGCCGGAAAACCCTAAAACTGTCAAGTTTCTGTCGAAATTTAAATGAAGTCCAAAAATTTTTCAGGGTTGCTCAGAAAGCTTGAAAAGGGTCCAGGAGAACACCCATGAAATTTGAGCCCATGAATCGGCTAAAGAGCCGCGGAAGCGCGGCGGATCCCTTCTGATCCGCCGCTGTTCCGCGGCCGAGTTGCCGAGTCATGGACTCATTTTTCATGTGTGGGTCCTCTCTGGTATTTGGTGTTTTCTGGAATATTTTAATTTTGCTCAGGTTTCCAGTTTACAGAGCAGTTTTTGGAGCAATATTAAAGATGTTTAATCGATCGAAATTGTACAGTATTTGCATATTGGATTATATCTGTGATTGTTTAATGTGTTCGTAAACCTCCCCTAACTGCTAGTATGTCGGTTGGCAGGGGGTTGCACATTTCTGTAATGGTTTTATCTGTTTGTGCATATGAACTGTATTGGACTGTTGTGGTGTATAGCCGGGGTTATGCAATGGGTTATTATTTAATTCATTTGTTGTAAATGTAATTTGTTGTAATATTATTTTTGCGGGGCACATCCAGGTTGCGGTTGTAGCCACCGTTGTATTATTTCATTTTACTGTTTTTGCTCCTAGGACTGACCCAAGGTGGGGTACACAAACTGCCGGGCGGGTAGTTTGCCGTACCCTTAGGGGTCGAGGGTGGGGTAACGGCTATTCATCACAACTGTGTAATCTGTCTTTTCTTGCAGGCTCAAAAGAAATACAGATTGCTTGCAAATCCAATATTGTTTATCTGTGTTCTGGAATGTATATCATTGCGTCAGACGAATGTAAAATATCTATATTTATGATAGCTATTTAGATGTCACTTATGTTTTACACCCGCGCTAGCCCAGCCCCCGCTCTGTCGTTAGTTAAGTAACCTAACGGGTGATGACGGGACCCCGTGGCGAATGCGGATGGCATAAGAGGACGTCATATTTTCGTTGTTTTCTGCAATGATAGGTTAATGATGGGACGCATTATCTATAATGCAAAGAAAATAAACCAAGTTTAAATCGTTGGAACAATTTAAAAGAAACCACTCGGTTATTTTTAAAAACAGATATTTTTTAAATGCGGAGCTTTAACCACTCCTTTTAAAAAGCTATCAGGTTCCTTCGGTTATATCAAGTTCACTACGTTCACGGTTTCGCCAAAACCATTCGTAGCCCTCCGTCATTTCATCTGGGTATTCAGTAGTATTCAAGCTATGTATTTTGACCTAACGCCAAGGCATAGTGTTTGGTAGCTACTGGGTATTCATTTGTTGCATAGGTAGATGAGTTAGTTTGGGACAGTCGTATTATCATTTTGGCCGAACGTCAAGGATATATACGGATGGGTTCAAATTGACAAGATAATGATGGGTAGAACTTGACATGTGACTTATGACATTTTGACCTAACGCCAAGGTCATAAGAGCATGGGGCAGAAATATATATCGGGAATTTCTAAAGAAACTGAAATTTGCAAAGAGATGCATACCATTTGGAGTTTGATGAATGTTGGTAGGATTCCTTCAACATTATCATACGATGATATTTGGATCCCGATCCTACTGTGAGTATATGCTACTTATCAGGATATTCGTCACTTAACGATCAATGCTATAAACCTAGTAGGTGTCCAGAAAGGTGTCAGCGGGGTTACGCCCCCAGTGAAAAGAGGTTATTTAATTAAGGAACTTCGCGAAAGCGTTGGAAAACCTCCCTCGAAGTATCGACACTGGCCTGGCTGAACGGTTAAGCAAGTATTGTACGGTGAGAATAGTCCTGGCTAATTCTTCTTTTATGGTTTGAGGAAGGATTCGAGAAACAGTGGGAGCCATCCAGTTTAGATAAACTAAAAACCACTCTAAACTTGCAAGAGCATCATGCTAAAGAGTTTTCTTCTCTCTCTCCTAATTGCAGCGACCCTGAAAATGACTGGACTTAAGTTACTTTTAGAGAAAAATATACTGACAGGGCCAAACTATAAAGATTGGCTGCGGAATGTCAAAATGGCTTTGACCTATGACAAATTGGGGTACATCCTCACCGCTACGGCACCTGCTGTCCCTGGTCCCAAATCCAGCAATGCGAATAAGGAAATCCGCAAAATCTGGGATTTAGATTGCGCGAGAGCCAAGTGCATCGTGCTTGCCTTAATGAACAATGAACATCAGAGGAGGCACGAGGATATGTCCCTAGATGGCATATTTCTCCATACAAAGGAACTTTATGGAGAGCAATCTCGTATAGCAAGATACGAGACCTCTAAGAACTTGTTTCGAGCGAGGTTGGCTGTCGGGTCATCGGTAGGTGAACATGTCCTAAAGATGATCGGCTATATTGAAGAGCTCGCAGACCTTGGGACGACTTTGGATAATGAGCTCTACACAGACCTTATTCTCCAGTCCCTTCCTCCCACCTACGCCCAGTTTATCCTCAACTTCAACCTTCAAGGAAAAGAAGTTGAACTTGCGGAACTCCTGAACATGTTAAGGAGTGCAGAGGGCACCTTGCAGAAGGCAAGGGAAACACCCGCTATGTTTGTTGGCGGTGCATCTTCTTCCGGGTCCAAGGCTAGGGCCAAAGGAAGGAAGAAGAAGGCCGCACCCAAACCTAGAGGAGGTGTTAGTAAGGTGGGAAAGAAGGGAAAGAAAAAGATAGCAGTACCGATAGTTGGCCAGGATGAGTGCTTCCATTGTCAGAGGAAAGGGCACTGGAAGAAGGATTGCAAGGCGTGGATCGCCAAGAACCAGGAACCGAAGCAAGCTGTGGCTTCGACTTCAGGTGTGTTTGTAATTGAGAATTGTCTGTCGATCAACTCTACTTCCTGGGTATTGGATACCGGATCAGGATCTCATATTTGCAATTCATTGCAGGCACTGAGAAACCGTAGAGTGCTGAAGGAAGGTGATATGATCCTCAGGGTTGCTAACGGAGCTAGCGTGGGAGTTGCGTCCGTCGGGGATTATCACCTAGGATTGACGAGTGGACATATTTTGGTTTTGCATAACTGTTATTTTGTACCAAGCTTAACGTGTAATATCATATCAGTTTCCTTGTTATCAAATAAAGGTTATGATTTCACGTTTGTAAGAGATGTTGTTAACATCCACCTTAATCATGGTTTGATTGGGTCCGGTACTCTAAATAACGGCATATATGTTTTAAACCAACTCCAAATTTTCAATGTCCAGAACACACTAAAAAGAAAGTCTCCAGATTTAAATAAAGTTTTCTTATGGCATTGTAGACTGGGTCACATCAATGAGAGAAGGTTGACTAAGTTGCATAGAGAAGGATATTTAGACTCGTTCGAATATCAATCTTATGACACTTGTCAATCTTGTCTCAAAGGAAAGATGACAAAGACTCCATTTACTGGACAAGGAGTAAGAGCGAGCGAGCTCTTAGGACTCATACACAGCGATGTATGCGGTCCGATGTCTACACATGCAAGAGGTGGTTTTTCCTATTTCATTACTTTCACGGATGATTACTCAAGATACGGATTCATTTATCTGATGAAACATAAATCCGAGGCTTTTGAGAAATTCCGAGAGTATAAGAATGAAGTAGAAAACCAAACCGGCAAAAGTATCAAGACACTTAGATCTGATCGAGGTGGTGAATACTTGAGTGCCGAGTTCCTTGGTTACCTAAAAGAGAAAGGAATTCTCTCTCAGCTTACTCCTCCATACACTCCACAGCATAACGGTGTATCGGAAAGACGGAATCGAACCCTATTGGATATGGTACGATCCATGATGAGTAATGCTGAGTTACCGCGATCTTTCTGGGGTTATGCGCTAGAATCAGCGGCATATCTTTTGAACATGGTTCCTACCAAGACTGTGCCTACCACTCCATATCAGATGTGGAGCGGGAAGAAACCCCATCTACAGTATGTAAAGATTTGGGGATGTTCAGCTTTTGTTAAAAAGCAGCATGTGGACAAGCTCGAGGCACGATCAGTAAAGTGTAGTTTTGTGGGATATCCAAAGAACTCCAGGGGATATCTATTCTATTACGCAGAGGAACAAAAGGTATTTGTTTCTCGTAATGCCCATTTTCTAGAACATCAGTTTTTAGAAAAGGAATCAAGTGGGAGCGAAATAGAACTGGAAGAAATTCCAGAACCACAAACTAATACTGAAAGTTTGGTAGAACCGGTAGTTCAAGAAGAACAGGACATTCCCGCACCCCTCCGCAGGAGTAGTAGGCCATCTCATCCGCCTGAGAGATACTACGGTTTTCTCATAGATGGGGATAGAGAGGATTGCATCATAGATGATGATGAACCTACTGACTTCCAGCAGGCCATCCAGAGCGGCGACTCGGTATGATGGCTAGATGCAATGCGGACCGAAATGGAGTCCATGTACACCAACAAAGTATGGACTTTGGACTTTGCTCCAGATGGGGTAAAACCCATAGGATGCAAATGGATCTTCAAGAAAAAGATTGGTGTAGATGGACAGGTGGAAACCTATAAGGCTAGACTTGTTGCAAAGGGTTTTCGTCAAAGACCTGGTTTGGACTATGACGAAACTTTTTCTCCAGTGGCTATGCTCAAATCCATTCGGGTCCTTCTTGCTATTGCTGCCTTCCATGATTATGAAATCTGGCAGATGGACGTAAAGACGGCTTTTCTGAATGGAAATTTAGAAGAAAGCGTCTATATGGATCAGCCAGAGGGTTTCAATCAGAGTGGGAGCAGCGGGAAAGTATGCAAGCTGCTTAAGTCCATTTATGGACTAAAGCAGGCATCGCGGAGTTGGAACATCTGTTTTGATGAGACAGCCAAAGAATATGACTTTATCAAAAATCCAGATGAACCGTGCATATATAGTAAAGTTGTAGCCAGAAGTGTCGTATTCCTCGTCTTGTACGTGGATGACATTCTATTGATAGGAAATGACATTCCTATGCTACAATCTGTCAAAGGATTCTTGTCACACAGGTTCTCCATGAAAGACCTGGGTGATGCCTCTTACATTCTGGGGATCCGGATCTATCGTGATAGATCCAAGAGGATGTTGGGACTTTCGCAGTCCAGGTATATCGACACTGTACTGAAGAGATTCAGTATGGAAGATTCTAAGCGCGGTAATTTACCGGCTTGTCACGGAATCACCCTCTCCAAAGAGATGTCTCCCAAGACTGATTTGGAAAGGGAACGCATGTCTATTATACCCTACGCTTCTGCGGTAGGCTCTATAATGTATGCGATGTTGTGTACCAGACCAGATGTAGCTTACGCACTGAGCGTGGTAAGCCGGTATCAGTCAGACCCAGGGGAGAAGCACTGGATAGCAGTAAAGAACATTCTCAAGTACCTAAGAAGGACTAAGGAGATGTTCTTGGTTTACGGCGGAAAAGACCTCAGGTTGGAGGCCTTTGCTGATTCCGGCTTTCAGAGTGATAAGGACGATTCCAAGTCCATGTCGGGTTATGTCTTTACCCTCAATGGAGGGGCGGTGTGCTGGAAGAGCTCCAAGCAGGACACCGTTGCTGACTCGATGATGGAAGCGGAGTATATAGCTGCTTGCGATGCCGCAAAAGAAGCAGTCTGGATGAAGAAGTTCCTAACAGAACTTCAGGTGGTTCCTACCATTGTTGATCCAATACCTCTGTATTGCGACAACAACGGAGCTATAGCTTTAGCAAAGGAACCAAGGTCCCATCAGAAGTCCAGACACATCTTGAGGCGGAATCACCTGATCAGGGAGATCATTGATCGTCAGGAGATCGAGGTTCGGAGAGTTGCTTCTGAAGAGAACATTGCTGATCCATTCATGAAGGCCCTACCTCAGATTCAGTTCGAGAGGCTACTCGAGATCATCGGTCTACGATATGCCAGTACATGGCCCTAGTGCAAGTGGGAGATTGTTAGTGTTTATGCCTTAGAAGGCCATTACTGTATCATACTAGTTTGTATATTACTTAATGGAAGCTTGGGATATTCACATGTATATAACAGTCTTGCTAAACATGGTAGTATGCTACTTGGTTTTTCTATCTTAATATGTGAGTGTACGTATTGATAGAGCTCTTAGGATCTTGCTTGTCTACCAGCGTTGTGATGGCAGTCACACTAGTGGGGGCTGGGTAGTCTACAAGCACATCCTTATTCAGGTCCCTGGTCGTTGGATTATCGAGACAGAGCATCGATACTCCGGAGTAGACTAGTGTGTACGCTTTTCATCCCAGTTGGGGAGATGGTCTGTCCCACAGCCGTCAGTACGTCGTACTGGAGATAGTATGCAGGTGCTCGTTAGGTTATGGGTACACCGGACAGGACTCACAGGGAACTGTTGGTTGGTTTGATACCAGTCGTCAGTGAGCAGTTCCCAGGTGACATGAGTACAACATAGTCCGCAGACTTGACACTGCTACTTCGCCTCGAGTGTGTCCCACTGTTCTTAGATTGCTACCCTACCACGGCTCAAAGGAGTCGTGCAAACAGGTAGCAGTTGGGTGCAGTCCCGAGCACTTGGAGGCAGTGGCGGTTAGACAGGATTCGTCCCTCCCGGTATTGGGAGTAGATATCGCGCTGTGTCAGAGAGCCATTACGCAAAGTCCCTGGCCAGGGCAAGCGAGATTTGCTGGTAGGTTCCAGTAGTTTCTCAAGGTGTAATGGGCTTCACTCCGACACGACTTATACCGCTATTAGGGGACTGACGCTTGCCGCCCTCCTAGGCCCGATATGCGATAGTCTTAGACGAACGGACCGGACTGTATGGAGATTGTCACATCAGACTCAGTAGGAGTTCGGATGGGTTTCCTCATCGGCCTTCTTATCGACAACTACCTGGGGACCGTTACGTACAGCTAGTGCCGCTTGCGGTCTGTGGTTAAACCCACTGCCAGCGTAGTAGTCGAGTCTCTAGAGTCCCACACAGAGAGTTTCCTATTCCAGGCAAAACGATATAGAGGTCGTATAGTTTTACGACAAGGGTTCGGACGCATACGTGTGTTTACGCACGTACGACTTTCGGACAGTTTTTACCAGTCGGCTTTGGTTTAAGCCAGTTACTGGTATCCGGTTATTGGATTTTTACAGTCTAAAGTTTTTCCGTATTTTTGCGGATTGGAGGGGCGTTCTCGTAATTGTACAAGAAGCTTCTAGAAGATGGTGACTAAGGAGGGTTATGTGTCATATACATTGAATGAGTTATATGAGTCATGAGGGTGATTCATTCATCTCATTAATGCACATTTATTGCTTAATGACTCATGCTAATGAATCACCACTTGATATTTTATGAAGCATGATTATTCATCACTTTTTATTCTTTTCTTCTTATTAGAAAATGCTTCATATCTATTATGATACTCATAACTTTATTCTATTATCATTCTCACATTCTCTCTCCTCAAGCTCTCCCTCTTCAAAAGACTAATCCTTCCCTCTCATGAGTTGAGTACAAGGGTTAGTAAGACTAAACAATCCATAACCATCACTCTATCTCAATCTATCTTCTTTGATTAGCAATCCAAGAAGGTTAGTTGCCTCAAGTTTAGAGGCTAAGCTTGGAGTTTTGCTCTCGGGTGGATCGTCTACTACAAAGAGAAGGCCGAGGAGAACAAGGAGATCGTAAAGACGAAGGAGTTGGTTCATTAGGTATAATCCCTAAACATAGTAGTTTAGAAACACTTTGTGTTTGGTTATTTATAGTTTAGCTTTGATTCAAACGGTTAGTCGATGTTCGTTCACTAAACAAGTTCGTTTTTGAAAATTCCGCCTCCCCACAAGTATTGGGGTGTAGTACATCGACTTACAGAGTCGTCCATTCTAAATACTCTTAGAATGCTGTCTAAGTACCCAGATTGGAAAACTACCCAAATCTAGATCTAAAACCACAGATCTAGTAACCAGTATGTCTGATATAATGTCCAAGTCCCATGTGGAGAAACCACTGTGTGACGACCAAAGTATAACCGATCGTAGTATAGGAGTTTCTTTTCCTACTCTGTGTATGTCATCCAAATACCATGACATCACACCCTACTGCCTTTTCAATAGATCCATCCCCTATTCTGATGAAGTCAAGCCTATGACTGTCATACCAGAAATAGATGATCTATCTCCGCTATATCTGCTTATAGTCTATAAATAGACATAAGCCACCTGTCCACCAATGCTTCCGCTGCTCCCACTAACTACGACAACCCTCTGGCAAAGTCATATAAACGTACACTTCTAAAGCAAGTTTAGAATGACGCTATACTCATCCTCCTGTCGGGTCTCACAGTCTGGAACAACAGCAATGGCAAGTGTGGGTAAACAAGAACTTCCTTGTCACCGTCCTTGAGGCTACCGGAGTACCTCTCAGGTGCCTGAAGTTACCCACCATATTTGCGGAGTGGCCAATGGAATGTCAAACCAGATTGAATCTTTAGGTTCCTATCAAATCTTCAGTAATCGTTTGTGGTTCTGGAATCACTTCCAGTTCTACCATACTCCCACTACTGTTTTCTGAAAAAATCCATTTTTATTAAAACTGTGACGAGTCTAGAACAATATCACTATTGATCTTCCAGATGGTAGAAAGCCAACCCGCGTCATAGCCCGGGTCAACCCACAAACAGCCATTACAGAAACGTGCCTTGAGTTATCCAGAGTCTGGTTTTAAGCATAAGCTGGAAAACTCCACGTACCTTAACATCGTTAAGATATGAACTGTTTTATATCCAATATAGAACCAGAGGCATTGATTTAATTGAACCAGATTCAAATCATGCAGCTGTCTCCAGTGCATGTTAATTAAATGGAAGGAGGCCGATCAGCGTTACTCAACTTAGGAATGCTTCCAATTATGAGTAACCTGAAAGAGAAGCAAGTTCTCTTAATCATTACTATCAACTGAATACCATACACAAGTATCTACATCTTTAATCAACTTGAAGAATCCCGATACTTGCAACACCTGGTTCTCTGCTTTATTCAAATACCTATAACTTCTCAAAATTCGGACCCTGTGTTTCCATGAAACACCTGTCTAAAAACTAGAGAAGTCATAAGTAAACCGAATATAGTATGAGAACCAACCCCTCTGTCCTGATGGACCCTGGACAACATACAATACTCTGTATAAGTCCCTTGAGTCTGATAGCTCATTCACTGTGTGTCGTAGGTTGAAAACTGTACTTATGGTTAAGAAGAATTACACCGCTGTTTAATGCTCCTTACCTAACCATCCACTGATATAGGTAAATATCATAGACATAATTTCAAAAAGGTATATCTCACTCGATGAAAATAGACGTACAGATATATCGATTTGAAATTGGTGCATAACAGCGGATATTCAAAACCAAATATTCGCCGACCGGCAAACAGCCCAGGTGATTTCCTCGAATATCACCGATTACAATGAATCCCGATATAATGAGGATGATCACCCAATTCCCAATAACTTACTCCCACTCATCATCTGTAAATCCATACAGATGTGAGAATCATACCTGGTAAATACATACCCTGGAGTAAGTATCTAATCGGAGAATCAGTTTTCCTTTAACAGTACACAGTGAAGCTGAAACATTGAAATGTTTCGATGGGGTATCCCGGTATTCCTTGTAATGCCTCTTCCAGATTCACGACTGTAACCGTATAATTCTTTGCCACCTCTCCAAATCCCTTTATATGTCTTTAGTCATTACCTTCTGCACACCCCTTAGGCCAAATGGTTTTCTTCCTTCCCTACCGTTCGGCACCAGCCTATGGTTTGGAAGAAGACTATCCAATAAGCATAATGGGTGTACTGTCCTAATCCTAGGAGCACTCGCAATGCGAGAGAAGGTGAGGATAAAAGACAACCGAATAAACCTTATTCCTCTTTCTCCTGAACCAGAATCCATCCCCGAACTGGAACAAGTTCCTTTCGAGTTCGTATATAACCATACGATGGAATATCCAATAAACTGTGGATCTTCGTAGTGATACGGAGTGTCCTGGAGAAATACAAAGGTGAAGTGGGAGTGGTAATGAAATACCTGGTTTTGTCGTGAATATCAGTCGCAATTTACTTTGCCCTCTTACTAATCCCTTACTTTGTCTTAACTTAATACCTTCTGTACACCATTGTTAGGCTAATTGGTTTTCTTCATTCCCTACCGGTCGGCACCAGCCTAAGGTTTGGAAGAAGACTATCCAATTTGCGTAATGGGTGTACTATCTCCTAAACCAAGGAGTACTCGCAACCTGAGAGAAGGTAAAAGGAAAAGACAACTGAATAGTTCTATCCGTTTTCTCCAGAACCAGAAACCATCCTCGAATAAATCCTTTCGAGTTCGTATATAACCATACGATGGTTTTGTCTAATGGAAGTGGACGTTCATAGTAATACGGGGTGTCCTGGAGAAAAGGGTAAAAGTAGGAGTGGCAATGAGGTCTGCAACTCTGACAATCCAAAAGCCAGTGTTTAAGAAGGTTCGGTTAATTTTGGTCTCTGAGTCATAGTCTTAGGGTCGGGTCAATGGTCGCTTCCAAGAGAGAGAGAAAAGAAACACTCAGCGTGCACTCTAACCTAGATCAGAATGGTTACCAATTTATCTAATATGGAAACCTCCCACTGTACCTCAAATTCTCCTCCAAACCTGAAAGAAGAATTAGTCGGGGTCACCCGAGGAGTAAACTAACTCATCAGTGGGAATCGGAATCCAACTATCATCGCATGATAACGTGACGGAATCCTCTCACGTCATCACACTCCAGAAGGTATGCGCATATCTGGCAAGTTTCAGTTCTTTTGAAACTCCCGATGTGATTTCTGCCCCATGCTCTTATGACCTTGGCGTGAGGTCAAAATATCATACGTCATATGTCAAGTTCTACCCATCATTGTCCAGGTTAATTTGAACCCACCCGTACATACCCTTGACATAGGCCAAAATAGTAGTACGACTGTCCCAAACCAACGCATCTATCTATGCAACAGATAAATACCCGGCAGCTACCAAACACTATGCCTTGGCGTGAGGTCAAAATACATAGCTTGAATACTACCGAATATTTAACTGAAATGATGGAGGGCTACGAATGGTTTCTGGCGAAAACCTTTAACGTAATGAACTTGATATCGTTGAAGGAACCGGATAGCTTTTAAAAATATAGTGACGAAAACCTTCGCTAAAGAGGTCACTCCCGGTGAAGGGATCTCGGCTCGTTCCCCGTAGAATGAGGTGCAGGATATTCCAACTGAATACCACGATGCAAAGCAAAAGTAATCGTCTATAGTGAAGTTATTGCCCTGACGCAAACTTCTGTCCAAGGGGTCACTCCCGGTGAAGGGATCTCGGCCCTTGCCTCGTCGACTGAGGAGCAGGATATTCCAACTGAATACCACGATGCAAAACAAAAGTGAACGTCCTTACAATAACAGCTTTTTGAAAAGTGTTCCAACAATATCAGATTAGGTTTTTTTTTAACTTGCATTGATCCGAATCAACGCAGTCCCATCAATTGACCACACCACAAAGAACGAAAATATACTGATGTACGTATATGTCATCCGCATTCGCCACTGGGTCCCGTCATTACCCGTTAGGTTAGCTAACTAACGACAGAGCGGGGACTGGACTAGCGCGGATGCAAAACATATACAACATCTACTAATATATATACCAATATATTATATTCGCTCAAGGCATGATAAAATGCAACATCACAGAAATATACAGCATCACAGAACAATACAGATATCTGGGATCCCCGGGTTTCACAGAGCCACTACTGAAACCCGACGTTCCCCTGGTCGTATGGATAGCCTGTGCAATGAAAACCCTAGACCCCTACGGGCGCAGCAAGTTACCCGCCAAAACCTGAAGCGAGGCAGCCCCCTTCAGCAACGTGAATGGACCGCCCAGCACTTCACGGAATCCGGTAACTTGGGCACCCCTTCTGGGTCAACCTGTACCCCCTACGAGTGCGGTGAATAGCCCGCCAATTCTAGAGTGAAGCCCCCACCGTCTCAATGCCATGAGATGCGGGCTTGTTGCCCTCTAGAATCCGGCTATCCGTGCACCCCTCCGCGGGGCAATCCTAGTACAGAAAGTAAAATATACATACAATGGGTACATCGACTGCAACCTGGTCGTGCCCCAAAATAATAATACAAACAGGCAGTGACGGCAGTCCACATGTCGGACGCTCGCCCCGCAATATCAAATGTACATAATACAACAAAACTGTACTAGCATTGCATCCAGGCTATCCCCCACGACCGATCCGCAACATCACAGCAATACAAAGAACATCAACGTGAAAGTCACGTTCGCAAATCCGTCTAACCGGGCTATAGCAGTTAGACAGGATTTACCGATCAAGTGACATTCACGGTCGCAGATATAATGTAAATACTGTGAAAAAATGTGTTTATAATATCCGATCGATCAAAATTATAACAAGTGGGCCCCAAGTACTGCTGTAGCACATCAAGAAATTCTGGGCCCAAATTAATATTCCAAAACCCATATTTTCAACTCAGGAGCTTTCTGGAAAATTTTGGTACACTGATCAGTTCAAGTCGCGGCGGAACCGCGGCCCAAGCATGGGTTTGGCCGCGGTTCCGCGGTCGTTTAGACTGTTCATGAGACCAAATTTTCCCAGAACTCTTAGATTGTCCTACACATCATTCTGAAACAACCTGAAAAATTTTTGGACTTCAAAAAATTTCGACAGAAACTGATGTGAAGAAAAATACGGTTTTCGGAAAATTGTTCGATCGGAAATGTAAAACACATTAGACAAAGCTAGACTATGTTAATGGCGAGGCTCTGATACCACTGTAAGTGCACGGCGGCGCCCCGGCCTCCATCCCGAGGCCAAATGCGGAAGCGAAGGTTAACTTTAATTTTTCTTGAACCGGCACCACCGCGCACTAAAACCCGGATCGGGCCATTAACTAGTCCTAGCTAACTACAAGATAGGAAAGAGAGATATACTGACTGATCCGTGTCCTCAGGTCTTCTCGTCGTCGTCCCGATCTCCCGGAGAAGCTCCGGTCTTCACCTCGTCGCCGGAAGGGCACCACGTCGCCGGCTTCTTTTACGGGCTCCCACCTCTATATCGAGGCAACTCGGGCACGAAGCTGGCGAGTTGACGTGCCCAAGATTTGCTGTAGAATACGTGTAGAACCATGTCTCATTTGGGGTTTGTATGGAGTTGCCTTTTGAGATGGTGGAGGAATGGAGTTTTGGAGATGGAGCTAAATGGATTTTGTGCAATACAAATGAACCAAAAACCCCACCCAAAAATTTGGGACAACCCCCTCTCTCCTCTTTGGCCGGCCAAGCTCATAGTGTAGGGTGAATCAAAATTCAAGAGAGAAGAACAATAATACAAGGGAGAGTCAAATGAGATCAAGAGAAGAAATCATCACAAGGAAAGTCCAACACTCAAACGACAATCATCACTTCCAAAAGTCATGCCATCATTAACAAACATATCATATAAAAGTCAAGCCATGATGGATGAAGAAGTCAAATGGTCAAGGGATGCATCATCACCATGATACAAAGAAATATGCAAAGACCCCCTCCACAAATACTTATTTGCACAAATGCAAATAAGCCCTCCTCCATCAATCTTCGGCCAATGAACGATACAAAGAGATATGGCCGAAACGGAAAGCAAACTGGCAACTCCAGAAAACTGGTCCCGTAATAAATTACAGGAAAACCCCGCTACTGTGTATACACACCCGCATTTATATTCCGACCGAAATACAAATGCAATGAGACAAAATCTACACTGTACTATACTAGGATCTGGCTTAAACCAAAGCCGGCTAGTAATATCCGTCCGATCCTGATCCGTGCAATACCGCACGTATCTGATCGAACCCTGCCATATCTCCATACGGCCTCTACAGCGTTTCGCCCGAAAACTTGAGCAACTGAATGTGGGGGACTCTAAAGACTCGTCAACACCTTGGTTATGGATTCAACCACTAGCACGTCAGAGGTATAAGCCAATACGTAACGGGCCACCAGGTATTGACCAAAAGGGACGTCGATGAGCGAACTCATCCTGACACCCTACTGAGCCTGTCAGTGACAATATCCGTACAGTCCGGTCCGTTCTTCTATGAGCATCGCATGGCGGGCCTAGGGGGTTGGTAAAAGTCAGACCCCAAAAGCGGTACAAGTCGTGTCGGAGTGTAGCCCAGAACACCCTGAGATACTACTGGAATACCTACCAGTAAATCTCCTGCCTCGGCCGAGGGCTTCGTGTAATGGCTCTCCTAGACACAGCGCGACCTCACCCCCAATACCGGGAGAGACGAACCCCTGAAGATCCGCTCACTGCCTCCATGTGGCTCGGGACTGTACCCAACTAAAACCTGTTTGCACGTCTCCTTTGAGCGTGGTAGGGTAGTAATCAAAGTACAGTGGGAACTCACACGAGACAAATGACGATCATCAGGTCGATGAACTAACCTGTACACATGTCACCTGGGAACTGCTATCTGACGTCTGGTATAAGACCAACTAGCATGTTCCCGGCGAGTCCTGTCCGGTGTACTCATAACCCAATGAGCACCTGTATACATCTTAGGTGATCCAACTGACACCAATGGCTTGTGAGACCGGCCACCGCCCCTCGTCGGGGTCTCGACTGTATACACTAGTCTACTCTGGAGTATCGATGCCCTGTCTCGAAACTCCCATGACTAGGGACCTTTTAAGGATGTGCTTATAGACCACCAGCTCCCACGTATATGATCGCCCTCATACTGCTGGCAGTCAAGCAAGAATCCTAGGGGCTCTATCAACGTGTAATAGCGACCTGTCAGGTCACCTAAAGCAGTACACGATGATAAAGATAAACCAGATAGCATACTATCATCTCGAGTAAGACTGTCCTACTGGGACAGGTCCCCCCTCAATCATTGCAATCACGTGCCTGTGATCCAATAATTGACTCTGAGGGCACTATCTCCAACACTCACGTGTTACCACGTGACCCCTTAGCAAATATTTTAACAGTCAGCGCATGAATCTCCATCACGTGTCAACACGTGATGCTCAAAATAAAAATGAAAAGTGTTTAACATTTATTCGCAGATTCGAGGATAAAACAAAGGAGATCTGGCTCCACATTTAGGGCGCTCTCACGTGTCCCCACGTGACCCCTAACAAATCTCTTTAATATCTAATGGATGGATGCCTATCACGTGCCCACATGAGATGGCCAGGAAATGAAAAGTGTTTAACACTTAATTGCAGAACGAAGAAAAGGGATCTGGTCCCCCTTTTGGGCGCTCTCACGTGTCCACACGTGATCCCTCTGTCTTTAGTGTTTAACACTAATTTGGGGATTATATTTTCAGTGTTTAACACTGATTGTTTCTAGTGTTTAACACTAAATTGAAGATTATATTTCCAGTGTTTAACACTGATTGTCTTTTAGTGTTAAACATTAATTTGAGAGTTCTACCTCCAGTGTTTAACACCGTTGTTCTCTAGTGTTTAACACTACTTTTAGCTAAATTGGCTAATTTTCCAGAGGCAAAAGTCCCTCCTCCAAATGAATCTCAAAATTGAGGAAATCAAAGACAAGATGTTGTCACAGCCCCCAAACCTCTGTTTAGCACTGCTGAATGATGAGGGGCTGAACCCAGACAAATGTCTAATGGCCCAAAGGGCCAATATTTCAAACATAATTGGACTTAGCCCAAACTGGCTATAAGTCCTCAAATTATCTTGAACTGAGCACATCTGCTCTTTCAACCAACTCATTGGTTCAAGGGTACATCTCTGAACTCCTCTGACACCTATAGTTGTAATCCTTTAACGTCGTCAGAGAGGTGACGGGTCCCGACGGCCATACATTTTATGGACCACCATGTCCTTAAACTGGCAATGGACCACCACGTCCCTAAACAGGCAATGGACAATTATGTCCTTAAACTGGCGATGGACCACTATGTCCCTAAACTGGAACAATGGAGCCCAAATGCTCTTTTGTCGGATCTAAACGATCCCGTTAAGTCGATCTTAGTCCCAAACTGGACTAACGTATCCTTAACAACCGTTTAAGTTGATCTTAGCCTCAAAAATGGCTAACGTATCCTTAAACTTTCAAACAGACTTTAATCTCAAATCGGACTATAAATCCCCTAATCAACTTTTGTTCAAGGGTACATCTCTGAACCCCTCTGACACCTATCGTTGTAATCCTTCAACGACGTCAGAGAGGTGACGGGTCTCGACGGCCATACATGCTATGGACCACTATGTCCCTAAACTAGAACAATAGAGCCCAAATGCTCTTTTGTCGGATCTAAACGATCCAGTTAAGTCGATCTTAGTCTCAAATCGGACTAACGTATCCTTAACAAACGTTTAAGTCGATCTTAGCGTCAAATATGGCTAACGTATCCTTAAACTAAAACACCAAACCCAAATCTAAGTAAATACGGATTTGGACTAATCCGCGTCCTACGGGCGACAACATAAATTAGTCTCCGTATACAATCCACGGGCAACCACAAACAAAACAAACACCCACGACACGAAGTGAAATTCTGGAGAAGGTGAAAGTTGTTACCGCGATGCGGTAGCGTAATTAACTGCAGGGGCTTGCGCCTGCAGGGAAAAGCATCCCCACAATCAAAAACCCCCTCAAGCGAGGGGGAATCTGACGAAGTCTGCTACATCGGCCGCATCCGTTTAAACCTTCGATACATGTTGCCATAAATCAACTTGGCATCTTCGGAGAGGTGGACGGATAGCACCTATTAGCATCTGCCCCGAACCTCAGGCAAGACGTCCCTGTCTTGGCCGCCGTTCGGAGGGGAACAGATTCTGGCACGCCCGGTGGGACCTTTTCCTCTTTCCACTCCACACTTCGTGTGTCGTGATTCGCGAACCAATCGTGGTTTGCTAATGGTTGCCCTTGGGTTTCGAAGTACTAAGATTTGGCGTTTCATTTGCTGCAGAAAGCAAAAGGATCAATGGCTGGCAACTGCTCGAACTGCTCCAACTGCAAATGCAACCGACGCTCCGCCTCACCTGGAGGTGTGGCCAATAGACCGCAGGCTGCTTCCCTATTCACTATGCCTGTGGAACAAGTGACTCAAGCTACCACCGGTCTGTTCTTCGGGACCATGCTCCCGCCGGTGAACGTTAACATCCCAGTGCCCGTACTGGAAGCTTCAAAGAAGTCGGTCTTTGATCGACTTGCTACTCCCACGGCCCCTCTCAACGGGTCGTCCAACTCCTCGGTCTTCACCAGACTGAGCCTGAACTCTAAAGGGCCCGCCAAGAAGCCCATGATACCTGAGGTGGCCATCCCAAAGAAGATAGCTGCTCTCGAAGTCGTCAAGGCGGCTTCTCCTCCCAGAGGGTCGGTCTTCGCGAGACTGACTACCCCCGTTCCCGCTCTCGCTCAGAAATCTGTTTTTGACCGGATGGACGTAGCTTCTCAACGAATGTCAGTCTTCAAGAGGCTGACACCGGCAGCAGCCCCTCCCCAGACCAGGGGACAAGGCGAAGCCATCGCTGAATCAATACCAACAACCCGTCATGCCCGACGTCGCCACTGGCGCCGAGTATGGAAGGCTGGGGGCAGCTCTCCCTCTGGATTTACTCCGCCAGCTCCGATGGTGGAAATCAATGCTGCTGTTCCGACCGAGAACAGCTTTGAACTGCTCAACAGGGCGCGCAAAAACTCGCCAACTGCAGTATTGAAAAGATCTCCTACACCTGTGAATAATGCCACAAAGGTGAAGCTGGAGCAGCCTCCTCAGCGGCTGACCTCGAAAATTTACAAGGTCTGGCGTCAAGTCCAAAGGTGAAGCTGGAGGCGACGACAAACTGCTGCTTCGCCAATTCGTCGGCAGCTTAGCAGAAACAGCCTTTGAATGGTATTCGGAGCTACCTAACGACTCTGTCAAAACATTTGCCGAGATGGAGCTACAGTTTACACAAAGATTCGCGAGTGCTAGCGGACGCACCCCGATCACGGCATTGATCAACGCCAGGGTAAGGCCAGGCGAAACTTGGGTCCAGTATGCGATACGGTGGCGTAATCTATGGTCAAAGTGCGAGCAGTGCATCGAAGAAGCTCCTGCCGTGGGCATGTTCGTGGGTACTCTCGACCCTCAAGCGACCATATCCCAATTCATGATGTTCTTCAAGCCGACCACTTTTCAGGCCTTGATTGACAAGCTGGCCCAAATGGACCAGATGGGCCACGGACCGTCTCCTCCAAAACCAGACTCTCGAAATGAGAAAGGAAAAGGGAAAGTGACCTTCGTCGCCTATGCTCAACAACAGCCGAGCAACTCAAAGCCGGTCGTTCGCCAAAATAACGTGCGTCCAGGCCCATCCCTCGAGGAAAGACTGTTCGAGCTGGCAGTGCGCAACAGACTCATCAATCTGCTGAGTCCAAAACGTCTGTCGCAGCCAGGCGATCTCAATAATCCCAATTATTGCCTTTACTACCAAACGGTAAGTCACCCGATCGAGGATTGTTTCGTCTTTAAGAGATGGATCGAGGTCAGTACCTACAAGGCAAGTTCGCACTGTTTGAAAACTGGAAGGTAAACCCACCACAGCCGCACACTCCAAAGAAGACGGACACGATGGGGGCGGCTTGTTCTTTTGTCGAGGCTAAAAATGATGGAGAAGACTCATCAGATGAATCCGAAGACTATGTAGCGACTTGTCATGTGATCTCTCACTCATTGGCGGATGATGAAAAGGCTCCTTGCGCCGAGAAATCGAGGGCGAACCCTGAACCAGAAATTCTGCGGCCGTCAGACGAGTTGATCGATGCCTTCCTGAATGAGATTCGTATGAAAGTTAAAGCCAATCAAGAGCGTGAGATGGCCATACTGGAAGGAGCCAAGCACCGACTACTAGACCAAAGAGTCGAGGCACTTCCGTCAAATCAAAAGTCCTCCGCTGCGGATAAAAAAAATTCAAGACGAGGAAAAGGTTCGCCAAAGCCCTATCAGTAGGAATGAAGCTACCGCCCTCTGAAGAAAATACTCTCAGTGGAGTAGAGATGCATCCTAACTTCTGCTTATATCATCAGAAGATCATACTTCCTACCGAAGACTGCGACTCCTTTAAGTGTTGGTGGCAAGGATATGTCGCTCAAAAGTAACACTTCAACAGGACAAAGTGTGAAGCTCGGAGACATCGGAAAAATGCGATAGATGAGCGCAAAAGAGCCGCCGCCGACTGTCATATAGCCGACTCCAAGGGATCGCAAATTATCACCTTTGGAACCGACTCTGACGAAGAAGTTACCCTCAACCCTCTACTCAAGGAATCCATTTCAAAAATGAAAGAATTGAGGAGTTGCAAGAACATTCAGTCGTGCAATCGCCCGCTACTCGAAAAAAATCTCGGACCCGCAAGCAACGGTTCGAACAAAAAGGATAAAGGAAAGGGAAAAACGGCCTTCGTCGCCAACACTCAACAACAGTCGAGTGGCCCTAGAACGGTTGTTTTCCGAAACAACAAGCGGCAACCCCTCCAGGAAAAGTTGAAACGCCCTTACTCGTTTCCTCCAGATAAAACAAGGAATCTGTTCGATCTGGCAGTGCGCGACAGACTCATCAATCTGCCGAGTCCAAAACGTCCGTTGCGGCCAGGCGATGCTAACGATCTCGATTATTGCCCTTACCACCAAACGGTAGGTCACCTGATCAAGGATTGCTACGTCTTCAAAAACTGGATTGAAGATCAATACCAACAAGGCAAGTTCGTCATCTCCGAAAACTGGAAGGTGAGCCCGCTACAACCGCACATGCCGGGAAAGATGGAGACTCCGGGGGCATCATGCTTATTCATAGAGAAAGCCCAATGGACCACTACGTCCTAAAACTTGCAATAGACCGAAACGTCGTTAAACTAACAATGGACCACTATGTCCTAAAACTGGATAATAGACCGAAACGTCGTTAAACTAACAATGGACCGCAATGTCCTAAAACTTGCAAATGACCGAAACGTTTTTAAACTACTACCGCAGCATCATCAGGCTGGCGTGGTAAAAAAAACGGTATGTTCATAAGCAAAATGGGCACGGATGAAAACCCGAAAGGGCTCCATGAGTAAAAACAGCAGGGCTACCGGCGAGTGTTCGTGAAAACCCGAAAGGGCGCGACCTCGTTAGAAAAAAGAATAAAGAATGAAAAAAAATAATGAAAAAGAACGGTATGTCCATAAGCAAAAGGGGCACGGATGAAAACCCGAAAGGGCACCGTGAGTAAAAACCGCAGGACTACCGGCGAGTGTTTGTGAAAACCCGAAAGGGTGCAACCTCGTTAAAAGACACTTACGAGGTCCTCTCGACCTTGTAAGGAGAAACCACCCGCGTGAGATCCTTACGACTCACAGGGAAGCAACATACTTAGGGATCCTCACGATTCCTAAGGAGAAATTACACTTGCGAGATCCTCACGACTCGCAAGGAGAACTCTCTTATGGGACCCTCACGGCTCATAAGATTTGAAAGTCTTTAGTTACAGAGACCTCAACCTGTTCTTAAGCAACTCCCACAACCTTCGATATTGCCCTACAAACGGCGCAACACTGACCCTTGTATACAATCCACGGGCGCGAATAAACATTTCCCTAACCAAGTCCCATCCGTGACTAAGGATATGTCCGCACGGTGAATAAACACTTGTAGGTCCTCTCGACTTGCAAGGAGAAAACTCTCTTGTAAGATCCTTACGACTTTCAAGAAGCTATACACTTAGGAGTCCCTACGATTTCTAAGGAGAAAACACACTTACGAGATCCTCACGACTTGTAGGGAGAAACACCTTTATGAGACCCTTATGGCTCATGAAGTAAAAAGCCTTAGTCGACGGGATCCTAACCCTGTTTGCTAAGCCACCTTTGTTCGACATCGACAAAGGCAAATGATGATTCGCTCCTGGCAATATCCCAGTTGTAGCGATACTGATGCCTAAACCGGTATCAAATTCCAAGTCCTTTCACGGCAAATAATGATTCACTCCTGGCAATATTCCAGTCGCAGCGATGCTGATGCCAAGATTTGGATCAGATCCTAAATCCCCTACTCGCGAGAAAAAATCAGCGAGCCAAAAATAAATGCATATGAAATAGCCGAAATGATGGGGCAACTTGCAACAAAATCGGCAAGTAAAAATGTATGAATACAAAAAAAGCCGAAATGATTGGGCAACTCGCAATAAAAAGCAGCGAGTAAAAAGAAAAATAGCCGAAATGATTGGGCACCGCGAAAAATAGCCGAAATGATTGGGCAATCGTGATTTTCGCTATATAAAAAGCTGAAATGATAGAGCATCGCGGAAAGAATAAAAAAATGATGAAAGAATGAAACTTTTTGCCCTGCAGGTGAGATCACATCGATCCCTGTATATAATTCAGGGGCACAAACAAAGAGGGAACCATACCTTCCCAATAGGCTCCATCAGAAAGCGAAGCCAAATCTCGACGGTTCATAGACAACCTAGAGACAATCTCGACATTTGTCGCAATATTGTAGACACAATGTCAACAAACGAAGCAAAAGAAGATCCCTAACTTCAGGGTCTCGACGTCGATATCAACAACTTAGAGATCACCAACGACGTTTCTCCTCATTCCAACCAGTCGCAGACGTGACGTCAACAATCGATCTCAGAGTCGCAACGAAACGGAGCCATGGCAAAGTCCCTAGTTCCAAATCTCAATGGCCACATCTACAGCCTAGAGACCAACAACGGTGTGCCTCCTCATTCCAGCAGGACACAGATGTTACACCATCAAACGGAGCCATGGCATAGTCCTTAGTTCCAAATCTCGATGGTTCACAGACAACCTAGATACCATCTCAGCATTCGTCTCGTTACAGCAGACGAGATGTCAACGACGATGTTCCTCCGCAGTCCAGCAGGATGCAGATGCAACGTCAACGAAAGACCCCATGGTCGAAACAAAGCGGAGTGACGGCAAAATCCCAGCTCCACCTCAGCATTCGTCTCGATACAGCAGACGGAATGTCAACAACGGCGTTCCTTCGCAGTCCAGCAGGATGCAGATACAACGTCAACAAAAGACCTCATGGCCAAAGTAAACGAAGCAAAGGCCAAATTCCTAGCTTCAGGGTCTTAACGGCAAGTCATATAAAGCCTGAAAGACAATTGGAGATCATCTTGCACCAGTGCGGAGTGGTCACCATCTCGACGTTCGTCTCGATACAGCAGACGAGATGTCACCCCAGCGTTCTTCCCCCAGCAGGATTCGGACGTGCCAAAGCAAATGAAGCAAAAGGCCAAATTCCTAGCTTCAGGGTCTTGACGGCAAGTCATATAAAGCCTGAAAGACAATCGGAGGTCATCCCACTTGGAGTGGTCACCACCACGACAGTAGACGAGATGTCACTACGGCATCCTTCCTCCAACAGGATCCGGCCATGCCAAAGCAAACGAAGCAAAGGCCAAATTCCTAGCTTCAGGGTCTTGACGGCAAGTCATATAAAGCCTGAAAGACTGTCGGAGATTATCTCGCACCAGTGCGGAGTGGTCACCACCTCGACGTTCGTCTCGACACAGCAGACACGACATCACCAAAAGGAGTCACAGCAAAATCTCTGGTTCCAAATCTCAACGGTTCACCAGCAACCTAAAGACAACCGCGATATTTGTCTCGATACAGCAGACGCGATGCCAGCAAACAAAGCAAAGGCCAAATTCCTAGCTTCAGGGTCTTAACGGCAAGTCATATAATGCCTGAAAGACATTTGGAGATCATCTTGCCACAGTGCAGAGCGGTCACCACCTCGACATTCGTCTCGACACAGCAGACGCAATATCACCAAAAGGAGTCACGGCAAAATCCCTGGTTCCAAACCTCGACGGTTCACCAGCAACCTAGAGACAACCGCGACATTCGTCTCGATACAGCAGACGCGATGCCAGCAAATGAAGCAAAGGCCAAATTCCTAGCTTCAGGGTCTTAACGGTAAGTCATATAAAGCCTGAAAGACTGTCGGAGATCATCCCACACCAGCGCGGAGTGGTTATGACTCATCGGGGCTCTCCAAAATGAGCCTAACCTCAAGTAAAAAGCGGCATGGCAAAATTCCTAACGCTTGATCTTCCGACGTCAAACTGCCAAGGAGGATTGCTTGGAGACGTCTTGTCCAGCCCCCGAAGGGATCAGAGACACGGCAGTCGCAGGGTTCCTCGAACAGCACGATTGCCTATCGAGGAATATATCAGCTGATGCGACGGTACGACGGCCAAAACCCTAAGTACCACAGACCCTAATAGACTTCTGTCGTAAAGAGCAGAGGTTAACTGTGATGTTAGGATATGCTTGCAAGAACTGCTCGATTCGTTTCGACTCGTGAGGAAATTGATGTCTTTGCGAGAACTGCTCGATTCGTCTCGACTCGCGAGGAAAACCCTTAGGCAGCGGGGATTAAAAAACCTGTTTCCTAAGCACTGGGATCCTGCAAGTCGGCCCAAAACGGTCTCTTGTATACTATCCATGGGTCTCACTCTCCAAAGTCGAATCTTGACAAGGAGGGAAACAACCGCTTACGGATCCTCTCGACTCACAAGAGGGAAAATTCTCTTATAAGATCCTTACGACTTATGAGAGAAAACACACTTAGGGGTCCTTACGACCCCTAAGGAGAAAATACACCTACGAGATCCTCTCGATCCGTAGGGAGAAAAGTCTTTGTGAGACCCTCACGGCTCATAAAGTTGAAAAGTCTTAGGCTACAAGGACCCTAAACTTGTCTCCTAAGCCCTCAATTTGGTGACCATGCATAACTTTGCACTACTTCACCCACGTACATACTTACGTGGGCAAAGTAGTGGGGGGCATTTATTCCCGCCAAAAATTTCTGCGCAAAAGAGCCCAAGGTATCAAATGGCAGCGATACGCTTAAGGAAATGCGAACCAGTATCTTCCGGCCTGTATTTTGATAAACTCATGAAGGAGAAATAGTTATATTTTGATGATATTGGAAGCATCTCGAAAAACCCTTCGATTTGATATATTATGGGGTTCATAATTCATCCGGGATCAAAAGTTATGAGCAAATATGCTGTGCACTGTTCCCTGATTAAAAATCAGGAATTACCTCAATGAGGTGTCACGTGCTCACACGTGACCAATGGTCACGTGTTGACACGTGATAATTAAAACAGAAATAAAAAACAAAAGACGGAAGAAGGACCCAATTGGGGGTCATGTGCTCACACGTGACCAATGGTCACGTGTTGTCACGTGATAGTTAAAACAGAAATAAAAATAAATGGCTGAAGGAAATGCCTCAATGAGGTATCACGTGCTCACACATGACCAATGGTCACGTGTTGACACGTGATGGTTAAAACTGAAGCATAAATAAACGCTGAGTAAAGGAACCAATTTGGAGGTCACGAGCTCACACATGACCAAGGGTCACGTGCCAGCACGTGACAGGCTTTGAAAGCCTTACAGTTTAATAGAATTAAAATTCTAAATTTCTCTAAAATCTTTCGAAATAAAATTAAAATTCTAAATTTCTCTAAATCTTTCCAAATGGAAAAATATTATGGGGACCGCTGGATTAAAGATCCAAGGGTGATTAAATATCAGCAATTTATGGAAAATCTTAGACAAGGAAAGATTTCCCCTAAAATCTCACCGAAAATAACAAACAGAATATCTTTTGGATTTAAAATCCAACGGTGAATAAAATTCACTGAATGATATAAAGGCTCATATTAAATATGAAAACAAATCAAATCTTTCAATGAAAGATTCACAAAACAATTTGATTCTTTTCTTTCTCCTATAAATAGGAGCCAAGAAGAAAAGAGAAAGGGACCTTTTTGGAGAGAAAAACAGAGAGAGGAGAATTTAATTCTCAAGAGGGAAACAGAGAAAGGAGAATTTAATTCTCAACAAAGAAAACCCTAGGTGAGAAAATAAAGGGAATCAAAACTTTAAAAAGAGAATTTAATTCTCAATCCAAGAGTTTAACTCTTATACAAAAAAGAACTTAGTTCTTCTTCTGGTTGAAGATCTGCACAAAGCACATCTCCCCATAAGTTGAGAATTTAATTCTCATCGGGTCGAGATCCTGTCATACAGATCCTAAACTTAGAAGGGGAATTGAGTTTTGAGAATTTAATTCTCCCAAACTAATTGGAATTTAATTCCTACAGAATCATAATCGGGGTTTAATCCTACTTAAGAATTTAATTCTTTCACAATAGGAATTTAATTCCACCAAAACAAAATTAGGGTTTAACCCTACAGAGAATTTAATTCTTAAAAAAGAGACTCGAAAGATCTCCATGCATGCAAAAGAACCAAGGTCACGTATCCCCACGTGACCCCTGAAAAGATCCCCAAAAAAAACAAGAAGGAAAAGGCTTTGAGGCAATGTCTCACGTGCTCTCACGTGACTCCCAAAACATAGAATGAAAAAGCAAAGGGAAATCTAAGCTTTGGGCGCTCTCACGTGTTACCACGTGACCCATCAGCAAACATTTTAACAGTCAGCGCATGAATCCCCATCACGTGTCAACACGTGATGCTCAAAATAAAAATGAAAAGTGTTTAACATTTATTCGCAGATTCGAGGATAAAGCAAAGGAGATCTGGCTCCACATTTAGGGCGCTCTCACGTGTCCTCACGTGACCCCTAACAAATCCCTTTAATATCTAATGAATGGATGCCTATCACGTGCCCACACGTGATGGCCAGGAAATGAAAAGTGTTTAACACTTAATTGCAGTACGAAGAAAAGGGATCTGGTCCCCCTTTTGGGCGCTCTCACGTGTCTACACGTGACCCCTCTGTCTTTAGTGTTTAACACTAATTTGGGGATTATATTTCCAGTGTTTAACACTGATTGTTTCTAGTGTTTAACACTAAATTGAAGATTATATTTCCAGTGTTTAACACTGATTGTCTTTTAGTGTTAAACACTAATTTGAGAGTTCTATCTCCAGTGTTTAACACTGTTGTTCTCTAGTGTTTAACACTACTTTTAACCAAATTGGCTAATTTTCCAGAGGCAAAAGTCCCTCCTCCAAATGAATCTCAAAATTGAGGAAATCAAAGACAAGATGTTGTCAGAGCCCCCAAACCTCTGTTTAGCACTGCTGAATGATGAGGGGTTGAACCCAGACAAATGTCTAATGGCCCAAAGGGCCAATATTTCAAACATAATTGGACTTAGCCCAAACTGGCCATAAGTCCTCAAATCATCTTGAACTGAGCACATCTGCTCTTTCAACCAACTCATTGGTTCAAGGGTACATCTCTGAACTCCTCTGACACCTATCGTTGTAATCCTTCAAAATCGTCAGAGAGGTGACGGGTCCCGACGGCCATACATTTTATGGACCACCATGTCCTTAAACTGGCAATGGACCACCACGTCCCTAAACTGGCAATGGACCACTATGTCCGTAAACTGGTAATGGACCACCATGTCCCTAAATTGGCGATGGACCACTATGTCCCTAAACTAGAACAATGGAACCCAAATGCTCTTTTGTCGGATCTAAACGATCCCGTTAAGTCGATCTTAGTCCCAAACTGGACTAACGTATCCTTAACAACCGTTTAAGTTGATCTTAGCCTAAAAAATGGCTAACGTATTCTTAAACTTTCAAACAGACTTTAGTCCCAAATCGGACTATAAATCCCCTAATCAACTTTGGTTCAAGGGTACATCTCTGAACTCCTCTGACACCTATCGTTGTAATCTTTCAACGACGTCAGAGAGGTGACGGGTCTCGACGGCCATACATGCTATGGACCACTATGTCCCTAAACTGGAACAATAGAGCCCAAATGCTCTTTTGTCGGATCTAAACGATTCAGTTAAGTCGATCTTAGTCTCAAATCGGACTAACGTATCCTTAACAAACGTTTAAGTCGATCTTAGCCTCAAATATGGCTAACGTATCCTTAAACTAAAACACCAAACCCAAATCTAAGTAAATACGGATTTGGACTAATCCGCGTCCTACGGGTGACAACATAAATTAGTCTCCGTATACAATCCACGGGCAACCACAAACAAAACAAACACCCACAACAAGAAGTGAAATTCTGGAGAAGGTGAAAGTTGTTACCGCGATGCGGTAGCGTAATTAACTGCAGGGGCTTGCGCCTGCAGGGAAAAGCGTCCCCACAATCCAAAAACCCCTCAAGCGAGGGGGAATCTGACGAAGTCTACTACATCGGCCGCATCCGTTTAAACCTTCGATACATGTTGCCATAAATCAACTTGGCATCTTCGTAGAGGTGGACGGATAGCACCTATTAGCATCTGCCCCGAACCTCAGGCAAGACGTCCCTGTCTTGGCCGCCGTTCGGAGGGGAATAGATTCTGGCACGCCCGGTGGGACCTTTTCCTCTTTCCACTCCACACTTCGTGTGTCGTGATTCGCGAACCAATCGTGGTTTGCTAATGGTTGCCCTTGGGTTTCGAAGTACTAAGAATTGGCGTTTCGTTTGCTGCAGAAAGCAAAAGGATCAATGGCTGGCAACTGCTCGAACTGCTCGAACTGCAAATGCAACAGTCGCTCCGCCTCACCTGGAGGTGTGGCCTATGGACCGCAGGCTGCTTCCCTATTCACTATGCCTGTGGAACAAGTGACTCAAGCTACCACCGGTCTATTCTTCGGGACCATGCTCCCGCCGGTGAACGTTAACATCCCAGTGCCCGTACTGGAAGCCTCAAAGAAGTCGGTCTTTGATCGACTTGCTACTCCCACGGCCCCTCTCAACGGGTCGTCCAACTCCTCGGTCTTCACCAGACTGAGCCTGAACTCTAAAGGGCCCGCCAAGAAGCCCATGATACCTGAGGTGGCCATCCCAAAGAAGATAGCAGCTCCCGAAGTCGTCAAGGCGGCTTCTCCTCCCAGAGGGTCGGTCTTCGCGAGACTGACTACCCCCGTTCCCGCTCTCGCTCAGAAATCTGTTTTTGACCGGATGGACGTAGCTTCTCAACGAATGTCAGTCTTCAAGAGGCTGACACCGGCAGCAGCCCCTCCTCAGAACAGGGGACAAGGCGAAGCCGTCGCTGAATCAATCCCAACAACCCGTGATGCCCGACGTCGCCACTGGCGCCGAGTACGGAAGGCTGGGGGCAGCTCTCCCTCTGGATTTACTCCGCCAGCTCCGATGGTGGAAATCAACGCTGCTGTTCCGACCGAGAACAGCTTTGAACTGCTCAACAGGGTGCGTAAAAACTCGGCAACTGCAGTATTGAAAAGATCTCCTACACCTGTGAATAATGCCCCAAAGGTAAAGCTGGAGCAGCCTCCTCAGCGGCTGACCTCGAAAATTTACAAGGTCTGGCGTCAAGTCCAAAACTCCGTAATAGATCAAGACTATCTCCGCCGACAGAAAAAGATGAAGATTCGGCAGGAGAAGGATTACTTCATCAAGCCACAAAAGGCAACGGCTACTTGGGTGCCCACTGCAACGACACCCTCAACGTTAATCACTCAAAAGAGAAAGAAGCCGCAAAAAGCCCCTGTGAACAAGGCGAGCCGTAAAAGCGCTGAACACAAACTCCCCAAGTCTGGGGGCACGGTGGTGCACACTGTTTATATGGCTTCTGGAAAGGAGGAAAGCCGTGCTTCGACGGGTCACCGACCGCTCACCCGATCCGTGACCAAAGCTCAGGAGCAGCAACAGAAGCTTCAAGAGATGATGACTGCTATGGCCGCACTTATCGGGCCAAAAGAAAGCTCGGGGGCATCGTCAGAACAGCGTCATGAACAAGAAACCGACGCTGACTTCCTACGCAGAGTCCTCGAAAAGAAGGACAAAGAAGCCTCAGAACAAGCGGCCAACATAAAACAAATGGCGCTCCTCTTCCAAGATATGGTAGGGATGATGTTACAGCCGGACCCTCCAGCTGATGACCCTCTAATCATTGTTAGGGACGATGGAGGGGAAACCTCTAATCCTCCTCCGGCCCTTTCAGCAGCAAAGGAGGAAACCATTTCCAAGGCCGCACTGGATGACTATATAGCTCAGCAAATACGAGCTCATCAGGCGAGTGAAGCGGCTGGGCAAATTGTTAGAACCGGACGACCCTATCCGTGCTGGTACAACCAAATCAGTTACCCACCGGGATATACGATCCCTAGATTCCACGTGTACAAGGGGACAAAGAATCCACACCAGCATGTCGCTCAATTCAGGGCCTTATGCGGCAACACTGGAGGCGACGACAAACTGCTGCTTCGCCAATTCGTTGGCAGCTTAGCAGAAACAGCCTTTGAATGGTATTCGGAGCTACCTAACGACTCTGTCAAAACATTTGCGGAGATGGAGCTACTGTCTACACAAAGATTCGCGAGTGCTAGCGGACGCACCTCGATCACGGCATTGATCAACGCCAGGGTAAGGCCAGGCGAAACTTGGGTCCAGTATGCGATACGGTGGCGTAATCTATGGTCAAAGTGCGAGCAGTGCATCGAAGAAGCTCCTGCCGTGGGCATGTTCGTATGTACTCTCGACCCTCAAGCGACCATATCCCAATTCATGATGTTCTTCAAGCCGACCACTTTTCAGGCCTTGATTGACAAGCTGGCCTAAATGGACCAGATAGGCCATGGACCGTCTCCTCAAAAACCAGACTCTCGAAATGAGAAAGGAAAAGGGAAAGTGACCGTCGTCGCCAATGCTCAATAACAGCCGAGCAACTCAAAGCCGGTCGTTCGCCAAAATAACGTGCGTCCACGCCCATCCCTCGAGGAGAGACTAGGACGTCCTTACTCGTTTCCTCAGAATAAAACGAGAAGACTGTTCGAGCTGGCAGTGCGCAACAGACTCATCAATCTGCCGAGTCCAAAACGTCTGTCGCAGCCAGGCGATCTCAATAATCCCAATTATTACCCTTACCACCAAACGGTAAGTCACCCGATCGAGGATTGTTTCGTCTTTAAGGGATGGATCGAGGATCAGTACCTATAAGACAAGTTCGCACTGTCTGAAAATTGGAAGGTAAACCCACCACAGCCGCACACTCCAAAGAAGACGGACACGATGGGGGCAGCTTGTTCTTTTGTCGAGGACAAAAATGATGGAGAAAACTCATCAGATGAATCCGAAGACTACGTAGCGACTTGTCATGTGATCTCTCACTCATTGGCGGATGATGAAGAGGCTCCTTGCGCCAAGAAATCGAGGGCGAACCCTGAACCAGAAATTCTGCGGCCATCAGACGAGTTGATCGATGCCTTCCTGAATGAGATTCGTATGAAAGTTAAAGCCAATCAAGAGCGTGAGATGGCCATACTGGAAGGAGCCAAGCACCGACTACTAGACCAAAGAGTCGAGGCACTTCCGTCAAATCAAAAGTCCTTCGCTGCGGATAAAAACAAATTCAAAACGAGGAAAAGGTTCGCCAAAGCCCTATCAGTAGGAATGAAGCTACCGCCCTCTGAAGAAAATACTCTCGGTGGAGTAGAGATGCATCCGAACTTCTGCTTATATCATCAGAAGATCATACATCCTACCGAAGACTGCGACTCCTTTAAGTGTTGGTGGCAAGGATATGTCGCTCAAAAGCAACACTTCAACAGGACAAAGTGTGAAGCTCGGAGACATCGGAAAAATGTGATAGATGAGCGCAAAAGAGCCACCGACGACTGTCATATAGCCGACTCCAAGGAATCGCAAATTATCACCTTTGGAACCGACTCTGATGAAGAAGTTACCCTCAACCCTCTCCTCAAGGAATCCATTTCAAAAATGAAAGAATTGAGGAGTTGCGAGAACATTCAGTCGTGCAATCGCCCGCTACTCGAAAAAAATCTCGGACCCGCAAGCAACGGTTCGAACAAAAAGGATAAAGGAAAGGGAAAAACGGCCTTCGTCGTCAACACTCAACAACAGTCGAGTGGCCTTAGAACGGTTGTTTGCCTAAATAACAAGCGGCAACCCCTCGAGGAAAAGTTGAAACGTCCTTACTCGTTTCCTCAAGATAAAACAAGGAAACTGTACGAGCTGGCAGTGCGCGACAGACTCATAAATCTGCCGAGTCCAAAACGTCTGTTGCGGCCAGGCGATGCTAACGATCTCGATTATCGCCCTTACCACCAAACGGTAGGTCACCTGATCGAGGATTGCTACGTCTTCAAAAACTGGGTTGAAGATCAATACCAACAAGGCAAGTTCGTCATCTCCGAAAACTGGAAGGTGAGCCCGCCACAACCGCACGCGCCGGGAAAGATGGAGACGCCGGGGGTATCATGCTCATTCATAGAGAAAGCCCAACGGACCACTACGTCCTAAAACCTGCAATAGACCGAAACGTCGTTAAACTAACAATGGACCACTATGTCCTAAAACTGGATAATAGACCGAAACGTCGTTAAACTAACAATGGACCGCAATGTCCTAAAACTTGCAAATGACCGAAATGTTTTTAAACTACTGCCGCAGCATCCTCAGGCTGACGTGGTAAAAAAAACGGTATGTTCATAAGCAAAATGGGCACGGATGAAAACCCGAAAGGGCTCCGTGAGTAAAAACAGCAGGGCTACCGGCGAGTGTTCATGGAAACCCGAAAGGGCACGACCTCGTTAAAAAAAAGAATAAAAAATAAAAAAAATAATGAAAAAGAACGGTATGTCCATAAGCAAAAGGGGCATGGATGAAAACCCAAAAGGGCTCCGTGAGTAAAAACAGCAGGACTGCAGGCGAGTGTTTGTGAAAACCCGAAAGGGTGCAATCTCGTTAAAAGACACTTACGAGGTCCTCTCGACCTTGTAAGGAGAAACCACCCGCGTGAGATCCTTACGACTCACAGGGAAGCAACACACTTAGGGATCCGAATGATTCCTAAGGAGAAATTACACTTGCGAGATCCTCACGACTCGTAAGGAGAACTCTCTTTTGGGACCCTCACGGCTCATAAGATTTGAAAGTCTTAAGTTACAGAGACCTCAACCTGTTCTTAAGCAACTCCCACAACCTTCGATATTGCCCTACAAGCGGCGCAACACTGACCCTTGTATACAATCCACGGGCGCGAATAAACATTTCCCTAACCAAGTCCTATCCGTGACTAGGGATATGTCCGCACGGTGAACAAACACTTGTAGGTCCTCTCGACTTGCAAGGAGAAAACTCTTTTGTAAGATCCTTACGACTTACAAGAAGCCATACACTTAGGAGTCCCCACGATTTCTAAGGAGAAAACACACTTACGAGATCCTCACGACTTGTAGGGAGAAACACCTTTATGAGACCCTTATGGCTCATGAAGTAAAAAGCCTTAGTCGACGGGATCCTAACCCTGTTTGCTAAGCCATCTTTGTTCGACATCGACAAAGGCAAATGATGATTCGCTCCTGACAATATCCCAGTTGTAGCGATGCTGATGCCTAAACTGGTATCAAATTCCAAGTACTTTCACGGCAAATGATGATTTGCTCCTGGCAATATTCCAGTCGCAGCGATGCTGATGCCAAGATTGGTATCAGATCCCAAATCCCCTACTCGTGAGAAAAAATCAGCGAGCCAAAAATAAATGCATATGAAATAGCCAAAATGATGGGGCAACTTGCAACAAAATCAGCAAGTAAAAATGTATGCATACAAAAACAGCCGAAATGATTGGGCAACTCGCAATAAAAAGCAGCGAGTAAAGCGAAAAATAGCCGAAATGATTGGGCAATCGTGATTTTCGCGATATAAAAAGATGAAATGATAGAGCATCGCGAAAAGAATAAAAAAATATTGAAAGAATGAAACTTTTTGCCCTGCAGGTGAGATCACATCGATCCCTGTATACAATTCAGGGGCACAAACAAAGAGGGAACTATACCTTCCCAACAGGCTCCATCAGAAAGCGAAACCAAATCTCGACGGTTCATAGACAACCTAGAGACAATCTCGACATTTGTCGCAATATTGTAGACACAATGTCAACAAACAAAGCAAAAGAAGATCCCTAACTTCAGGGTCTCGACGTCGATATCGACAACTTAGAGATCACCAACGGCGTTTCTCCTCATTCCAACCAGACGCAGACGTGACGTCAACAATCGACCTCAGAGTCGTAACGAAACGGAGCCATGGCAAAGTCCCTAGTTCCAAATCTTAATGGCCACATCTACAGCCTAGAGACCAACAACGGTGTGCTTCCTCATTCCAGCAGGACACAGATGTTACACCATCAAACGGAGCCACAGCATAGTCCTTAGTTCCAAATCTCGATGGTTCACAGACAACCTAGATACCATCTCAGCATTCGTCTCGTTACAGCAGACGAGATGTCAACGACGGCGTTCCTCCGCAGTCCAGCAGGATGCAGATGCAACGTCAACGAAAGACCCCATGGTCGAAACAAAGCGGAGTGACGGAAAAATCCCAGCTCCACCTCAGCATTCGTCTCGATACAGCAGACGGAATATCAACAACGGCGTTCCTTCGCAGTCCAGTAGGATGCAGACGCAACGTCAACAAAAGACCTCACGGTCAAAGCAAACAAAGCAAAGGCCAAATTCCTAGCTTCAGGGTCTTAACGACAAGTCATATAAAGCCTGAAAGACAATCGGAGATCATCTTGCACCAGTGCAGAGTAATCACCACCTCGACGTTCATCTCGATACAGTAGACGAGATGTCACCCCAGCGTTCTACCCCCAGCAGGATTCGGACGCGCCAAAGCAAATGAAGCAAAAGTCCAAATTCCTAGCTTCAGGGTCTTGACGGCAAGTCATATAAAGCCTGAAAGACAATCGGAGGTCATCTGTCACGACCCGAAAGTACGGAACGTGACCGGCACTTAGATTACGAAGCGTCTAGAGGCGCCACGTAACCTAAGTAAGCCGAAGCCCAGAAATCTAAACCATGAAAAAGAAGAAGAAACAGTAAAAGGAAACATGAAGGAACAAGTTTAAAACATCAGCAAAATTTCTCAAAAATTTCGGCAGAGTCTCCTCTATAAAAACTGGCCCCAAACGGGTACAACAAGTATAATATACATAAACAATAAAAAGTATCCCCAAACGGGTGCTATCTCAACGCCAACAGGCGGAAACAACCACAACAAGCACAATAATATACAACGCCAAAGGGCGAGGCTCAAAACTCAAAAAAAAACAAAACCACCAGATCAGAATAATACATGCGCGACTCTAAGGTCGAAATAAAAGACTGGCCCAATAAACTATCAACTAATACAAGTTTGGTTGATGGAGCTTTCTAGATACAATTGAAATAATAAAAATACAACGGCGGTTCAGATACAAATGAACCAACCTACCGTGCAAATCACCCGAAATGAAAATGATGTGCCAGCAACTGCCTAGGGAAACCTGTACATCGAACCTGTAATAAAATTTGGCACAACGGGGTGAGTTGCCAACTCGTGAGTGGAAGAAATATACGAAAAGAAATCGAATGCACGACGCTATCCTAGGTCATAATAATACACTATTATATCTCAATCATCTAGTAATAGCAGGGTAAAACTACGTGTAAATGCAGATACTCCGTGCTCGTGTCAGTGCCTCATATAATACTATGCCATATGAATGGATATGCATGCATCATGAATATAAAATAATCAATCCTGAAATCCAGAAATATCTGTATAAGAAATCTTTAGCTGTTATCATAGTAAAATGTGTATAGGAATCTGAAATCTCAACAATGAAGTCCATGGAAATCCGTGTCAAGTATCGACACAAACACGTAAACCTCAAGTCTCATAGTCTCAATACCTCGGGCTCCGTCAGTCCGGATCGGCCCATAACATAAAATCTCACGACAACGGTCGGTATCCTCCGGATATCCGCCGCGCCAGACATCACCGGTAGGTAGCCTTCCCCTGTCAGGCTCATCGTCTACAACTCGATCTTCTTGCCCCGGGGTACCATACCGGGCCCACGATATACCCGAGACGGTTCATCCACTCCTCGAATCGGGTCTCGAAATCCATCAGAAAACATGAAATCTCATGGTGGACGACACATACATCACGAGAAAACCGCATCTTATATTTTAAAAAGAGAGGAGGAGAGAGAGAGAAGTTTTTTTAATATTTTCTTGTGGTTTCCCCCAAAAGTCCAGAAATCTCATAGAAATCCAAATCTCAAAATCATGAGTAAGAATATGATAAATGTCGGCATATGCCCCATAATACTGCATGATAACCTGAAAATATGACTGCATGAATGTCTACGTAATGATGCCATGTCTAGACTAACATCTGAGAGTAATCACGATATTATATCAATCTAGTTGTTAGCTGAATGTATCCATAAAAGATAATATGATCTAAAGTGTACGTGACATAGCAATTACCGATGATGATGTGTGTGAGCCGGCAAATAAGTGTGCGTGGAATATGCACATTATCAGTAATGGTGCTGGTGTCCTAACAGGTAAAGTTTATACTGATTATAACAACATATGTATGAACATGCAACATTATGATTACAGTGAAAAAGTAAAGACGGATGTGTGTTATCCACTCATTTGATATACAAATACCACTACCACTATATGGCTCAAACCTAACCTAGTGTTCATCTAACTCTCCTAAGGAAAACTAAACCTAAGAACTGGTCGATAGAAGTACACCTAACGCCTGAGTCCATATCTCTAATAGTCGGCGATCCTGCCTCAATAGCGTCACGTACATAGTACGACTTCCTCAAAACAAGAGTGCGGATCAATCATCATATCTATGCCTCGTACGGTAAAATCCATCATACGTCATCCCAATATCGGGGTACGGGTCAAGTATCTCCTAGGTGTCTCATCATTCGTATAATGTCATCATCAACACATCTCATGATCAAGGTGCTAAACTGTAACCGCCTACATCAATTATATATCATTGCCATCATAATATGCATCATTAGTTTATCCTCAGAAATATCATGTCATATGTATCATATTGTGATTAAGTCATACTGATATCATATCGTCATCAAGTCACACTTATATGATATCGACATCTGGTCACACCTATATGATGTCGTAATCAAGTCATACATATATCATATCGTGATCAGTCATAAGTTACAGTCCGGGTACTATTTTAGAGTCCCACGTACCTCAATATCATCACCACCCATTATAATTTATGTATATATGTTCATTATCTCATTCTCTAATGATCCGCTAACACTTAATACGACTGTATAGCCAAGAATCACGGCATCAAGCCCAGTTACACTGTTTCATCATACCTCGGATATCATATCACATCAATGTATCCCATACATGTGTTGTATATATATATATATATATACCTATACCTAGTCCTATATGTATATATACATGCACGTATACACCATGTCGAGTTTTGGTGTGTGCGTGTGTGTCTTTCTACCTGAAACCTATGAACCTCTTCCAAGGTACTCATCCTCTGATATGGTTTTTCTAAATCAGTCTAGTCCAGCCTAAGGTCATTACTAGGGTCCTGCTCATTAAGAATCTAGGGTCACATCTTGTTTCCTAATATCAATAAGTACTATTCCTATTCTACGTTGCGGGGGTGCTAAACGCCATCCACCCGACTTCCCCCCGTAGATATATATCTACTCACCTGGTCCATGTCTGCCGAAGACGGTGTCGCCATCCTCCTCTTCATCGCCCGCAGTCCACGTGAGGGGTACCTCCAAAATATGAAATCCAAACAAGAAAATGAGCCTCCAAAATGCATGCTTCCCATCTCCAAATTCCATATAAAAATGAGCAAGGAATAAAGGGTAGGAAATAAATCGGATTTTGTGGATTTTTAATTGAATTTTTAAAGGATTTTTGATGAATTTTGGAGCAAAATAAAATGAGGAAAATAGGGGCTACCATGGGGGGTGAGGCCGGCCATTTTTTTGTAGGTGAGGGAGAGAAAGAAGAGGGTGAGAAAGTGTGTAGAAGTCTCCACCAAAATATCACTTCATTATGTCTTTTCATGCATTTCTTTATTTTATTTTATTTCTTTACTATAGCAACTCAAGAAAGCTCTAGAAAAATGGAAAAATTTGCAAATAAATTTTGCATGACACACACTAAATTCTAATATGCCATGGTTCATGTTTACAAATTAAAATCATTCAAATTTGTAATTTACACTAATTTAGTGTAAAAATAAAGCTTGTGTTAATATTTAAACTAATTAATTTAGGAAAAATATTTAATTAAACTAAAAATTTATAAGTGGCTAAATAAACACCATTTACTAGTAATTACATAATTAAAATATATATTTTTGAAATTATAATGAAAAACAATCACGGTTTGGTTTTACGAAAAATACATTTTACTTTACCGAAAATCATAAAATTCACTTCAAAATTTTTATTCATTTAATTATTTATTTAATTATTTTTAAAACGTTACAATCTTCCCCCCTTTAAGAAATTCGGTCCCCGAATTTAAATTAAAACTCCCCTTCCAAATACTAAAACATTTAGAAAAACACTCAAATCGTCGAAGCTCCGAAATCATCAATAATAACAAAAATTAACTCCATCAAGCATAACGCAATCATCGGAGTTATGGTGAAGATAAAATATCAAAACCCAATATGAAAACCATCATAATATACATCAATCTATAACTTATATATAGTGCGCATCATAGTAAAATCGCCTAAACATCATAATAAAGAAGTATACAAAAACCCCTCTTGAAAATCGCCGTGCAATGCACGTGTCACGGCATAAGTAGCGGACGTTTATTTTTATTTTTATTTTTTAAAAAATAGCTATATATATATCTTTTATTTAACATACACGTCCCGCCTGGTTACTAAATCAAATAATAATGATTATGAAACATACTGCTCAAACTGAAATCAATCACATCAATAAAATATCATGTGCGTCCGGTGCGCACTGAAATCGAAACCAAATACATATACCATGAATACACACAACAACAAAACTAAATGTAATAGGTGTGCACCAAAAACATCTGTCAAGTGCAACAGGCGTGCACGACTCAATATCAGGTGCATCTAATCTGCACAAAACCCCGATTTAGTGCATCTGGTGTGCACAAAATCGCATCAAGTGCGCCAAGTATGCGCAAGAATCCTAATCAGGTGCACATGGTGCACGAAAACATACATCGAATATCAAAGTCGAAATCACAGCACAAAAATGCATGAAAACAAGGTCGAAATATATGTCAAAATCATGTGTGACCCCTATGCACGAAATCAAATCAAAAATCTCAAAATATATAAAACCTAATCAAGTGTACTGGGTGTATACTAAGCAACATCAATGCAACTGATATATGAAACACAGATAGAATGTAATGAAGGTACACATAAGAAATACCAATCGTAGAACAAAATCCTCAAAATACCAAAATCCAATAACAGAAATATGAAATTCAAATCACCAAGTCACATCATAATCACTATCGTCAATGTGCGCCTCTTTCCTCTGATGTCTGCTGCTTCAACTTGTCTCTTCATAAGTGTGCTGACTGCGCTACCAACGGCAATACTCATATCTAGAGTCTCCCACGTAGTCGATCCCTTCACCTGATATCCGGTCTACATTAAACTTTTCGATCGATCCATCAAAATCCCAAAATTCCCCGAGAGCTCAACACTCAAGTACAGCTTAAAAATATCCGGTACATACTCCAGTATCGATGATCCAGCCGCAGAAGGGCAAACCCAAGCCTCACTAATGGCACTGCGGAACTGCCGTAAACCCTAAGGTTCAAGGGTGTTCTCGCGGTCATTATGTCGAGTTAGGGTTTCATTCTTCTAGAGGGTCCATCGAAATACCTGCATGTTCTTCCGAATACCTTAAACTTAGGAACATGGTTTTCTGATAATCGTTCGAACCCTTTAATTTCATCCGGACGGCATGTGAATACCCTTCATCCGCACGCTAAACAATGCTCCCATCCTCAAGAATAACCAATACTCTAATGGTTATCGCATTTGAGCCGCAGCTCCCTCTGCCCGTGGTAACAGAAACCACCCTCCAACATTGACGAAAATAGATCAAAAGAACGAATGGAATACAGTGCAAACAATTGTACATCCTAAGGCTCCTTAAGCAGAGTAGCGTATCGTAAGTATGCCGCGGACCATACCCACAGTACGTTGCTCTACCTAAATCGCCTACTCCATCAACCAAGGGTCACCTAGACTTATACAAGGTTAAACCTAGCGCTTTGATACCAAGTTTGTCACGACCCGAAAGTACGGAACGTGACCGGCACTTAGATTACGAAGCGTCTAGAGGCGCCACGTAACCTAAGTAAGTCGAAGCCCATAAATCTAAACCATGAAAAAGAAGAAGAAACAGTAAAAGGAAACATGAAGGAACAAGTTTAAAACATCAGCAAAATTTCTCAAAAATTTCGGCAGAGTCTCTTCTATAAAAACTGGCCCCAAACGGGTACAACAAGTATAATATACATAAACAATAAAAAGCATCCCCGAACGGGTGCTATCTCAACGCCAACAGGCGGAAACAACCACAACAAGCACAATAATATACAACGCCAAAGGGCGAGGCTCAAAACTCAAAATAAAACAAAACCACCAGATCAGAATAATACATGCGCGACTCTAAGGTCGAAATAAAAGACTGGCCCAATAAACTATCAAATAATACAAGTTTGGTTGATGGAGCTTTCTAGATACAATTGAAATAATAAAAATACAACGGCGGTTCAGATACAAATGAACCAACCTACCGTGCAAATCACCCGAAATGAAAATGATGTGCCAGCAACTGCCTAGGGAAACCTGTACATCGAACCTGTAATAAAATTTGGCACAACGGAGTGAGTTGCCAACTCGTGAGTGGAAGACATCTACGAAAAGAAATCGAATGCACGACGCTATCCTAGGTCATAATAATACACTATTATATCCCAATCATCTAGTAATAGCAGGGTAAAACTACGTGTAAATGCAGATACTCCATGCTCGTGTCAGTGCCTCATATAATACTATGCCATATGAATGGATATGCATGCATCATGAATATAAAATAATCAATCCTGAAATCCAGAAATATCTGTATAAGAAATCTTTAGCTGTTATCATAGTAAAATGTGTATAGGAATCTGAAATCTCAACAATGAAGTCTATGGAAATCCGTGTCAAGTATCGACACAAACACGTAAACCTCAAGTCTCATAGTCTCAATACCTCGGGCTCCGTCAGTCCGGATCGGCCCATAACATAAAATCTCACGACAACGGTCGGTATCCTCCGGATATCCGCCGCGCCAGACATCACCAGTAGGTAGCCTTCCCCTGTCAGGCTCATCGTCTACAACTCGATCTTCTTGCCCCGGAGTACCATACCGGGCCCACCATATACCCGAGACGGTTCATCCACTCCTCGAATCGGGTCTCGAAATCCATCAGAAAACATGAAATCTCATGGTGGACGACACATACATCACGAGAAAACCGCATCTTATATTTTAAAAAAGGAGGAGGAGAGAGAGAGAAGTTTTTTTTTATATTTTCTTGCGGTTTCCCCCAAAAGTCCAGAAATCTCATAGAAATCCAAATCTCAAAATCATGAGTAAGAATATGATAAATGTCGGCATATGTCCCATAATACTGCATGATAACCTGAAAATATGACTGCATGAATGTCTACGTAATGATGCCATGTCTAGACTAACATCTGAGAGTAATCACGATATTATATCAATCTAGTTGTTAGCTGAATGTATCCATAAAAGATAATATGATCTAAAGTGTACGTGACATAGCAATTACCGATGATGATGTGTGTGAGCCGGCAAAATAAGTGTGCGTGGAATATGCACATCATCGGTAATGGTGCTGGTGTCCTAACAGGTAAAGTTTATACTGATTATAGCAACATATGTATGAACATGCAACATTATGATTACAGTGAAAAAGTAAAGACGGATGTGTGTTATCCACTCATTTGATATACAAATACCACTACCACTATATGGCTCAAACCTAACCTAGTGTTCATCTAACCCTCCTAAGGAAAACTAAACCTAAGAACTGGTCGATAGAAGTACACCTAACGCCTGAGTCCATATCTCTAATAGTCGGCGATCCTGCCTCAATAGCGTCACGTACATAGTACGACTTCCTCAAAACAAGAGTGCGGATCAATCATCATATCTATGCCTCGTACGGTAAAATCCATCATACGTCATCCCAATATCGGGGTACGGGTCAAGTATCTCCTAGGTGTCTCATTATTCGTATAATGTCATCATCAACACATCTCATGATCAAGGTGCTAAACTGTAACCGCCTACATCAATTATATATCATTGCCATCATAATATGCATCATTAGTTTATCCTCAGAAATATCATGTCATATGTATCATATTGTGATTAAGTCATACTGATATCATATCGTCATCAAGTCACACTTATATGATATCGACATATGGTCACACCTATATGATGTCGTAATCAAGTCATACATATATCATATCGTGATCAGTCACAAGTTACAGTCCGGGTACTATTTTAGAGTCCCACGTACCTCAATATCATCACCACCCATTATAATTTATGTATATATGTTCATTATCTCATTCTCTAATGATCCGCTAACACTTAATACGACTGTATAGCCAAGAATCACGGCATCAAGCCCAATTACACTGTTTCATCATACCTCGGATATCATATCACATCAATGTATCCCATACACGTGTTGTATATATATATATATATACCTATACCTAGTCCTATATGTATATATACATGCACGTATACACCATGTCGAGTTTCAGTGTGTGCGTGTGTGTCTTTCTACCTGAAACCTACGAACCTCTTCCAAGGTACTCATCCTCTGATATGGTTTTCCTAAATCAGTCTAGTCCAGCCTAGGGTCATTACTAGGGTCCTGCTCATTAAAAATCTAGGGTCACATCTTGTTTCCTAATATCAATAAGTACTATTCCTATTCTACGTTGCGGGGGTGCTAAACGCCATCCACCCGACTTCCCCCCGTAGATATACATCTACTCACCTGGTCCATGTCTGCCGAAGACGGTGTCGCCATCCTCCTCTTCATCGCCCGCAGTCCACGTGAGGGGTACCTCCAAAATATGAAATCCAAACAAGAAAATGAGCCTCCAAAATGCATGCTTCCCATCTCCAAATTCCATATAAAAATGAGCAAAGAATAAAGGGTAGGAAATAAATAGGATTTTGTGGATTTTTAATTGAATTTTTAAAGGATTTTTGATGAATTTTGGAGCAAAATAAAATGAGGAAAATAGGGGCTACCATGGGGGGTGAGGCCGGCAATTTTTTTGTAAGTGAGGGAGAGAAAGAAGAGGGTGAGAAAGTGTGTAGAAGTCTCCACCAAAATATCACTTCATTATGTCTTTTCATGCATTTCTTTATTTTATTTTATTTCTTTACTATAGCAACTCAAGAAAGCTCTAGAAAAATAGAAAAATTTGCAAATAAATTTTGCATGACACACACTAAATTCTAATATGCCATGGTTCATTTTTACAAATTAAAATCATTCAAATTTGTAATTTACACTAATTTAGTGTAAAAATAAAGCTTGTGTTAATATTTAAACTAATTAATTTAGGAAAAATATTTAATTAAACTAAAAATTTATAAGTGGCTAAATAAACACCATTTACTAGTAATTACATAATTAAAATATGTATTTTTGAAATTATAATGAAAAACAATCACGGTTTGGTTTTACGAAAAATACATTTTACTTTACCGAAAATCATAAAATTCACTTAAACAATTTTATTCATTTAATTATTTATTTAATTATTTTTAAAACGTTACATCATCCCACTTGGAGTGGTCACCACTACGACATTCGTCTCGATACAGCAGACGAGATGTCACTACGGCATCCTTCCTCCAACAGTTGGAGATTATCTCGCACCAGTGCGGAGTGGTCACCACCTCGACGTTCGTCTCGACACAGCAGACGCGACATCACCAAAAGGAGTCACGGCAAAATCCCTGGTTCCAAATCTCGACGGTCCACCAGCAACCTAGAGACAACCGCGACATTCGTCTCGATACAGCAGACGCGATGCCAGCAAACAAAGCAAAGGCCAAATTCTTAGCTTCAGGGTCTTAACGGCAAGTCATATAAAGCCTGAAAGACAATTGGAGATCATCTCGCCACAGTGCAGAGCGGTCACCACCTCGACATTCGTCTCGACACAGCAGACGCAATATCACCAAAAGGAGTCACGGCAAAATCCCTGGTTCCAAACCTCGACGGTTCACCAGCAATCTAGAGACAACTGCGACATTTGTCTCGATACAGCAGACGCGATGCCAGCAAACGAAGCAAAGGCCAAATTCCTAGCTTCAGGGTCTTAACGGCAAGTCATATAAAGCCTGAAAGACTGTCAGAGATCATCCCACACCAGCGCGGAGTGGTTATGACTCATCGGGGCTCTCCAAAATGAGCCTAACCTCAAGTAAAAAACGGCATGGCAAAATTCCTAACGCTTGCTCTTCCGACGGTCAAACTACAAAGGAGGATTGCTTGGAGACGTCTTGTCCAGCCCCCGAAGGGATCAGAGACACGGCAGTCGCAGGGCTACTCGAACAGCACGATTGCCTATCGAGGAATATATCAGCTGATGCGACGGTACGACGGCCAAAACCCTAAGTACCACAGACCCTAACGGACTTCTGTCGTAAAGAGCAGAGGTTAACTGTGACGTTAGGATATGCTTGCGAGAACTGCTCGATTCGTTTCGACTCGTGAGAAAATTGATGTCTTTGCGAGAACTGCTCGATTTGTCTCGACTCGCGAGGAAAACCCTTAGGCAGCGGGGATTAAAAAACCTGTTTCCTAAGCACTGGGATCCTGCAAGTCAGCCCAAAATGGTCTCTTGCATACTATCCATGGGTCTCACTCTCCAAAGTCGAATCTCGACAAGGAGGGAAACAACCGCTTACGGGTCCTCTCGACTCGTAAGAGGGAACATTCTCTTATAAGATCCTTACGACTTATGAGAGAAAACACACTTAGGGTTCCTAACGACCCTTAAGGAGAAAATACACCTACGGGATCCTCTCGATCCGTAGGGAGAAAAGTCTTTGTGAGACCCTCACGGCTCATAAAGTTGAAAAGTCTTAGGCTACAAGGACCCTAAACTTGTCTCCTAAGCCCTCAATTCGGTGACCATGCATAACTTTGCACTACTTCATCCACATACATACTTACGTGGGCAAAGTAGTGGGGGGCATTTGTTCCCGCCAAAAATTTCTGCGCAAAAGAGCCCAAGGTATCAAATGACAGCGATACGTTTAAGGAAATGCGAACCAGTATCTTCCGGCCTCTATTTTGATAAACTCACGAAGGAGAAACAGCTAAATTTTGATGATATTGGAAGCATCTCGAAAAACCCTTCGATTTGATATATTATGGGCTTCATAATTCATCGGGGATCAAAAGTTATGAGCAAATATGCTGTGCACTGTTCCCTGATTAAAAATCAGGACTTACCTCAATGAGGTGTCACGTGCTCACACGTGACCAATGGTCACGTGTTGACACGTGATAATTAAAACAGAAATAAAAAACAAAAGGCGGAAGAAGGACCCAATTGGGGGTCACGTGCTCACACGTGACCAATGGTCACGTGTTGACACGTGACAGTTAAAACAGAAATAAAAACAAATGGCTGAAGGAAATGCCTCAATGAGGTATCACGTGCTCACACGTGACCAATGGTCACGTGTTGACACGTGATGGTTAAAACTGAAGCATAAATAAACGCTGAGTAAAGGAACCGATTTGGGGGTCACGTGCCAACACGTGACAAGCTTTGAAAGCCTTACAGTTTAATAGAATTAAAATTCTAAATTTCTCTAAAATCTTTCGAAATAGAATTAAAATTCTAAATTTCTCTAAATCTTTCCAAATGGAAAAATATTATGGGGACCGCTGGATTAAAGATCCAAGGGTGATTAAATATCAGCAATTTATGGAAAATCTTAGACAAGGAAAGATTTCCCCTAAAATCTCACCGAAAATAACAAACAAAATATCTTTTGGATTTAAAATCCAACGGTGAATAAAATTCACTGAATGATATAAAGGCTCATATTAAATATGAAAACAAATCAAATCTTTCAATGAAAGATTCACAAAACAATTTGATTCTTTTCTTTCTCCTATAAATAGGAGCCAAGAAGAAAAGAGAAAGGGACCTTTTTGGAGAGAAAAACAGAGAGAGGAGAATTTAATTCTCAAGAGGGAAACAGAGAAAGGAGAATTTAATTCTCAACAAAGAAAACCCTAGGTGAGAAAAGAAAGGGAATCAAAACTTTAAAAAGAGAATTTAATTCTCAATCCAAGAGTTTAACTCTTATACAAAAAAGAACTTAGTTCTTCTTCTGGTTGAAGACTGCACAGAGCACATCTCCCCATAAATTGAGAATTTAATTCTCATCGGGTCGAGATCCTTCCATACAGATCCTAAACTTAGAAGGGGAATTGAGTTTTGAGAATTTAATTCTCCCAAACTAATTGGAATTTAATTCCTACAGAATCATAATCGGGGTTTAACCCTACTTAAGAATTTAATTCTTTCACAATAGGAATTTAATTCCTCCAAAACAAAATTAGGGTTTAACCCTACAGAGAATTTAATTCTTAAAAAAGAGACTCGAAAGATCTCCATGCATGCAAAAGAACCAAGGTCACGTATCCCCACGTGACCCCTGAAAAGATCCCCAAAAAAAACAAGAAGGAAAAGGCTTTGAGGCAATGTCTCACGTGCTCTCACGTGACTCCCAAAACATAGAATGAAAAAGCAAAGGGAAATCTAAGCTTTGGGCGCTCTCACGTGTTACCACGTGACCCATCAACAAACATTTTAACAGTCAGCGCATGAATCCCCATCACGTGTCAACACGTGATGCTCAAAATAAAAATGAAAAGTGTTTAACATTTATTCGCAGATTCGAGGATAAAGCAAAGGAGATCTGGCTCCACATTTAGGGCGCTCTCACGTGTCCTCACGTGACCCCTAACAAATCCCTTTAATATCTAATGAATGGATGCCTATCACGTGCCCACACGTGATGGCCAGGAAATGAAAAGTGTTTAACACTTAATTGCAGAACGAAGAAAAGGGATCTGGTCCCCCTTTTGGGCGCTCTCACGTGTCCACACGTGACCCCTCTGTCTTTAGTGTTTAACACTAATTTGGGGATTATATTTCCAGTGTTTAACACTGATTGTTTCTAGTGTTTAACACTAAATTGAAGATTATATTTCCAGTTTAACACTGATTGTCTTTTAGTGTTAAACACTAATTTGAGAGTTCTACCTCCAGTGTTTAACGCTGTTGTTCTCTAGTGTTTAACACTACTTTTAGCCAAATTGGCTAATTTTCCAGAGGCAAAAGTCCCTCCTCCAAATGAATCTCAAAATTGAGGAAATCAAAGACAAGATGTTGTCAGAGCCCCCAAACCTCTGTTTAGCACTGCTGAATGATGAGGGGCTGAACCCAGACAAATGTCTAATGGCCCAAAGGGTCAATATTTCAAACATAATTGGACTTAGCCCAAACTGGCCATAAGTCCTCAAATCATCTTGAACTGAGCACATCTGCTCTTTCAACCAACTCATTGGTTCAAGGGTACATCTCTGAACTCCTCTGACACCTATCGTTGTAATCCTTCAACGTCGTCAGAGAGGTGATGGGTCTCGACGGCCATATATTTTATTGACCACCATGTCCTTAAACTGGCAATGGACCACCACGTCCCTAAACTGGCAATGGACCACTATGTCCTTAAACTGGCATTGGACCACCACGTCCCTAAACTAGCGATGGACCACTATGTCCCTAAACTGGAACAATGGAGCCCAAATGCTCTTTTGTCGGATTTAAACGATCCCGTTAAGTCGATCTTAGTCCCAAACTGGACTAACGTATCCTTAACAACCGTTTAAGTTGATCTTAGCCTCAAAAATGGCTAACGTATCCTTAAACTTTCAAACAGACTTTAGTCCCAAATCGGACTATAAATCCCCTAATCAACTTTGGTTCAAGGGTACATCTCTGAACTCCTCTGACACCTATCATTGTAATCCTTCAACGACGTCAGAGAGGTGATGGGTCCCGACGGCCATACATGCTATGGACCACTATGTCCCTAAACTGGAACAATAGAGCCCAAATGCTCTTTTGACAGATCTAAACGATCAAGTTAAGTCGATCTTAGTCTCAAATCGGACTAACGTATCCTTAAAAAACGTTTAAGTCGATCTTAGCCTCAAATATGGCTAACGTACCCTTAAACTAAAACACCAAACCCAAATCTAAGTAAATACGGATTTGGACTAATCCACGTCCTACGGGCGACAACATAAATTAGTCTCCGTATACAATCCACGGGCAACCACAAACAAAACAAACACCCACGACACGAAGTGAAATTCTGGAGAAGGAGAAAGTTGTTACCGCGATGCGGTAGCGTAATTAACTGCAGGGGCTTGCGCCTGCAGGGAAAAGCGTCCCCACAATCAAAAAACCCCTCAAGCGAGGGGGAATCTGACGAAGTCTGCTCCATCGGCCACATCCGTTTAAACCTTCGATACATGTTGCCATAAATCAACTTGGCATCTTCGGAGAGGTGGACGGATAGCACCTATTAGCATCTGCCCCGAACCTCAGGCAAGACGTCCCTGTCTTGGCCGCCGTTCGGAGGGGAACAAAAAGGTCGACCAAAAATCACCGGAATTTGGTTTCGTGGGTTCGCTACAGGTTGTGTATCTATAACGATAAAGTCCACAGGAAATATAAATTCCCCGACTTTGATTAAGATATGCTCTAGCTCTCCCCTAGATTGGGTGATAGATCGATCGGCCATCTGAAGAGTGCAATGTGCCGGTTTTAACTCTCCAATCCCTAATTGCTCATAAACAGAATACGGAAGTAAGTTAACACTAGCACCTAAATCGAGTAGAGCACGATTGATATTTTTACCCCCAATAGAAATAGAAATTGTAGGACATCCGGAGTCCTTTCGTTTCTTGGGTAGTTGTGTAAAAGCAGTACTCACATTATTCGCAAGGAAAACTTTTTTAGGTACTTGAACTTTTCTCTTCCTAGTGCACAAGTCCTTTAGGATTTTCGCATAAGACGGAACTTGTTGAATAGCATCTAGGAGATGAATGTTTATGTTAACTTGCTTAAAAATTTCCACAATCTTCTCCATTTGTGGACTTGGTCTGTTGCCCCTTAACCTGTTTGGATAAGGTACTTTATCAATAAGGGTTGGGTCCAACATTGGCGAGGATTGTGGGGATGGAATAGATCCCAGAATTGGAGTGGGGATCGTTTTAGATAGATCTGTAGAAGTGGGTTGAGTGTTCGAGCCTTGGGGAAAATGGAGAATAGGCTCGGAAAAAGGTGGGAGACTAGACAAATTAGGGGAAGAAGTAGAAGTTGGGGTTTCATTGGTATCACTAACATCATCAAATTGCTTACCCACTCGGTTATTCAGCACTTTTCTCGACCTCAACGTAGTAACGGCACTCGCGTTATGATTTTGTGAGTGGCCAGGATTCGGTAGGGGTTGAGATGGGAGCTTCCCTTTTTCTCTCGCACTCATTGCGGCGTTCAAATGTGCAATTTGGTTTTCTATTGATTTAATACTCTCACCGTGGGAGGCGAAGTTTTTCTTTATGGTATCAATAGAAGACTTCATATCAGCCGACATTTGAATGGTATGTTTCATAAACAAATCCAAAGTTTGTGCGAGTGAAGAGTTATCAGTACCGGCCAGTTGCGGTGCAGAAGTGTTGGCCGGATTTTGAAAATTTTGTGACTGAAAGGGGTGCTGACATTGTGGTTGTGGTTGCTGTTGCTGTGGAGGAGGTCTTTGATAATCGCTTTGGAGCTGATTTTGATTTTGGGGTTGGTTTTGGTTCCAAGCAAAGTTAGGATGATTCCTCCATCCTTGATTGTACGTGGAAGAATAAGGATCGTTTCTAGGTCACTGCTAAAAAGCAGCATTAGTTTGCTCGTGACCTTGAAACGGTGCATTCATAGGACATTCTTCCGTCAAGTGTGAAGGATCTGAACAGCAACCACACACTGTCTTGGGAAGCGTTACCTGATTTAGGGAGACTGATGAGAATTTGTTCTCAATAGCGTCGAGTTTCTTCTGCATCGCTGCCATTTCGGCTTTTACTGCGATGGAAATATCGAGCTGATGAATATCTCCCCTAGATAAAGGTGGTCTTACACTTTCCCACTGCAAAGTGTTTTCAGCGAGGTCTTCCAGATATTTCCAAGCTTCACAATTATCTTTAGACATGAAATTGCATTGACAATTTGTTTCAAGCATCTGCTTTGTCGCTGGATTAATGCCCACATATATAATTCGGCACAAATCCCATCTTTGTATTCCATGATGAGGACATTGGACAAGCAGATCCTTAAAACGTTCAAAACACTTCCAAAATGGTTCATTGGGAAGCTGGGTGAACTGGTTGATCTCGCTCCTAACACGGGAAGTCTTATGATTTGGGTAAAATTTCTTGAGGAATGCTATCACGAATTCATCCCAATTGGCAATAGAGTGTGCTGCAGTATTATAAAGCCATTTTTCTGCTAAGTCGCACAAAGTGAATGGGAGAAGACGCAAGCGCATAGCATCCACAGACAGTTGTGACGTACCCATCATTGCGCATACGTTTTCGAATTTAGTGATGAAAATGTACGCGTCTTCAGACTCGAGCCCGTGAAATTTGGGCAACAGGTTGATGTAGTGGGGTTTAATTTAAAAATTATCCCTGTTGGCTGGTGGAATGGATAGACAAGTAGGAAGTGGACCACAGATAGGATAGCATCTCTCTTGGAGAGAAATGCGCGATTGATTCTGCTCACCTACGGTCGGTGGCAGGGTGGTATTATAATTTGATGGAGTACCGTCCATCTCGGTCGTTGTGGTGGGTGGTGGGGGAAAAGAAGATGAAGAAGTACCGATTTCGGAGTCGATAGCAGGAACGCGGACACAGGCACTAGAATCCCGTGTCCAGCCAAGCATGCACTAAGCGGGTTTAGCACAAGTGGCAGCGTGTGTGTGATTTAAAATCGGTTTGTTTTTTTTGAAAAAGTGTGTCGGACTTAGACAAATCACACAAAAATGCACAAACAACCCTGAAACTAAGGTTACCTAGGTCAAGTCTCTAGACCGCTCCTAGACTTCCAAAGGGCAAGCCGTAGGATCAATCCTCTACCACCTCTGTACTACTCTTGTGGCCAGGTAAGTGCCAGGTAAGTGGGAGGTATCCGCTATACGAATCATCGAAAATAGCGGGCCTAATTAAGTAACCACTTGCCTTAGACACACTTGCCTAGACACCACAAAAGTAATGCGGATAAGCGATAAATTACCCACGACTTTCCTCTGTCCTTATTGACCGCGACAGTCCTTAGAGTCTTGTCTAGATATTTTTTAAATTAATGTAGGTTGATGCAGATACTCGGTTTGTGATTTGTGGGGCTTAGGAAGGGTGATGAAATCCCCACCTAATCTGAATTTGGTTTTGGCCCTTAAAATCCGTATTAAAATATGAAATAACAAACCGATAATAAAAATTTGCAAAAAGATTTTTAAGCGGCGATAATTTGCAAAGAATTCTGCAGAAAAGATATTTTATTGGATTTCAGAGGAGAGAGAAAGATATATAAATGATACCAGAGAATTTGGAAACCCCAACGCGCTGCGGTTCCGCCGCCAATATGCTCTTTGTGTCGCGGTTCCGCCGCCGACCAGGAAGATCTAAAGAAGATTTTTGCTACATGGCCTCCCTTCCTTCTCTGGATCTTGATGAATGTCTCTGGATCTCTTTTTCCTCAAGTCTGTGACTCCAGATTCCCTCGCAAAAATCGCACACTTATCGTTAAATATGCAAGATGCAGTTTGTTTTGTTTTTATGACATAAATCGAATAAGAATTCAACACAAATAATAAGAATAAAAAATTACGCACGTATCCCCGGCAACAGCGCCATTTGATTTATGTAGATTTATGTGTAGTTTAACCGCAATCAGAACGGTGTTGCGTGTAGCTAGACCGAGATGAGTACGGGTCGTCCTCTGGGAAACGTTGAATATTTTATTCTTACTTTAGACGTGTTGAGAAAGAAAGGAGGAAGAATAAAGAAATGTGAAGAATGATTGTAGGATCTAGATCTACGTTAAATATGGATGCAAAATATAGATCTAGATTAACTACGGATATAAATTTAATATTAAAAGAGGGCTTGTAGGGTTCATTGGGATTTAGTAGTTATGGATGATTAATTAAAGATTACTCTTTTTATCCTTTAATAGATTTAAAACTAGAACGACAGTGATGCATGTAGATTAGGCTTTCTGGAGGGAAAAGGCTTCCCACTCTTAACCCCTATCTCGACATGGAACTCCGTTCATATCTAGCCTTTACCAAAACAATTGTTAATCTAATCTCTAATCGTGGTCGCGATTATCAATGAATTGATAGCGCGCCCAATTAGGATGTTAACTATTCTTTTGATAAAATTTATAAACTTTATAGGACTTAAAAAGTGTTTAAGGATCTTCATCATCCATTAACCTACCCTAATCCTACGAACCCTAACAAGCGGAAAACTACTCGTGCATGTTGGGAGAAGAAGAGATGGAGAGAGAAATCATATTAAAAACTACAAAGAGATAGAATAAGAAAACAACTACCTTTATTAATCAAAAAAATTCATTTACACTTTGTTCCCTTAGAAAATGATTACAAAATGCTAGTTTTGCTTCTCGATCTCTTCTAAGGAGGTAGATGAACCGTTGATGATCAGCCTGGATGCATGAGCCTGTCGTGGACTTCGTGATCTCTTCAGCTTGATGATTTTTCCAAGAGGCTCTCAGTCCTTATTTATAGTCCCAGAGCCAGAACCCTAGCTTCCTAATTTGGAAACCAGTAGTTACGATCTCAACAATAAAATTCCAACTCCCAATACATCTAGACCGCGGCGGATCCGCGGCCAATAGGTGGGTTTGGCCGCGGATCCGCGGCCTTATGATGTCATCATTGCTTTGTTTCTCTGGGTCTTTATCGTTATTGTAGGGTTCCTAGGCACACTAATGAGGTCTCACAAGGCATCGAACATGCCAATTTCAAAAAATCTAGGTGCCGAGAAACCCTAATACGGATCGTCGGCTAGATGTCTAGGCGAAAAAGCAACTAGTTAACACTTAACTAAGAGAATACGGAAATACAACCTTTGTAGATCCGGTGCTCCACCTCCATAGCTCCGCAACGAAGTCCCCTCGCTGTCCAAAAGAGTTCCCGGGCTCTAGCGTCGGCTTCGTCGGAGAAATGGCGAGCTAGGTCGTCGATGTCCATGCCGAAGATGATCTACGTCGAAGCATCGCAAGATCAAGCTCTCACTTCACCAAGTCATGAAACTTGTGAAGAAAACACACTCTACTACTTGGCAAGAGGTAGAGGATGAAGAAATAGGAAGTGGGTAGACTTTAGAATTGGATTTCTCACTCATTTCATCAATCCACCATTGATGAAGTGCAAGGTTTTCTTCTTGAGTTCAAGGAAGAAGAAGAAGAATGTTATGATAAGATTAATTAAAAAAGAAAAGAATAATCCATTCTTATCATAACACTAACCATGGTAATGTGTAGAGAATCAATCATGGTTAAAGGAATGGTTAGAGTCAAGCATGAAGACAAGAATGGTTACAAAGTCAAAGCTTCATGAAGCTTCAACTAAACTCCAAAATTAGCAACCATTCTTTTCTCATCTATTCAAAAAAAATAAATAAATAAATAAGTAAGAAAAGAAAACCCTAATCATTAGTTTAACCATGGCTTGATTCATTACACTTAACTATAGTTAAACATGTATCATCAAACATGATACATTCAAGTGCACAAAATCATATCGCATATGCAATGCGCACATCCGAGTGAGAAAATCCATCTTAAAGTGAACCAATACTAGTTAATGCAAAGTAATATATCAAATATATAATTATGCATTAAATCATTAAATCAACACTTGATTTAACGATCCGGTCATGTCGAACATAACCGACTAGTATTCAATGTATCGACTTATCGAATCAACGCTTGAATCGATAACTAGGTTATATCGCATACAACCAATCGATACATTCATCGCGAGAATAGAATACGGTATCACATACACGTATTATTCTCGGTCCCGCACATATCTCATATGCGCTCCTATTTCGTTTCGCTTGAACCAGGAAACCTCTGTGTAGGACTCTAAAGACTCGTCAATACGCCGGCAGCAGATGATGATCATATCAAACACCCACAAGCCGCAAGCGGTCTGCTAAACGTAACGGCCATCCGGGTATTGAGCGATCTGAAGATCGACGAGCAAGCCCGCTCACACTCCAGTGAATCCAACCAGTAACACTACCGTACAGTCCGGTCTGTTCGTCTGATATGTCGCATATCTCGCCTAGGGGTGGTAAACGTCAGACCCCAATAGCTCGATAAGTCGTGTCGATATAAGGTCTATAACAATTCGAGAAACTACTGGTAACACTTACCAGTAAATCTCAGCAACCCTGGCCAGGGATTTCCTGTTATAGCCAATCGAACACAGCGCGACATCAACTCCCTATACCGGGAGAGACGAATCCCCTCCTATCGCTCATTGCCTCCATGTGATTCGGGACTGTACCCAAAAACCACCGTTTTGCACGCCCTCTTGGACGTGGTAAGATGGAAATCAAAGCACAGTGGGAACCACACAAGACTCTATGACGATCTCGGGTCAACAGACTACTCTGTACCAGTGTCACCAGAGAACTGCCATCTGACGTGAGGTATAATACCATCTGGGAGTTCTCGGCGAGTCCGTCCAGTGTACCCAGTCTCCACTGAGCACCCGTATATCATCTCTGATGTCAAACACCAATGGATATGGGATCATCCATCGCCCATTTATATGGGTCGAGAAGGTACACGCTAGTCTACTCTGGTATATCGATGCCCCGTCTCGATACACCCACGACTAGGGACTTTGAAGGATGTACTTATAGACTACCATGTCCCCACTAGTATGATCCGCATCACAGTCCAGGTAGTCAAGTACACATCCTAAGGGCTTTACCAACATGTAACAGAGAGACAATCAGTATACACATTAAGGTAAAGATCAACCAGATAGCATACTATCATGTCGAGCAAGAAAGTCCTCCCTATATACGTCCTAGCATCCACTACAATATACATCATATGTACAGTAATGGCCTCTAGGGCATACATATAACTAACAGTTATGACACGTGGTGATCTTTTTAATCTCTGGAAACTGAAAATCTTTTCTATGTCACTGCCAGACTTGATTTTTTTAGTTTACTTTCTTAATTAAGTAAGTTTGTTCCAACAACTTCGATTTCCTTGATTTCAGCCCTGAAAATTCTGTACAACAACTCAACAAATAATATTAGTAGAGATATTAACTTAACCATTAAGAATTCGTCAAAGGTATTTAATAAGGTAAGCATATTTAAATGGGCCAAATGTTACATTGATATTATATGCTTACTTTTTCCTACCAAATGTTAATTATAATATATAAACACATGAAAATAGTATTTTTTACAGATAAACCCTCATATATATCATATATTATAATAAACACCTTTTTATTATATAGAAATAGTAGGAAAAATGTCATATTAAATGTGCAGTTTTATCAACTGAACAGTAATCTCCTCAGGGACTTTTTCTTTCCCTTTGTCTCTTTTGCCCGAACCTTTGTTTAAGGGTCCGAGATTCTTTTCAGGCAACGTACGGTTACGCAGCTGAATGTTCTCACAGTTCCTCATCTCTTCTTTTTTTCCAGAGGTGGATTCCTTGAAGAGAGGGCCGAGGGCCATTTCCTCGTCCGAATCACTCCCGAAGGTAAGAACTTGAGACTTCCCTTTTGTTGGGATGGTATCAACCATATGACAGTTACCGGCTGTTCCTTTATGCTCATCTGTCGTGCTTCTCTGCTCCCGATGGGCATTGCGCTTCATTCGCTTGAATTGTTGTCGATGGGCAACGTATCCCTGCCACCACTTCTTGAAGGCATTGCACTCTTCGGTATGGTGCGTGACCTTCCGATGGTATAAGCAGCAGTTCGGATGTACATCCGGTTCGTCGGGACACGTACTCCCGAAAGTATTTTTTTTGAAAAGTGGTAGCTTCATTCCCATTGACAGAGCATTGGCGAATTGCTTCCTTATCTTGATTCTGATCTTGCTGATGGCAAGGGCACTTTGATCCGGTTGAGGTATTTTATGGCTTCTCATCACTGAAGCTTTTTCAGCTTGACGCTGACGCTTGGCCTTTTCGTAAATGGCTGTTTCACATTCTCGATCAGCTTTTCTCTTTTGAAGAGCTTCGTTCAACAGCTTGTCGATGAGGTCATCTGAAGGTTCCATGGATTTTGGTTATGGATCTGCCCCCAGTTTCTCTACGTCAGGATCTTCTTTGCCATTTATCGACGAGTGAGAGATCATGTGGCAACTCGCTACATAATTCTCGGGTTCTTCCAAAGAATCTTCTCCTTCATCAATGTCACTATTTCCGTTCTCAAGAACATGCTTGAAGAACTCTTCCAATGTGACCGGGGTCCGTACCTCTTGGTCGTATTCCTCCAGTGCGTCGATGTATTTTTGCAGACCCGTATGATTGCCGTTGAGCTTCACGGGCTTCTTGGCCTTCTTCTTTTTCTTTGAAGTCTTCGGCGGTTTGGCCTGGAGGTTTTGCTCGTCGTTACCAACTTTCAGCATTGGGCGCGGTTTCAGCATTCCGTCAATAATCTCAGGCTCCAACGGGCTTTTCCACCTAATTGCCAGGCATGCTTGAAGATCCTTCAGCCTTCTTTTAGTTTTAGCCGAAAGAACGACTTCCCATGGAGCTTCTTCTATAAATGAGCATGATGCCCCGGCGTATCCACCTTTTTAGGAGCGTGCTGCTATGGCGGATTTACCTTCCATTTTTCGGGCAACGCGAACTTGCTCTATTGGTACTTGTCTTCAACCCAGTTTTTGAAGACATAGCAATTTTCGATTGGGTGGCCCACTATTCAGTAGCAGGGGCAGTAATTAGGATTGTTGACGTCGCCCAATTGCAGCGGGCGTCTCGGATCCGGTAGAGTGATGAGTCTATTGCACACTGCCAACTCGAACAATCTCCTCGTTTTATCCTGGGGAAATAAGTAAGGACGTCTCAACTTCTTTTCGAAGGCTCGCGGTTTGTTGTTTTGGCGAGCCACCGGTTTCGGGTCACTCGGTTGTTGTTGAGCGTTGGCGACGAAGGTTGCTTTCCCGTTACCCTTTTCATTCCGAAGATCTGTATTTGAAGAGGACGGTCTATGGCCCATCTGGTCTATTTGGGCCAGTTTGTCAATCAATGCCTGGAAGGTTGTCGGCTTGAAGAACATCATAAACTGGGATATAGTTGCCTGAGGACATGCCCACAGCAGGAGCTTCTTTTATGCGTTGTTCACACTTTGACCATAGGTTACGCCACCGAATTGCGTATTGAACCCAGGTCTCACCTTGGCGTTGATTAATCCCGTGATTGCGATGCGCTCGCTTGCGCTTGTGAACCACTGTATGAACAGTAGTTCCATCTCCGTAAATGTCTTGACAGTGTCATTTGGGAGCTCGGAGTACCATTCAAATGCCGTCTCCGACAAGCAGCCAACAAACTGGCAAAGCAACAGTTTGTCATCTCCCCCGGTATTACCGCACAAAGCTCTGAATTGAGCAATGTGTTGATGCGGATTGCCCGTCCCCTTATACACATGGAATTTGGGGATTGTATATCCTGGCGGGTACTAAATTTGGTCGTACCAGCATGGATAAGTTCGTCCAGCTCTGACGACCTGGCTTGTCGCTTCGTTCGCTTGATGAGCTCGTATTTGTTGAGCTATATAATCATCAAGGGTAGCTTTGGAGATCGTCTCTTCCTGGCTGCTGATAAGAGGAGGGTTTGATGTTTTCCCTCTGTTGTCTTCAATGATTATTGGAGGGTCTTCAGCTGGAGGATCTAGCTGGATCATCATCCCCACCATGTCTTGGAACAGAGCCCCATTTGTTTTATATTAGCCGCTTGTTCTGCGGCCTCTTTGTCTTTCTTTTCAAGCACCCTCCATAGGAATTCGGTGTCGGTCTCCTGCTCCTGGCGTTGCTCCGACGATGCTTACGGGCTTTCTTTCTGCCTGGTGAGTGCGATCATCTTTGTTAACATCTCCTGGAGCTTTTTTTGTTGTTCCTGAACTTTCATCACAGATCGCTTGAGCAAGAAAACCTCTGTGTAGAACTCTAAAGACTCGTCAATACGCCGGCAATAGGTGGTGATCATATCAGTCACCCATAAGCCGCAAGCGGTCTGCTAAACGTAACGGCCACCCGGGTATTGAGCGATCAGAAGATCAACAAGCAAGCCTGCTCATACTTCTGCGAATCCAATAAGTAACACTACCGTAAGGTCCGGTATCTTCGTTTGATATGTCACATATTACAGCATAGGGGTGGTAAAACGTCAAACCCGAATAGCCTGATAAGTCATTCCGATGTGAGGCTCATAACGGTTCGAGAAACTACTGATAATACTTACCAGTAGATCTCAGCAACCCTGGCCAGGGATTTCCTGTTATGGACAATCGAGCATAGCGCAACATCAACCCCCAATACCGAGAGAGACAAAATCCTTCCTATCGCTCATTGCCTCCATATGACTCGGGGCTGTACCAAAAAACCACCATTTTGCACGATCTCTTAAACGTGGTAAGGTGGAAATCAAAGCACAGTGAGAATCACACAAGACTCTATGACGATCTCGGGTCGACAGACTAACCTGTACCAGTGTCACCAGAGAACTGCTATCTGACGATAGGTATAATACCATCTAGGAGTTCTCGGCGTGTCCATTCAGTGTACCCAGTCTCCACTGAGCACCCGTATACCTTCTCTGATGTCAAACACCAATGGATATGAGATCATCCATCGCCCATTATATGGGTCGAGAAGCGTATACGCTAGTCTACTCTAGAATATCGATGCCCCGTCTCGATACTCCCATGACTAGGAACAATTGAAGGATGTACTTACCGACTACCTCTGCCCCACTAGTATGATCTGCATCATAATCCTGGTAGTCAAGTACCCATCCTAAGGGCTTTATCAACCTGTAATATAGAGACAATAAGTGTACATGTTAAAATAAAGAGCAACCAGATAGTATACTATCATGTCGAGCAAGAAAGTTCTCCCTATATATGTCCAAGCATCCACTATAATATACATCATATGTATAATAATGGCCTCTAGGGCATACATATAACTAACAGGCCTAGCCTATAAAGACTGGTCAGTATAAGTATCGAACTGTCGAGTTACCAGTTAGATTTCATTATTGATTTCCCCTTACCCCCAAGGTTATGTGTTCAAGTTAGGTATTGATAATATAGAACTAATACCAACATAGGATCAAGCAAGTACATGTTTGTCTATGTAGACAACAGGTTCCGTCCGTCAGGACAACAAGTCAGGATTGTCGGAATTAGTAACAAGATCAAGTAACAAGTCAAGTAGTGTATCAGGGAATGTTATGTGGTGCATATGTATCAAATGGATACCAAAAGTAAAACTGTAAATGATATCGGGATCACGGTAAATAGTGCTGACGTCAGGATGTATATGTGTCTATCTGTAATAACCTATATACATCCATGACTACTTATGATGCAATCTAGATAACCTGTCAAGATAATATAATAGTGAAATGATATCAGGGTGTTCAGGCATGTAATTAGATATGCAATTGTCAGTACGGATACGTATTGGTATCGTAAAACGGTAAAACTATAACATGGGATGCACAATTAAACTACATGTAATATTTTTATTCATATCGATATAAATATAGCAGCATAGCATGTAGCAAGATAAACTTGCCTGATCGGATCTCACGACGGGGTACGTACGTCGTGTTCGACGTCAGTAAACGTCGCGATGTGAACCACGTGCATATAGAACTGAACCAGGCTACTCAAGGACGTGACCATGCTGGATGATGACGAGGGCGTGGAGACGAGGGGGTCGGCGATGGTGGTGATGGTGAGGGTGAGGTATGGATTAAGGTTCTCGTGGCGTGAGGGAAAAGAAGAAGAGAGGTGAAGAAGAGAGAGAGAGAGAGGCTGCTGGGTTTTTTAAAATTTAGGTTAAAAATATTATATATATATATATACATACAAAGGAGAGAGAGTGACAGAGAGAGGGATATGGATAGAGAGAGAGTGAGACATAAAGTGAGGACTTGTTTAGTTAGGATTATATATATATAAATATAAATAAATATATATATATATATATATATATAATATTTAAAAGTGTGTATATATATAAAGGTATTAACTGTTTATATATTTAAAATATTATAATATATAATCTAGGGTTTATAGCTAATATAAAAAATACTCCAAAAAATACCCCAGTCCTGTCTAAAAATCTAGTTTGAAAATGCGGATAATATACGTATCAACCAAAACCATAATGCGATGTCCGGTTAAAGAAAATGCATACCCCCAAGAACGGATACACGTAAATGCACACAGCGATCCAAACGAGTCCGTTACAATAAACAGGAAGTGAACACGATGTACGGATGCAACTATAGGGTATGGGGTATGATGCAGGCCATGCTAGGTATTTGAAATATATTATTTGACTATAATTTGTAGTATTGAAAATATATGCAATACTAGATATAAGATACATGTATACAGAACATATGTGTGCACGGATTCTCAGTATTGGCAAGAATATGTCGTAATCAAGAATCAAGATGGGTTTCAAGCATGCGGGTCGGGTCGGATACTAAACGCAGATACCAAAACACTATCTGCAACCAAAGCAAGTAATAATCAAGAAATAGCCACAAGATTAGAAATACTCAAATAGAATACGTTATAAATGAACTATGGTGTTACATTACACCCAGGTACAAAAGAATTTTGTCATCGAAATTCCCGGAACAAGAAAAGACAAGCAAACATGAATCTAAGAGAATAAGTGTAGAAAATCCTGTCGAATCTCGTCTTCTCATTCCCAATTTGAATCTCCGTGCGAACGATTCCCCCATGAAACAAGTACTAGAGGGATAATCTTGTTCTTGAGGACCTTTTCTCTTCAATCTACAATCGCCATCGTTCGTTCTTCGTATATCAAGTCCTCTCTTACTGTCAGTTCCAAATGATCTAGGACGTGCGTCTCATCTCGAATATACTTGCGGAGTTGAGATACGTGAAATACGTCATGAACGCTCGTCAAGGATGGTGGTAATGCCAATCGATAGGCTACTTTTCTAACTCGCTTGATAATACCGAAAGGCCCCACGAATCGAGAACTAAGCTTGCCTCGACTACCAAAACGGATCATTCCTCTGTTCGGTGATATCTTCAAGAATACAAGATCACCGACTACGAACTCCCGAGGTCTTCGTCCTGTATCGACCCAACTTTTCTACCGATCTTGCGCTGCCTTCATATGATTTCGGATCGTATTAACTTTCTCTATGGTTTGCACGATAAGATCCGGTCTCAATAATTTTCGTTCTCCAACATCATTCCAACAGATGGGTGAGCGACACTTATGACCATATAATGCCTCGAATGGAGCCATCTGAATAGTCGTCTAAAAACTGTTATTATAAGAAAACTCTACCAAGTGTTGATGATCCTCGCATGAACCCTTAAAGTCCAACATACAAGCTCTCAAAATATCTTAAAGAGTTTGGATCGTTCTATCTGACTGGCCATCTGTTTGAGGATGATAAGCGATGCTAAATTTCAATCGAGTCCCCAAACTTTCCTGTAAACTCCTCCAAAAGTGCGATAGGAATCGGATATCACGATCGAAAATGAAGCTCATAGGTACTCCATGAAATGTCACAATCTCCTACATGTACCGCTCTGCTAACGCTTCCGTCGACTGACCAACTTAAAACGGTATGAAATGAGCTGCCTTGGTAAACTTAGACACCAGACTATGTATATTCTTTCAGACTTAGAGCAAGATGTGTGTATTATCCTTTATATTGAGTTTGATGATGTCTTGATCTTCTTTATTTTTTTCTGTGATTGATCTTCGCCTTGGGACTTTATATTGCGTGGATGTGATCTGCCAATTGGCGACGAGCTTGCTCCCGCTTAGGGATGCCATATTATTCTTGTTGTACTAATTTTGGATTGAAATTTACAAAGGGGGTGATGCCTAAATATCAAATGACGAAAACGTTTTCAAATTATAGCATATAATTCACTTGCATTTCAAACGAGTTTTACATATGCTTTTAAAAGAAAACTTGATTTCAATTATACCCCCTTTTCAAAACTCCACCTCTGCTATTTTACTAAAAAGTTTTAGATTTCTGAGCTTTCGGCTTACTTGGGTTACGATGGGGTCTCATAGACGTCACGTGATTCAAGTGCCGGTCACGTGCCAATTCCGGGCCGTGACAGCCGTACCGGGTGCATCATGTATCCGTAATCGGTTTCTTCCTCTGTCTCGATTCGAATATCATACGATGAAAACTATGTTGGATATAGGTACCCTCAAGACAATTATCGTAATTATAGAAATGCAATTACTGAATTCATAAGGACCCATAAAGAGAACAATCTTACTCAAGATGATAGTATGCTATCCGATTTGCTTTTATCTGTTATGTGTATACGTTTTACTAGTTATCACATATCACTAATACATGAGATAAAGCTCATAGGATCTTTGCTTGACTACCAGAATTAACGATAGGGATCATACTGGCCTGGTAGTTTATGAGCACATCCTTAAATGTCCTTAGTCATAGAGTATCGAGACTGGGCATCGATATTCTAGTTTAGACTAATGTATACATTTCATGACCCTATACGGGGTGATGGCTGATCCTATAGCCATTGGTGTTTGACACCAATGATTGTATACAGCTGCTTATTGGATGAGTTACACTGGATGGACTCGCCGAGAACTCCTAGTTGGTATTATACCAATACCAGATAGCAGTTCTCTGATGTCATATGTACAGGGTAGTCCCTAGACCTCAAATCACCATAGTGTCTTGTGTGTTTTCGCACTGTAGTTAGATTACTACCTTACCACGGCTTTATTGAGGCATGCAAACAGGTTTTAGTTGGGTACAGTTCCGAAGCACATGGAGATAGTGAGCGGTCGAGAGAATTCGTCACTCCCGGTATTGGGAATCGATAACGCGTTGTTGTGGACACGAATATAACCATAAGTCCATAGTCACGGCAGTAGAGTTAAACTGGTAAGTGTTACCGGTTGTATCTCTTTTGTTATGAGTTCTTTGTCGGTATGACTTATTGGGTTATTGGGGGTCTGACAGAATCCACCCCCAAAACCGGTATGCGATACCATTTGACAAAGAGAATGGACTGTACGGTGACTATCACTTAAAGACTTTATCGGGTCCGGATGAGTTCGCTCGTCAACCTGCCTTTATCTTGCTCATACCTAGGTAGCCGTTACGTATAGCTAGTGCCACTGATGAGCTTTTGGGTTAACCTGTGTGGGGGTTGAATCTTAAAGTATTTCAGATTCAAGATGTGATCCACTATAACCTACTGCCAGTATATTGACAGGTCATTAGAGTCCCGCAACGAAAGTGCCTGCCCGGGAAAAACAAGATGTGACGTGCGTATAGGGATATATGCATGAGTTCGATTAAACATGTATATTTGATATACACATTTAATCGGACGACTGTTATGCTAGCCGGTTTAAAAGCCGGAATATCAAATCAAGTGTTGACTTGATAACCGTATTTATGATGCAGTTTCTAGTATAGTGTATATGATACACGCACTCTCTACAGTATATGATACTGAGAAAATATTGATGGCATTTCGTGTATATGATACATGATGTGTTTATGTATGGGATACATATACTAATACTTATTATACACAAACACACACACACACACACACACACACACTAATACTTATTATATATATATATATATATATATATATATATATATATATATATATATCCCACTCTTTTATATTTTGTATAAATAAATACACACATACACACATATATATAATTTATTATATTAAACATAATAGGTGGGGCCCAGCCTCTCTCTTGAGCATGTGACACGCACATGAGAAAGAGATTGTGGGAGAGTTAGGTGTCAAGCTATATATGACATGGTTGGTAAATGAAAAGAATAATTATTCATTTTAGCCATCATAACATTTTCTTCTTCTTCCTCCTCAAACTTGAAAGCTCAAGCTCTCTACTCCAATGACAAAAGTTTCCATGGTGAGGGAATGAGAAAAAGAGAGTATCCAGATACCGCATCACCTTCAACTACGCGTAGCATGTCTCTGGAGGAAGTTTCTCCACCCGGTGACGGAGTTGGAATTCGGACAGCCCGCTTTCAACGCGGATCATCTACGATGAGGCAGTTGGCGTTCTTTCTCGTCCAGAAGATCGAGGAGTCTAGCAAGGATCCCCATTCTCCATTGGAGCATATGAATATGCTACAAAGGTTGTACCTCTCTTGACTTTGCTCTCTTGATATTTCAAGTTTTATCTATTGCTATTCTTGGTGATGGATTGGGGTTATATGTTGTAAAATTATTGTTTTTCAAATTCTGCCGCATCCGTGATCATCACGACCCTAATCCCCATCCACCGACATGGTATCAGAGCAAAATCAAATACTTGTAATTGTTCGCGGTGGCACATTGCTTCATAAAACCCAATGTCAAAACCAAATGCTCACTGTTTTTAAATATCAGCCATGTATTCATTCACATTTGCGTAATTACAAGCCCCAAGAGTCTTCGGTTCAGATCAAGACTCATGCGGGCTCAAGTGGCACAAAACCATGCATCATTGGCCCGGTTCAGCCCCGAATTCAGGGCTGAACCGAGACCGATTCAGCCCCGAGTCGGGGGTTGAATAAGCCCAGATTCAGCCCCGAACAAGGGGTTGTATCGGTGCCGATTCATCTCTAATTTGGGGATGAATCGAACTAAGATGCGGCGTGGGTTTGAGGTCATTTGTGGGTCTTTCAGGATTCAAAACTATGCAAATTAAATGAATTTTGGACTGCTGGAATGGATTTGAAATTCAACTTTTTGGAATTTCAAGTTTACGATTCTTTGGGTTATGAATTAGTTTGTCATTTCTCAAATTGGCTCGACGCAGTGTTCATTGAGTTGGTTGGAGCGGCATATGTTGATATACGGTGTTTAACGTTGACGAATTGATGTGATCAATTCGACGGGGTTGCACAAGTGAGTATGACATATTGGTTTGCTTGATTTGGTTTGAATTGTTGCAAAATGAATAGTCCTGTGCATATTTGAGTGATGTGTTTCTTTTCCATTCATGTTGTAACCAAACGTATTTTCTTTTATTCAGGATGACCAATCGACATGTGGCCTTCATTTCCATTTTTTGTATTATTATTTGTCGGGACTCGATCAGGTTGCGATTGATGTTACTGTTGTATTAATACAGGGTTTAGGATTACTCCACGGAGAAGTGCACAGGCAGCCGAATTCTAGATTGCAGCAGGTGGTCATCTCAAGGAGTTGAGACCGGATCACTCGATTCTAAGATTAGCATGCTGCTAGCCGCGCTTGTAGGGGGTTAGGATAGACCCACGGAGGAGTGCTTAACTCATCGAATTCGAGAAATTGCCGGGTTGCCCTCTCATGGTGATGATGCTAGGTCGTCTCATTTCTAGGATTGGCAGATGACTTTTCGCACTCATATGGGTCTGATTTTGGCTACGCACGGGCTATTCACGTGACCGGGGAACATCGCGCTTCGTTTGTGACTCGAATGAAATGCAGAATTCCTAAGTGATCCGACCATTCCATCTCTTTGATATTGTTTTCCAGCATGTCGTAATGTGATTATTTGTGTATGATGACACACACACACGCGTTTTGAATCCGCGCTAACCTTGCCCCCGCCCTACCGTAAGTTAAGTAACCTTACGGTGAAGTCCTAGGGCTCCGTGGCTAATGTGGATGGCGTATATGAGCATTCTATTTTCTTTTCATACATTTTGTGATTGTGTGAGAAGGAAAAATGCTAGATAATGTGATTATCTAAATTATGGGATTGCATTAATAGGATAATGCAAGGTAAAACTAAGTTATAAACCAATTTTTCTAAAAAAGAAATTTTAGTCGATTCTTTTACTTTGTATAAAGGCATTCAGTTAAGACTGTCCTGCACCTCATTCGATGAAGAAAGAGCCTTGATCTCTTCACTGGGAATTCGTTCTTGATCAAAAGTTTGTGTCACTAAAATTGTTTTTGTAGCCTTATTCTTTTGCTTTATATCGTGGTATTCGATTAGGAATATCCTGCACACCATTCGATGAGGAAAGAGTCTAGATCCCTTCACATGGAATTCACTCTTAAGCAAAAGTCTACGCGAATATAAATTTTCAAATCACCCGGTTCTTACGATGATATCAAGTTCATTACGTTGATGGTTTTCTTCAATACCAGACGTAGCCCTCTGTCATTTCAGGAAGTAGAGTACTTAGTATTCATGCTACATTTTTTGACCTCATTGAGGCATAGTGTACGGTAGCTAAATGATGTCTTCCTGCAAGCATATGATGAGATTAGTTAGAATAGTCGTACGACTTTGTTGACCTCGTTAAGGGTCGTGCGGGTGGGTCTAAATTAATCAAGAAATAATGGGTTGAACTTAACTAGCGACTTATGATTTGTTGACCTCGTTATGGTCATAAACCGTTGGAGGTAAAAACCAATATCGGGAGTTTCAAGTGTTGAAACTTGCAATGAGATTGCATACCTTTTATGGTGTGGGGTGACTTATTGACCCGTCAAGGTTACCACTCCATGATATTTTAGATCCCGATTCCTACTGTGAGTAATTGTTACTCCCGAGAGATTTTCTATATGAAATCCCAGTTAATTCTCCTTTTAGAGTTTGAAGGAGAATTCGAAGGAACAGTGGGAGCCATCCTGATTAGAAGAATTAATCAACTAATCTAATCAAGGTTAGATTGCATGCTGAGTGTTTTTTTCTCTTTCCGGCAGTGACCCTTGACTGACCTTAAACTAAGACTCGTTAACCACGTTGACCGACATTTTTACAAATTTATATCTTTGGAATGTCTGAATTGCCCTAATCTATGACATAGTCGCATATATCCTTACCTATCCTACTTCCCCTTCTGCTAACTCCAGAACCCTCTGTATTCGGTATAGAGATCCATATTGCTTGTAAGGCCATTGTATGGTTAGATACAAACTTGAAGAAATTATTTCAGTCGGAGAATGGCCACTGGTTCTGGAGTAGATGAATTGTTCGTTTGTCTCTCCCTTATACCTTATCTCAAGTTCGAGAGCTCCTTATATATAAGGAGAGTTTACCAGTTACGCTTATTGGATAGTCTTCTTCCAATCCTGAAGATGGCGTTCATAAGAAGAAAACCAATTAGCATAAGTTCGGTATATAGAAAGGTAAGATAGAGAGACATCAAAAGGGGTTGAATTGTAAGAAAAGGAAATTGCGACTACTGTCATGAGCCTAGGCAATGGAAAAGGAAATAATATGAATACCCGACCAACCCTCCCTGAAACATTTTGATGTTTCGGATCTCCTGTGTGAAAGTTGATGTTGCACACCACCACATAGTTTGTGGGGAGGCGGAATTAGCAAACAACAATTTTGAAGCAAGCAACATCGACTTGAACACCCGGATCTTATCTTAAACCCTAACTAGCTTAATAAACTAGGAGATTTAACTACTCTGATAGATGTTATACCTCCTTGATCTTGTCCTTCGGGTCTTCTTTCCGCTTCCTTGCTCATCTTTTTGGCTCCTTGGTAGCTTGGATAGAACTCTATCTCCGGTTTCTCTATGCCAAAGATGATCCCCCCGAAAGCCTATGGATCAAGCTTCAACCTCAACTATGGGGTTACTAAGAAGTCTAGTTTGCTAAAAAAGACTACTTAGAGAATGTAGAGAATGATTAAATAATTATTTAATCTCAAAAGCTCTAGGGTTCACAACTCATGTGAGGGATAGAGCTTGAGGAAGAAGAAGGAGAAAACATGGAGAGAGAATGGGAATGAGAAAATGAGCTAGGTGTGTGATGATAATAGAATGGCTAAGGCTTTCAATTATTGAAACATGGATTATTTTTTCACAAAAATAATCAACCATGCTTCAATAGTGAAGCCAAAATGAATAAAATATAAATCTTGCAATGCTTTTATCCATACCACAAATATCTCCAAATTCCACCTCATTTAATCTTATTTTGATAAAAAAAATCCATTAATGAGGTGTCTCCTTCTAGAAGCATGTCTTGTACAATTACAAGAATGCCTCTCACCGTATATACATACCCATATTCGTATTCCGAAAAATATGAATACAATGAGATAACAATAATCCAATAATATAATACTAGCATCCGGCTTAAACCAAAGCCAACCAGTATTATCCGTCCGAACATCATCCGTGTAGACAGTACACGTATATGATCAAAACCCTGCCGTAAGACCATACGACCTCTACATCGTTTCTCCTGATCCAGGGAAACCCTCTGTGTGGGACTCTAAAGACTCGACAGTATGCTGGCAGTGGGTCTGACCACAAGTCCGTCAGCGACACTAACTGTACGTAACGGCTACCTAGGTACATGTCGAAAATAAGACCGACGAACGAACTCATCTGAACCCCATTGAGCCTATAAGTAACACTTCCTATACAGTCCGGTCTTTTCGCCTGATATGTCGCACATCAAGTCTGGAGGTGGAATCGTCAGACCCCAATCACATGATAAGTCATGCCGATGTGTGGCCTATAACCTTTTGAGAAACTACTGATAACACTTACCAGTAAATCTCATCAGCCCTGCCCAAGGACTTGTTGTTATAGCTAATCGAGCATAGCGCAACATCAACTCCCAATACCGGAAGAGACGAAACCCCTCCTATCGCTCACTGCCTCCATATGACTCCGGACAGTACCCAAAATCCACCTGTTTGCATGACTTTGATGAGCCGTGGTAGGGAGGAAATCAAAACACAATGGGAACCACACAAGGCGTTATGACGATCTCGGATCTACAGACTAATCTGTACAAGTGTCACCAAAGAACTGCTATCTGACGATAGGTATGGTACCATCTAGGAGTTCTCGGCGAGTCCTGTTCAGTGTACCAATTCTCTAATGAGCACATGTGTACAATCTTTGATGTCAAACACCAATAGTTATGGGATCAACCATCGCCCCCATACAGGGTCAAGAAACGTATACACAAGTCTACTCTGGAATATCGATGCCCTGTCTCGATACTCCTTCGACTAAGAACTGTTAAAAGAAGTGCTTGCGGACTACATAAACCCTATTAGTATGATATGCATCATAGTCCTGGTAGTCAAGAAAAAATCCTAAGGGCTTTATCAATATGTATACAAGATATGAAATACTAAGTAAAACACATCACATGTTAAGATAAAGACAGAGACCAAATAGCGTACTATTATATTGAGTAAGATTGTCCTGTACATATATATCCCTAGCATCCTATACAATGAAGGTCTTTAGGGCATACATATCCAACAATCTTCCACTTGCACTAAGGTTTGTAATTGGCGTAATAAGTACCCACTGTCTACACTAGAGCCAGCTGCTGGCGTACTGCATGCCCAACATCTTGAACAGTCTTTCGAATTGGACTTGAGGGATGGCCTTGGTGAATAGATCTGCCGTGTTGTCTTTTGTGTCCACTCTCCGCACATCGATCTCCTGGAGATCCACGATCTCTCTGATCAGATGATACCACCTCAAGATATGTCTGGATTTCTGATAGGACCATGGTTCCTTTGCCAAAGCCATGGCTCCGTTGTTATCGCAATACAAAAGTATTGGATTAGCAATGTATGGAACCACCTGAAGTTCAGAAACGAACTTCCTCATCCAGACTGCCTCTTTTGCGGCATCATTAGCAGCTATATACTTAGCTTCCATCGTTGAGTCAACGACGGTGTCTTATTTGGAACTCTTTCAGCACATCGCCCCTCCATCGAGGATAAATACAAAACCCGAGATGGACTTGCTCTCATCCTTATTGCTCTGGAAACTGGAATCAGTAAAGGCCTCCATTTGGAGATCTCCGTTACCATACACCAAGAACATTTCTTTAGTCCTTCGTAAGTACTTAAGAATGTTCTTTACAGCTGTCCAGTGTTTTTCCCCTAGATTTGTTTGATACATGCTTACTACACTTAGCGCGTAAGCTACATCTAGACGAGTACATAACATCGTATACATTATAGATCCTACCGTCGAAGCGTAATGTATAATGCTCATGCAAGCACTCTCTTCATTAGTCTTTGGAGACATCTCTTTGGAGTGGGTGATCCCGTGACAAGCGGGTAAATTACCTTGCTTGGAATCTCCCACACTAAACTTCTTTAATACGGTGTCTATGTATCTTGATTGGGACAATCCCAACAATCTCTCAGACTTATCTCTATAGATCTTAATGCCTAGAATGCACGAGGCATCACCCAAGTCCTTCATGGAGAATCTTTGCGATAAGAATAATTTGACCGATTGTAGCATAGGAACATCATTTCATATCAAGAGAATGTCATCCACGTACAATACGAGGAATGTGATTGTACTCCCTACAATCTTTTTATAAATGCAAGGTTCATCTACATTTTTGATAAAATCAAACTCTTTGATTGTATCATAAAAGCAGATGTTCCAAATCTGTGATGCCTGCTTTAATCCATAGATGAATTTAAGCAACCTGCATGCCTTTTCGCTGCTCCCACTGTCAATGAAACCTTCTGGATGATCCATAAAAATGCATTCATCCAAATCACCATTTAGAAATGCTGTTTTAACGTCCATCTACCAGATTTCATATTCGTAGTAAGCAGCAAGAGCAAGTAGGATTCGAATGGATTTAAGCATTACAACTGGAGAAAAAGTCTCATCATAGTCCAATCCTGGTCTTTGACGAAATCCTTTTGCTACAAGTCTAGCTTTATAGGTCTCTACCTGTCCATCCACACCAATTTTTTTCTTAAAGATCCATTTACACCCTATGGGTTTTACTCCAGAAGGTGCAACCTCCAAATTCCATACTTTGTTGGTGTGCTTGGATTCCATTTCGGATCGCATGGCATCCAGCCATTTCACTGAGTCACTACTCGTGATAGCTTGCTGAAAACTAATAGGGTCGTCATCATCATCATCAATGATGCAATCTTCTCTTTAAATATCAATTAGAAAACCATAGTATCTATCTAGTGGGCAAGAAGTTCTACTAGATCTACAGAGTGACTGAGGCTCGTTGGGTTCTATTGAAACTTCATGTTCAACCAAATCGTCAGTAGTTGTTTGTGGCTCTGAAATTTCTTCCATTTCTACCGTATTTCTAATAGTATCATTTGTAAAAAAAATTATTTTCTAAAAATGTGGCATATTAAGAAAAAACACTTTTTGTTCCTTCTTGTGGTAGAAAAGACATCCATATGAATGTTTGGAATATCCCACAAATTTACACAAAACCGATCGTGTCTCGAGTTTGTCTGGATTCTTCTTTTTAATATAAGCAGGACAACCCCATATCCTAACTCGTTTAAGAGATAGTATTTTCCTATACCATATCTCATATGGAGTGTTAGGCACGGATTTGATCGAAACCTTGTTTAATAGATAACTGCAGTCTCCAATGCATGTCCCCAAAAAGAAAGTGGCAACTCATCATCACTCATCATTGAGCGTACCATATCTAATAGGGTACGATTTCTCCGTTCTAAGACACCGTTGTGTTGTAGTGTGTACAGAGGAGTGAGCTGAGAGAGAATTTCATTCTCTTTTAGGAAATCTAGAAACTCTGTACTTAAGTACACTCCTCCTCGATCTGATCGAAGTTCCTTGATACTCAATCCAGTTTGTTTTTCTACTTCAAATTTATACTCCTGGAATTTTTCGAAAGCTTCAGACTTATATTTCAACAAAAACACGTGTCCAAATCTTGAGAAATTATCAGTAAAAGTTATGAAATATGAATAACTGCTTCTTGCATATTTATACATTGGTCCATATACATCACTATGTATGAGGCCTAAGAGTTCAGTAGCTCTCTCTCCGTGTCCAATAAACGGATTTTTGGTCATTTTACCCTTGATGCAAGACTGATGATTGTTGAGATTTTCTGTGTTCTTAATTTTTAATTACCGCAATCAGGACGGTTTCGCTTGGTAGCTAGCCGGTTGAGTACGGGTCGATCCACAGGGAGATGGAATCTTTTTCTTTATGTTTTAACGAGTTAAGTCCAAAAAATTGGTAGTTTGTTTTAAGATCTACGAATGAAATAAATGATGATAAAATACTTGCTAGGGTGAGGATTAGATTGGTTCGAGTGTTAGGAATTTCTCACTTCTTTCAATGCCTTAGTTATTAATATTAGTGTTAAGCTAATCGGCAACAACGGGGATTAGCACGACTAGGAAGAGACTTACAAGTATAAGCTAGGCTTTCCATGCTTAGTTTCTTCATTTTGGTCCTTGTCCGTCCGTTCTTGGCTCTTAGCCCTAACCTCCGGTTAATTCAACCATAAACGGTCTAACTAGAGAATCACCGCTATCATGTAGGATAGGGTGCCGTAGTGAGCGGATTGTGGGTCAATTAAAGGGAGTCCAAATTTAAAGTGTTGGTCAAAGAAAGGAGTGAGAGAGATTTCCTTCTCTCAAACCTTCCTTCTCCTGCCCTGTTTCCCCCAATCAGCGCAAAACTCTGTTTGAATTTCAAAATTTAAAAATAGAAGCAACGCTTCAGATCCCTTGCGCTCTGCACTGCGCGCCACGTGTCAAACACAGGTGCGCTAACGCAGTTGCGCTGCACTCTGCGCTGCATGCCACGTGTCAAACAAAGGCGTGCTAGCGCAGTTGCGCTGCGTGCCACATGTCAAACGCAGGTGCGCCAGCGCCAATTGCGCCAGCGCTGGAATTTAAAGAATTCCCTACTGTTAGATCAAAAGATCTAATAATAATAATAAATTGTTAATTAATCAGAATTAAAATTCTGTTCTGGAAAGATCTTTCCAATTTTATTAAAATAAGAAGATTATCTTCTGTAAAACAGAAGCCTTAAGCTCAAAAATCCAACGGTGGGAAATATTCCCAAATCAATCAGAGAAAGATCTCTTCAACTAATTTAACAAATCAATTGGACTTAGCCCAATTTTGGCCATAAGTCCTAAATATAAATTGAACTGAGCACAACTACTCTTCCAATCAATTTACACCCGGTTCGAGGGTACATCTCTTTACTCCTCTGACATCCGTCGTTGTAATCCTTCAACATCGTCAGAGAGGTGATGGGTCCCGACGACCACACATTGCTACGGACTGTGGGGTCCTTAAACTCATGGACTATGACATCCTTAACCTCGACCGTGATGTCTTAAAACTAATACCGGACTGTGGGGTCCTTAAACTCATGGACTATGACGTCTTTAACCTTGACCGCGATGTCTTAAAACTAACACCGGACTGTGAGGTCCTTAAGCTCACGGACTATGAGGTCCTTAACCTCAACCGCAATGTCTTAAAAGTAAAAATGGACCGTAATGTCCTTAAACTAATTATCGACCGTAATGTCACTAAACTAAACAACAGAGCCCAATCGCTCTCTTGTCGGATCTAAACGATCCCGTTAAGTTGATCTTAGTCTAGAATTAGACTAACGTGTCCTTAACAAACGTTTAAGTTGATCTTAGCCTCAAATAAGGCTAACGTATCCTTAAACACAACCCCCCCAAACCCAAATCTAAGAAAGATACGGATTTAGACTAGTCCACGCCCTACGGGCGACGACATAACTTAGTCTCCGTATACAATCCACGAGCAACCGAACATAAAACAAACACCCATGACACGAAGTGACCATATGGAGAAGGAGAAAGTTGTTACCGCGATGCGGTAGCGTAATTAACTGCAGGGGCTTGCCCCTGCAGGGAAGAGCTTCCCCACAATCAAAAATCCCTCAAACGAGGGGGAATCTGACGAAGTCTGCTACATCGGCCGCATCCGTTTAAACCTTCGATACATGGTGCCATAAATCAACTTGGCATTTTCGGAGAGGTGGATGGATAGCACCAATTAGCATCTACCCTGAATTTCAAGCAATACGTTTATCGCGTCTCCGAGATTCGGAGGGGAACAGATTCTGGCACGCCCGGTAGGACCTTTTCCTCTTTCCACTCCACACTTCGTGTGTCGTGTTCGCAAACCAATCGCGGTTTGCTAATGGTTGCCCTTGGGTTTCAAGGTACTAAAGTTTGGCGTTTTGCTTGCCGCAGAAAGCAAAAAATCAATGGCGTCCACTTGTGCAAGATGTTCCAACTGCAACTGCAACCTACGCTCCATCTCACCTGGAGGTGTAGCTTATGGACCTCAAGCGGCGTCCCTGTACACGATGCCGGTAGAACAGGTCACCCAGGCTACTATTGGATTGTTTTTCGGGACCATGCTCCCGCCAACGAGCTTCACTTTACCTCCTAAGAAGTTGGTCTTCGATCGACTTACAGCTACCGTGGCCCCTCTTAACGGGTCGTCCAGCACCAGCGCCTCGGTCTTCTCCAGATTGGGCCAAAATTCCTGTGTGCCCGCAATGAAGCTTGCAATTTCAGAGAAGGTTATTCCGAAGAGAGTAACCAACCCTGCTCGCGAAGTCGTCAAGGCGGCTTCTCCTACCAAGGGGTCGGTCTTTACAAGACTGGCCGTCCCAACTCCCGCTCCTGCTACTCAAAGAACATCAGTCTTTAACAGGCTGACACCAGCAACAGCCCCTCATCTGAACAGGGGGCAAGACAAGGCCATCCCCGTCACCGAGCCAACTCCATCAGCTCGACATGCTCGACGCCGCCACTGGCGCCGGGTGAGGAAGGCCGGAGGCAACTCCCCTTCTGGGCTAACTCCACCAGCCCCGACGGCGGAAATTAATGCTGATGTTCCAACTGGGAACAACTTTGAGCTGCTAAATAAGGTGCGTAGGAATTCTCCTACCGCCGTACTGAAAAGATCTCCTCCTTCAGTGGAGAATGTTGCGGAAACAAAGCCAGAACAGTCCCCTCAGCGGCTGTCCTCTAAGATCTACAAAGTCTGGCGGCAGGTCCGGAACTCAGTGGTTGATCAAGACTACCCTCGTCGACAGAAAAGGGCGAAGGTTCAACAAGAAGAAAGCTATCTTGCCAAGCCACGAAAAGCTATCTGGGTGCCCACCGCGACGGCCCCCTCAACTTCGACCACTCATAAGAAGAGAAGGCCGGAGAAGATCCCCGTGCCTGCGACAAATGTCAAAGGCACTGAACCCAAACGCCCTAAATATGGGGGCATGGTGGTCCATACTATTTACATGGCGTCCGGAAAGGAAGATAGCCGCACTTCTACCGGCCACCGACCACTCACTCGATCCATTACAAGAGCCCAGGAACAGCAGCAGCAGAAGCTCTAGGAGATGCTGACTGCAATGGCCGCACTCACCGGGCCAAAAGAAAGCCCGGAAGCGCCATCGGAACAACGTCGCGAACACGAGACTGATGCTGAATTCCTTCGGAGAATGTTCGAAAAGAAGGACAAGGAGGCTGCGGAACAACCGGCCAATATAAAGAAAATGGCCTTTCTATTCCAGGATATGGTGGGCATGATGATCCAGCAGGATCCTCCAGCTGAAGATCCTCCGATTATCCTCGAAGATGACAGAGGAGAGACATCGAATCCTCTACCGGTTCTGTCAACAGCCAAAGAGGAAACAATCTCTAAAGCTGCCCTGGATGACTATATTGCTCAGCAAATAAGAGTTCACCAGGCAAATGAGGCAGCCAGCCAAGTTGTCAAAACAGGGCGACCGTATCCAGGATGGTATGATCAGATAAAGTACCCGCCGGGCTACACCATCCCGAAATTCCATGTCTACAAGGGGACAGGCAATCCCCATAAACATGTCGCCTAGTTCAGGGCTCTTTGTGGCAACACCGGCGGCGATGATAAGCTCTTGCTTCACCAATTCGTCGGCAGCTTATCGGAGACGACGTTTGAGTGGTACTTCGAACTTCCAAACGACCCCATCAAAACTTTTGCGGAAATGGAGTTGCTATTCACCCAGCGATCCGCGAGCGCCAGCGAACGCACCCCAATAACGGCGTTGATCAATGCAAGGGTGAAGCCGGGCGAAACTTGGGTTCAATAGCAATCCGATGGTGGAACCTGTGGTCGAAGTGCGAACATCGCATCGAAGAAGCACCAGCGATGGGCATGTTTGTGGGCACCCTAGACCCTCATGCAACAATTTCACAGTTCATGCTGTTCTTTAAACTGACCACGTTCCAGTCTTTAATTGATAAGCTAGCCCAGATGGATCAAATGGATCACAGACCGTCTCTCCCGAAGCCAGAACCACGGAACGACAAGGGTAAAGGGAAGGCAACCTTCATCGTGAACACCCAACAGCAGCCCAGTGCCCCAAAGCTAGCAGATCAACTGGAGGAAAGACGGCGCTATTACAATGAGAAAATGAAGCGTCCTTACTCATTCCCGCGGGACAAAACGAGGCTGTTCGAGCTGGCTATGCGCAACAGGCTTATCAATTTTCCGAATCCAAGGCGACCACCACAACCCAACGAAGTGAATAATCCCAATTATTGCCTTTACCACCAAACGGTAAGCCATCCAATCGAGGATTGCTTCGTCTTTAAGGGATGGATCGAGGATCAGTACCTACAAGGTAAGTTCGCATTGTCTGAGAAGTGGAAAGTAAACCCACCACAACCGCACACTCTTAAGAAGACGGACACACCGGGGGCAACGTGTTCTTTTGTTGAAGAAGCTCCATAGGAAGTCGTGCTTTCAGCCAAAACCAAAAAGATGCTGAATGATCTTCAGACATGCCCGGCGATCAGGTGGAAGAACCCGCTGGAACCCCAGATTATTGAAGGGATGCTGAAGCCGCGTCCAACTCTAAAGATTGGTGGTGATAGCCAAAGTGTTCACACCCAGCCGTCAAAATCTTCGAAAAAGAAAAAGAAATCCAAGAAGCCCGTGAAGCCTGGTGACAAGCGCACGGACCTGCAGAAACAGATCGATGCGATGGAAGAGTATAATCAGAAGGCGCGGACTCCAATCACGCTCCAAGAGTTTCTCAGCCACGTCCTTGAGGACGAAGATGATGGAGAAGGCTCGTCGGATGGATCTGAGGATTACGTGGCAAGCTGCCATGTGATCTCTCATTCATCGCTAGACAATGAAGAAGCACCTTGTACAGAGAGACTGGAGGCAGGTCCCGAGCCGGAACTTCTATAGCCGTCAGATGAAATGATCGACGCCTTCCTGAATGAGATTCATCTGAAAAGTAAAGCCAATCGGGAGCGTGAGATGGCCATATTTGAAAAAGCCCAACGCCGGCGACTGGACGAAAGAGTCGAGGCACTCCCGCCGAATCAAGGAACATCCGTCGAGAATAAAAACAAGTTCAAGATGAGGAAAAGGTTCGCTAAAGCCATATCAATGGGAATGAAGCTACCACCCTCTGAAGGAAACACTCCCGGTGAAGCAAAGATTCACCCTAGCTACTGCTCATATCATCGAAAGATTTCGCACCCCACAGAAGAATGCGACGCTTTTAAAAGATGGTGGCAGGGATATGTTGCTCACCGGCAACATTTTAAGCGGATGAAACGCAAAACTCGTCGGGAGCAGAGAAGTGCGACCGAAGAGCATGAAAGAACTACCGGTAACTGTCGCATGGTCAACACCGGGGGATCACAGGTTCTCACTTTCGGAAGCGACTCTGACAAAGAGATGGCTCTTGGCCCTCTCTTTAAAGAATCCACCATGGGGAAGGAGGAAGAACCGAAGGCCTGTGAAAACATTCAGCTGCGCAATCGCACGCTTCCAGTAGAGAATCTCGGACCCACGAGTAGAAAAGATAAGGGAAAAGAAAAGGTCTTTGAGGATATCGCCCTAGATGACCAAGTCATCAAAGAGCTAACTGACAAGGACCCGCCAAAGAAGAACAAGGTGAACTACAACGTTCTGGCACACTTGAGGAAGCTACCCTCGCAGCTCAGTATTCTCGACGCCCTTTTACTATCCAAAGAAGCGAGAGATTCATTGATCAAGGCATTACAAGAGCCAGAGCAATTCCAAACTTTTCTTGCCGAAGAAAAGATGAAGGACGAGCTAGAGGAAGTACACACAGCCGATATCACCTTCGGCGACGAAGACCTCCTCCTTGGGACGTGCGAGCACAACCGTCCCCTCTATGTCTCAGGATACTGCTATGATATAAAGATAGGCAAAATCCTGGTCGACAATGCGTCTTCCGTCAATCTTCTCAACGTGCGAGTGTTGAAGGAAATCTGCATGAGCGTCCAACATCTTGCTCGTGATAAAATCACCATTTCTGGTTTTGACTCCCAGTCATCGCGGACTCTCGGGTCTGTGATATTAACATTACGATTGGGGCTACTTGTCACGGATATTAAATTTCATGTCATTGACGCCAAGACATGCTATAACGCTTTGCTCGGCCGACCTTGATTACACGAGTACAACATCATCCCTTCTACACAACATCAGTGTATGAAATACTTTAAGAATGGTCTCGAGTATACCGTAACAGGAGAGTTGAACCCGTTCTCCGTAAACGAAGAAATACAAAGATGCAAAATACTTCTTGCCAGATTTCGAAGACACAGAGAGATGTCACAAGCCGGAGAACAAAGCTATCGCCACCATTCCTGTCTTCGGGAGTGATACTGAGGAAGAGGAAGAGATAGTTCATCCAGACCCGCCCCAGTACAGCAAGCCAGGACCGTCCGCTCCTATGTTGATCTTTGGCAGCGACTCGGAAGATGAGGTCCATGCTATATTCTCCGCTCGGCCTTCAATACAAACATTCGCTGATGAAGAGCAAAGTTTGCAAGTTGCCATGGTTCCGCCCAAAAATCATAAAGAACTAGACGCGCTTGATACCTACAGTATGGAAGAGCTGCAGACGTTTTATGTCCCTCCCAGGAGAGAAGGCGAACAGGCAATCCTATTCTACCGATCCACGGAAACAAGAGTGGAGAAAGAAGTTTGGCATGGCGCGGATTCTACACTTGACAGGGTCCAGCCCATCCGTCTGCCCAGATATTACACAGAAGGCTTGAAAAGGCTATTGAAACGCCAAGGGATACCCTTTAAACAGACCGCTCGAAAAGCTAAGTTCTATGACAGGATCTGGAACGTTCCTGGAACTCAGCGCAAGTTGCTCAATGGGAGAATGGAAGCAATCGGGCTTGGATATGTTCGGTCCAAGAAACGGGAGCTACTCTACGACTGCTATGTCATACATGACTTTGATGAAGAAGGAGATGCTCAATAGGAGAATGCTAATCCTGAACCAGAAAGAGCCCCCGACGTGAAAATGCCCAGTACGTCGTTCGAAGAACAAATGGACAAACTTATAAGAGAAGCAGGTCAGAAAGTTCGAGACGACCATAATCGCGAAATGGCCATCTATGAAAAAGCTAGGACGCAACGCCTTCTTCAACAGGCTGCGAAAGATGAAAATGCCCCTCCCTATCAACTTATTGTAAAAAAGGCCCAACGCAGAGACAGAAACAAGTCAAAAAGCAGAAAGGGCATTCAGCAACGACAAAGCGGGACCAAGAAATCACGCGAGCGGGAATCGAGTGGTCCGGATTTGTCCATTATGAAGAAAATGAGTTGAGCATACTCTTTTCCTCAAGACAAGACAAAGAAGATACTTGATCTTGCCATAAGACATCAAATGCTTATACTCCTGGAGTCCAAGCACCCCGAGCAAGCTAACGAGATCTATCATCCAGACTGTTGCTCTTATCACCGAGCAATATGACACCCTCTCGAAGACTGCTTCACCTTCAAGAACTGGGTTGAAGACCAATATCAGCTTGGCAAGTTCGCTCTATCCGACAGTTGGAGGATAACACCACGGCAGAAGCATGAACCCAAATCCGCGAGAGTAGAACCAGATCCACATCGGTCTTGGAAGCAAGCTCGTACCTGTCATGTGATAATGCTGCCAGAAGAAGAACCCGAGAATAGGGGTGACCTCCCCAGGTGCTTCTAAAACAATGATGATGAGGTGATCTCAAAGTTTCCACTGGCGCCAAAAGAGCTGGAAGATAGAATACATACTACTGTAGATAACCTCAAGAAGATTGATTTAGGGACGACAAGTGACCCGCGACCGATATTCGTCAGTGAGCTGCTATCTGAAGAAAGGGTGGCTGCGCTAAAAGACGTTCTTATGCAGCATAGAGATTGCTTCGCATGGAACTATTCCGAAATGCCAGGATTAGATCCAGAGATTGCTATGCACAAGTTGGCAATATCTCCGGACGTTAAGCCGATCAAACAAGCGCCTAGAAGAATGCGGCTCGAGCTTGAGATGAGCATCAACGCCGAGGTCAAGAAGTTGATCGACTCTGGCTTCATCCAAGAGGTTTAGTACCTTGATTGGATCGCCAACATTGTCCCGGTGATGAAGAAAAATGGGACAGTGCGCATCTGCGTAGACTTTCGGGATCTCAATAAAGCCTGTCCAAAGGACGACTTCCCAGTACCGGTCACTGAGCTGATGATAGATAACACGTCCATTCACGAAGTTTTCTCCTTCATGGACGGCTCGTCAGGATATGATCAGATAAAGATGCATCCTGAAGACATACTGCTTTCCGAACCCCTCTGGGAATATTCTGCTACAGGGTGATGCCCTTCGGTCTAAAGAACGCCGGTGCCACCTATCAGAGGGCCATGACGAAGATCTTCGATGACCTCATACATGAAATCGTCGAATGCTATATCGACGACCTCATGGTGAAAAGCAAATCATATGAGGAACATCTCGAACATCTGAAGATCGTATTTCAACGCCTTCGGCAATACAACTTGAAAATGAACCCTCTCAAATGCGCATTCGGAGTATCCTCGGGCGAATTCCTAGGATTCATTGTCCGACACCGAGGCATCGAGATAGATCCGTCAAAGATCAAGGCGATTATGGAAATGCCTCCGCCAAGGACTCTCAAGCAGCTGCGGTCTCTCCAAGGAAAACTCGCATATATCCGGCGATTTATAGCCAATCTCTCAGGCAAGTACCGTCCTTACAGTCAACTGATGAAAAAAGGGACCCTGTTCATCTGGGATCACAAATGCCAAGGCGCGCTGGACGAAATCAAGCAATACTTGCAAAATCCGCCAGTACTAGCCGCTCCGGTCAAGGGAAAGCCCCTTATTCTTTTTACAATAGCCCTCGAAGGTTCCTTAGGTGCATTATGTGCACAAGAGAATGACCAAGGGAAAGAAAGAGCTCTCTATTACTTGAGTCGAGTTCTCCCGGGGGCAGAAAGCAATTATTCTCCCATCGAAAAACACTGCCTGGCGTTGATCTTCGCGATAACGAAACTCCGGCACTATGCATTGGCGCATGAAGTCCGTCTCATATCGAAGGTGGACCCTCTCAAATATTTGATGTCAAAGGCCATACTGACAGGTCGGCTCGCTAAATGGGCCCTGCTCCTGATGGAGTTCTGAATAACTTACCAGGCTCTTAAGGCAGTGAAAAGCCAGGCCATCGCCGACTTCCTCGCTGAACATCCGATACCGGCCGATTCCCCTTTGAATTGTGAACTGCCAGACGAACATGCGTTTGATGCGATCGACGGTGGTGGTATCCGATGGGAACTTTATTTTGATGGAGCGTCTTCCATGAAGAAGCGCAAGCAAAACGCGCCTATAATCAAATCAGGGGTAGGCCTTATCTTCGTGACTCCACAAGGAGGGATAATACGCTTCGCCTTCTCCTTGAAAGAGCCGAGGATGAACAATGAAGCCGAATATGAAGCTTTGATAGCAGGCCTCGAGATCGCCATCGACATGGGAATTGAAAACCTCCTCATATATGGAGATTCCCAACTGGTCGTCAGTCAAGTAAATGGCGACTACCAGATGTGCAAACCAGAACTGGTAAAGTACGGCGAGAGGGTACAGCAACTGCTGACCTGAATACCTTCCTACATTTTGGAAGCATACCGCATGCAGAAAATAGCAAAGCGGATGCACTAGCTAAGCTCGCTAAAGAACTGGCCGACGAGAACCTCGATGATGTGAGAATCGTTGTGCAAAGCCGTCAGGTTCTTGCGCCGGTGGAGATATCTCCGGAGTCGTCCGAAGAAAAAGGGGTGACTAAGAAAATGGCCCTGCAAATAGAGGACCAAGGAAAAGCTAAGGATTGGAGAGAAGTCTTTATAGACTACTTCAAATCCCGTCGAACACCTGAAGATGCATCCTCAAAACATCAGCTCATGAAGCGAGCCCTATCTTTTGCCTTCGTCAATGATACTCTGTACAAGAGGTCATTTGATTCCCTATGGTTGAGATGCCTGGGACGTGAAGAGGCAAAGAAAGTCGTTCATGAAGTTCACGACGGACTCTGCGGTTCTCACCAAGCCGGGCTGAAGACGAAGCTGAAGATCAAGCGGATGGGTTATTATTGGCCCACGATGATCCAGGACTGCCTCGAGTATGCGAAGCATGTAGGGTTCCTAGGCACACTAGTGAGGTCTCACATGGCATCGAACATGCCAATTTCAAAAAATCTAGGTGCCGAGAGACCCGACTACGGATCGTTTGCTAGAAAACTAGGCGAAAAAGCTAACTAGTTAACACTTAACTATGAGAATCGGAAATACAACCTTTGTAGATCCGGTGCTCCACCTCCATAGCTCCGCAATGAAGTCCTCTCGTTGTCCTACACAAATCCTGGGCTCTAGCGTCGGCTTCATCGGAGAATAGACGGGCTAGGTCATCGATGTCCATGCCGAAGATGATCTACGTCGAGGCATCGCTAAATCAAGCTCCAACTTCACCAAGTCCAAAAACTTGTGAAGAGAACACACTCTACTACTTGGAAAGAGGTAGAGGATGAATAAATAGGAAGTGGGTAGACTTTAGAATTGGATTTCTCACTTGTTTTCATCAATCACCATTGATGAAGTGAACTTTTTTCATGTGAAGAAGATGAAGAAGAAGTAGAAAGAAATATGATAAGTTAATTATATTTGGAAAAGAAAATAAATACTTATCATATTAGAACCATGTTCAAGTGTAGAGAATTAACCAAGGTTAGTTTAATGGTTAGGGTTTAAGATGAAGACAAGAATGGTTACAAAGTCAAAGCTTCATGAAGCTTCAACTAAACTCCAAAATTAGCAACCATTCTTTTCTTATCTATTCAAAATAAATAAATAAATAAATAAGTAATAAAAAGAAAACCCTAATCATTAGTTTAACCATGGCTTAATTCATTACACTTAACTATAGTTAAACATGTATCATCAAACATGATACAATCAAGTGTACAAAAGTATATCACATATACAATGTGCACAAACCAAGTGAGAAAATCCGTTTAAAGTGAACCAATACTAGTTAGTGAAAAGTAATATATCAAATATATAATTATGCATTAAATCATTAAATCAACACTTGATTCAATGATCCGGTCATGTCGCACACAACCGATTGGTATTCAATGTATCGGCTTATCGAATCAATACTTGATTCGATACCTAGGTTATATCGCATACAACCATTCGATACAATCATCGCGAGAATAGAATACGGTATCACATACACGCATTATTCTCGGTCCCGCACATATCTCATATGCGCTCCTATTTCGTTTTGCTTGAGCCAGGAAACCTCTGTGTAGGACTCTAAAGACTCGTCAATACGCCGGCAGCAGATGATGATCATATCAAACACCCACAAGCCGCAAGCGGTCTGCTAAACGTAACGGCCACCCGGGTATTGAGCGATCTGAAGATCGACGAGCAAGCCCGCTCACACTCCAGTGAATCCGACCAGTAACACTACCGTACAGTCCGGTCTGATCGTCTGCTATGTCGCATATCTCGCCTAGGGGTGGTAAACGTCAGACCCCAATAGCTCAATAAGTCGTGTCGATATGAGGTCTATAACTGTTCGAGAAACTACTGGTAACACTTACCAATAAATCTCAGCAACCCTGGCCAGGGATTTCCTGTTATAGCCAATCGAACACAGCGCAACATCAACCCCCTATACCGGGAGAGACGAGTCCCCTCCTATCGCTCATTGCCTCCATGTGACTCGGGACTGTACCCAAAAACCACCATTTTGCACGCCCTCTTGGACATGGTAAGATGGAAATCAAAGCACAGTGGGAACCATACAAGACTCTATGACGATCTCGGGTCAACAGACTACTCTGTACCAGTGTCACCGGAGAATTGCCATCTGACGTGAGGTATAATACCATCTGGGAGTTCTCGGCGAGTCCGTCCAGTGTACCCAGTCTCTACTGAGCACCCGTATATCATCTCCGATGTCAAACACCAATGGATATGGGATCATCCATCGCCCATCTGTATGGGTCGAGAAGGTATACGCTAGTCTACTCTGGTATATCGATGCCCCGTCTCGATACACCCACGACTAGGGACTTTGAAGGATGTACTTATAGACTACCATGTCCCCACTAGTATGATCCGCATCATAATCCAGGTAGTCAAGTACAGATCCTAAGGGCTTTACCAACATGTAACAGGGAGACAGCCAGTGTACACGTTAAGGTAAAGATCAACCAGCTAGTATACTATCATGTCGAGCAAGAAAGTCCTCCCTATATATGTCCCAGCATCCACTACAATATACATCCTATGTATAGTAATGGCCTCTAGGGCATACATATAACTAACAATCTCCCACTTGCACTAGGGCCATCTGATAGCAGTGGTTGCAGTATCTCATACTCAACCATCCCATAAAAGTCTCTCTCTGGGAACAGGCCTTTGTGAGTGGATCCGCTGTGTTGTCCTCTGAGTCTACTCTCCTTACCTCGATCTCCCTGGAGATCAACTATCTCCATGATCAGGCGATGCTGCCTTAGAATAAGTCTGGATCACTGATGGGACCAGCGTTCCTCGGCATGAGCCACAACTCCATTGTCTCACAATGGTAGGAACGTAGTTCATCTCATGAACTAATATACACCCAAACATCCTTTTTGGTAGCATCTTAAGTAGCGATGTATCCTGCCTTTATCGTCTAGTATGTCACGGTATCTTGGCTTGGAACTCTTCCAACATACCGTCCCTTTACTGAGGGTAAAGACAATGCCTGTGACTGACACTCAGTCGTCTTTATCACCCTGGAACACTTCCAGTGATTCTCCCCAGGATCGGTTGATACCGTCTCACTACAACTAGTGAGAATCCTAACATCCAATTAAGTCTATCTCATAGATCTAAAACCCAGGATTTAGGAGGTATCATTTTGATCCTATGTGGAGAATCCTTGTGATAACCGGAGATTGATCGAGCGTAGCATAGGAAACTCCTTCCCCATCAAGAGTATATCATCCACGTACTCTACGAGGATTGTCACCATACTCCCTACTACCCTTTTGTTTATACAAGGTTCATCTACCATTTTGATGATGTCAAACTCTTTGACTAATTCATCAAAAACAGATGTTCCAACTCCGCGATGCCTGCTTTATCATATAAAACATCTTGCACACGTTTCCGCTGCTCCCACTGTTTACGAAGCCCTCTGGCTGTGTACTTACAGACGCACTCTTCTAAATCATCATTTAGAAAAGCAGTCATGGCACCCAACCGCCAGATATCGTAGTCATGGTATGTAGCCGTGGCAAGTAGGATCCGAATGGACTTAAGCATAGCTACTTGAAAAGGTTTCATCATTATCCACGCCTGGTCAATGACGAAAACCTTTAACAAGTCTAGCTTTGAAAGTCTCAACTTTTCCATGTACACCAAGTAATCTTCTCAAGATATACTTGCTCCTGATGGGGATTTAACCCTTCAGATATAGCAGCTAAAGTCCATACTTTGTTGGTGTATAAGGATTCCATCTCAGATCGCTAAGCATCCAGCCATTCTTACAGAGTCTTACTCCTGATGGCCAGCTCGAAGCTAGTTGGGTCATCATCTCATGATGCAATCCTCGCTCCCACTGTCATAGAGAAACCGAAGTATCTCTCAGGTGGGTGAGGAACCCTACTAGATCGGCGGAGAGGCTGAGGTTCGTCGGAATCTACTGAATCCTTTGGTTCTATCAAATCATCAGCTGCAGTCTGTATAGCTGGAACATTTCCAGTTCTACATAACTGACTTTGCCTCGAGCTTGTTCGGATTTTGCTTTTCAGACAAAGGCCGGACAACCCCAAATCTTAACTAACTTAAGATATGGGCTCTTCCCTTTCCATATCACATATGAAATGGTAGGCAACTGATTTGATTCGAACCCTATTCAATAGGTATGCAACTTCTCAAGTGCATGACACCCAAAAAGAAACAGGTAACTCAGTAGTACTCATCATAGAGCACACCATATCAAATAGGGTGTGATTGCTCCTCCCCGATATACCATCGTGCTATGGTGTATACGGAGGAGTAATGCCGAGAGAGAATCTCATTCTCCTTTAAAATAGTCCAGGATTTCCGTGCTCAAGTATTCTGCTCCTCGATCTCATCAAAGGACATAATACTTATACCCGTATTTTGGTTCTCTACTTCTAACTTATATTCTGTGAATATCTAAAAAGGTTCGGACATGTGTTTCAACAGGAACATAGGTCTGAATCTCGAAAGATTATCAGAGAATGTAATGAAGTAAAAAGAACCGGTCTTGGCATGTGTAGACAGGGGACCTACATACATCAACATGTATCATCCCAAGAGTTCAGTAACTCTTTCTCTGTTTCCAATAAACGGAGCTATAGTCATCTTATCTTTGTGACATGACTGGCGAGTTTCACAAGATGTAAATTCAAACTGATTTAAATATGCATCTATATGTAACTCTAGCTAGTCGGGTCACATTGATCTGACCTAGTCTACAATACCTCAAGAAGGAATCGTTCAGTTCTGAACTTTTCCTCTTGTGTGTGTTCAGTATACTAAGAACTGTAGTTTGATTTAGAACATCAATGCTTTTAGATAACGTGCCTGAACTGATCAACTTTTGATATAGGAAATGTTCAAAACATTATCCAACAATACAAAATTATATCCTTTCTTTACTAATAAAGAGAGAGATATGATTTTGTATATCAGGTTCGGTATCTAATAACATTCGTTCAGAATCAATGTATTGGTAATACAGGGTGACAGTGACCGACAGACTTGGCTGCAACTCTTGCCCCATTTTCTGCCTCATGAAACTTATTACCCGTTCTCAGTTCTCTACCTTTCTGTAGCCCTATGTAACAACTTACATATCTGGGATCCTGATCTGGTATCACATACCCAGGACGTAAAGGACACTGAGAAACAGTTCTCTGTAATGAACACACCCGAAGATGATGCATCAGCATGCACTCTCTTCGTTTGGGCGGCACGGGAATTCTGGTATTCCCCAATTTCCTGCTCTGTCTTATAACAATTATAAGTTGGAGCGGGACCAACGTTCCCCAGCTCAGTAAAACAAGCGGGTTCGGTCAATAATCCGTATTATTATCTTGATTAAGGCGTGATATGGTCCCTACCTGGAGAGAGAGAGAAGAAAACACTCAGCGTGCGCTCTTTCAAGAATAGATTGGTTATTATTTTATCTAATCAGGATGGCTCCTACTGCTTTTTATCAAATCTTCCTTCAAACCCTAAAAGGAAAGACTAGCCGGGATTAATTACACACTACAAGTTCGCCAATCTTTCAGCCAAGCCAGTGTCGGTACTTTGAGGGAGGTCCCCCGTGCTTTCGCACGAACCTAATTAATGTAAACCTCGTTTTCCCAGAGGCGTAACCTCGTTAACACCTTTCTAGACACCTACTTGATCGGCTAATTGTAATGTATAAAACTCTCCCAGGAGTAACACTTACTCGCAGCGGGTATCGGGATCCAACTATCTCATAGAAGGTATGCAATCTCATTGTAAATTTCAACACTTGAAATTCCCGATAATATTTTGCCCCCAGCATCCTATGACCTTGACGGAGGTCAACAAACCATAGGCTACTAGTCAAGTTCAACCCGTCATTTCTTGATCGAATTAAACCCACCCGCACGACCCTTGACGGAGGTCAACAAGGCCGCACGACTACCCTAACTCAATCTGCATCATATGCATAAACAGATAAATACTAGTTAGCTACCGCACACTACGCCTTGACGGAGGTCAACAAACGTAGCACGAATACTAAATAGGACTTATCTGAAATGACGAAGGGCTACGACAGGTTTTTCTGAAAACCTATTGCGTAATGAACTTGATATCGTTGTAGAATCAAATGATTTTAAAATGGAGTGTTTTTGAGGCTTTTCTAGTTTTGCTAAAGGAGTCACTCCCGGTGAAGGGATCGTCGGTCCTTTCCTCGTAGAATGAGGTGCGGGATATATCATATATATCACTATGCAAAGCAAAAACACTTAAAAGCTATCAAAAGACAAACCGAGTGTGTAGCATCTGCCAGTTATTGCTAAAGGAGTCACTCCCGGTGAAGGGATCTCGGTCCTTTCCTCATCGAATAAGGTGCAGGATATATCACATATACCTCTATGCAAAGCAAGAACTGTAGTTACCTGTTTTATTTTGAAATTCGATTCTACAACATCTTAGGTTTCTTTTATTTCATTAATCACATTAATGAAGTCCCATCATTTAAGTACCTAAACATCACAGATAAATATGACGTACACTTATGCCATCCGCATTCGCCTCGATGTCCCCTCGTGCACCGTTAGGTTAGGTAACTAACGGCAGAGCGGGGCAGGGCTAGCACGGGAGTAAAACATAAGTAACGTCTATATAATATATCATATATACTATATACTGTATCTATCACAGAACATCTCATGATCACATCACAGATATCGCAGCAGAAGAACATATGAAATATTGGATATACTAGGACGTCCGTGTTTTCAATACGAGCCAGTATAAAACACGGATTCCACGGTCGTGGTGAATAGCCAAACCCACACCCCTAGACCCCTACGAGAGCGGCAAGCAACCCTACCAATTCTAGAGTTAGGAGACCCGGACTCGACTCCTCGAGTTGGTCTCCCACTGGACTCCAGAACCCGGTTACTTGTGCCCTCCTCCTTGGGTCTATCCTAGTGCGGAAAAGTAAATAATATACAACGGGTGACAACTTCCGCAACCTGGAAGCGCCCCAATAAAAGAATATTACATACAAGTTTTTACATGAATGAAAATGAAAAACACTCATCTCACATAAAAACCCCCGGCTATTCAAACACGACGATCTAATATAACATATCCAGCAACACATAACATCACATGTCATCAACGTAAGTAAATATGCGCATCCCAATTGTCGTTGACATATAGCAACGAAACCGGCGATATCACATATTACACTTACGGTCACAGAAAAGAAAGTGTAAAACTACAACAGTTGGAATCCGCAACCACCTCAGACATTGCATGCCTGACCAAATGAATTACTTAGACATCACATGCCTAACAATTATAAACCCCGCATTTTAGTCTCATTATCGAAAACTCTTTTCAATATCAAGTCGGGCAATTCAACAAGATTCCCGATATCCTGATCGAATGCTCGTCGCAAACTTCAATAGGCGGCCGCACCCCCGATACCGTCGACGAAGTGCACCAAGGCGGAACACCGCTACCGCGAGCACCCGAACGGATGCTTTCGGCGACGGGGTTCTCCTACAGTCACTTGGTCGGGGCTATGGGGTGAGGCTGTCTATTAAGTTTACCTGGCGAGTATCCGCGTACGCTACGTGATTGCGACGGACTTTTGATCACATCAAAATTCCGTGGCAACCGATCAAGTGAGACTAAACTGCTATGTTTATAACATTCATTCAGTTATCTCATAACTTTTTGTGAATTCCAATTATTGTATCCCATTCCGGATAATTAGAAAATGTTAAACTTTCCGATTGAATATTCGAACACCCAAGTTTTCCCAATACAGATCAACACATGAAATAAGTCTAACAACATTCAGTTCGTGCCTCAGTACCGACGGTCCAGCCGTAGAAGGGTCAAGCCAACGCCTCACATGTGGCACGCCGTACTGCCCCAAACCCGAAGGTTCAAAGGGCAGTTCAAGACGGTCACATAATCGAGTTAAGGTTTGTTGTCTTCTAGATGGTCCATCGCGTTACTTGCACTACTTAGAACGTCGTTAAACTACGGAAAAATCCAACACTTGGAAATTTCCCGACAGGGGAAAAATTGGGTATTTATATCCGGTCGAACTTTTTAACATATTCTAAAATTTATCCGGAAAGCCACACAGACAAAATTTGATAATCCGATCGAACTCATGAAAACCCAAAACAACCCAAAAATGCTCAACTGTTTACTGCATATTAAAAATTCCTATGAAAACCAGCACTGAAAAATAGGAGTTACTGTGCAAAATTCAATGGCAGATAAGACAAAAGGGCCACGGAAGGGCCGCATTACACGCTAATGCCGCGGTTCCGCCGCACTTTAGAAAGATCATTAGGTAATTTTTGAATCGTAATTCTTAGATTTTCCTGTTGATTTTTCTGCATATTTTTAATTTGCAAAAATCCACATTTTACAAAAAAGTCCAGAGAGCATTTTAAAGTCGGGGTTTCGGGTCGATCGGACTTCTAACTCCGTCTATGCATCGCCTAAGGCTCTAGCTTGGCTCTGATACCACTGTAGGGTTCTTAGGCACACTAGTGAGGTCTCACATGGCATCGAACATGCCAATTTCAAAAAATCTAGGTGCCGAGAGACCCGACTATGGATCGTTTGCTAGAAAACTAGGCGAAAAAGCTAACTAGTTAACACTTAACTATGAGAATCGGAAATACAACCTTTGTAGATCCGGTGCACCACCTCCATAGCTCCGCAATGAAGTCCTCTCGCTGTCCTACACAAATCCTGGGCTCTAGCGTCGGCTTCATCGGAGAATAGACGGGCTAGGTCATCGATGTCCATGCCGAAGATGATCTACGTCGAGGCATCGCTAAATCAAGCTCCAACTTCACCAAGTCCAAAAACTTGTAAAGAGAACACACTCTACTACTTGGCAAGAGGTAGAGGATGAAGAAATAGGAAGTGGGTAGACTTTAGAATTGGATTTCTCACTTGTTTTCATCAATCACCATTGATGAAGTGAACTTTTTTCATGTGAAGAAGATGAAGAAGAAGAAGAAAGAAATATGATAAGTTAATTATATTTGGAAAAGAAAATAAATACTTATCATATTAGAACCATGGTCAAGTGTAGAGAATTAACCAAGGTTAGTTTAATGGTTAGGGTTTAAGATGAAGACAAGAATGGTTACAAAGTCAAAGCTTCATGAAGCTTCAACTAAACTCCAAAATTAGCAACCATTCTTTTCTTATCTATTCAAAATAAATAAATAAATAAATAAGTAATAAAAAGAAAACCCTAATCATTAGTTTAACCATGGCTTAATTCATTACACTTAACTATAGTTAAACATGTATCATCAAACATGATACAATCAAGTGTACAAAAGTATATCACATATACAATGTGCACAAACCAAGTGAGAAAATCCGTTTAAAGTGAACCAATACTAGTTAGTGAAAAGTAATATATCAAATATATAATTATGCATTAAATCATTAAATCAACACTTGATTCAATGATCCGGTCATGTCGCACACAACCGACTGGTATTCAATGTATCGGCTTATCGAATCAATACTTGATTCGATACCTAGGTTATATCGCATACAACCATTCGATACAATCATCGCGAGAATAGAATACGGTATCACATACACGCATTATTCTCGGTCCCGCACATATCTCATATGCGCTCCTATTTCGTTTTGCTTGAGCCAGGAAACCTCTGTGTAGGACTCTAAAGACTCGTCAATACGCCGGCAGCAGATGATGATCATATCAAACACCCACAAGACGCAAGCGGTCTGCTAAACGTAACGGCCACCCGGGTATTGAGCGATCTGAAGATCGACGAGCAAGCCCGCTCACACTCCAGTGAATCCGACCAGTAACACTACCGTACAGTCCGGTCTGATCGTCTGATATGTCGCATATCTCGCCTAGGGGTGGTAAACGTCAGACCCCAATAGCTCAATAAGTCGTGTCGATATGAGGTCTATAACTGTTCGAGAAACTACTGGTAACACTTACCAGTAAATCTCAGCAACCCTGGCCAGGGATTTCCTATTATAGCCAATCGAACACAGCGCAACATCAACCCCCTATACCGGGTGAGACGAGTCCCCTCCTATCGCTCATTGCCTCCATGTGACTCGGGACTGTACCCAAAAACCACCGTTTTGCACGCCCTCTTGGACGTGGTAAGATGGAAATCAAAGCACAGTGGGAACCACACAAGACTCTATGACAATCTCGGGTCAACAGACTACTCTGTACCAGTGTCACCGGAGAACTGCCATCTGACGTGAGGTATAATACCATCTGGGAGTTCTCGGCGAGTCCGTCCAGTGTACCCAGTCTCTACTGAGCACCCGTATATCATCTCCGATGTCAAACACCAATGGATATGGGATCATCCATCTCCCATCTGTATGGGTCGAGAAGGTATACGCTAGTCTACTCTGGTATATCGATGCCCCGTCTCGATACACCCACGACTAGGGACTTTGAAGGATGTACTTATAGACTAGTATGATCCGCATCATAATCCAGGTAGTCAAGTACAGATCCTAAGGGCTTTACCAACATGTAACAGGGAGACAGCCAGTGTACACGTTAAGGTAAAGATCAACCAGATAGCATACTATCATGTCGAGCAAGAAAGTCCTCCCTATATATGTCCCAGCATCCACTACAATATACATCCTATGTATAGTAATGGCCTCTAGGGCATACATATAACTAACAAAGCAATGCCACTCATGCCAGATCCATGGGGACTTTATCCATCAGCACCCAAATCCATTACATCCAATGGTGGCTAGCTGGCCATTCGAAATATGGGGAACTGACATAATCGGCCCCATCGAACCGGCATCGTCCAGAGGACATCGTTTCATTTTGGCAACAACTGATTACTTCTCCAAATGGGCAGAAGCAGTACCACTGAGGGAAGTGAAGACGGAGAATATCCTCTATTTCTTCAAGGCACACGTTATTTATCGGTTTGGAACTCCGCGACGGATCATCTCTGATAATGGGCCAGCCTACAGAAGCCACAAGATCAGCCGCTTCGCACAACAGCACAACATAGACTGGAGATACTCCTCAGTTTATAATCCCCGAGCTAACGGTCTAGCTGAGGCTTTCAACAAGACCTTGACGAAGATCGTGAAGAAAATGGTGTCCCAAAATAAGAAGGACTGGCACGAGAGACTGCATGAAGCTCTCTGGGCATATCGAACTACGTTCAAGACGGCCACGAACACAACGCCGTACGCGTTGGTATTCGGTACAGAGGCGGTACTCCCCCTCGAGATAGAGTTAGCCTCTCTACGAGTGGCAGTCCATTATGAGCTAACAGACGAAGAGAATGCTCACCTTCGGCTTGAGGAGCTTGATGCCCTTGATGAAACCCGGCTCGTAGCGCAACAAAATCTGGAAGCTTATAAAGAAAAGATGATGCACTCTTACGAAAGATTGACTAGGCCGAGGACATTCCGCCAAGGCAAACTCATGCTAGTGGTCAAAAGACCTATGATCCCCAATCGCGCCAAGCGGGGAAAATTCGAGCCGAACTATGAAGGCCCGTACATCATAGACAAGGTCTACCAGGGTGGAGCCTATCTACTCATGGACATGCATGGTGAAAGACCTTTCAGGCCAATAAACGGTCGCTTCCTGAAGAAATACTACGCCTAACGAGTCACGGCCTAGGTCAATAATAGACGACGACGACTATGTCCGCTCGCTATCTTCCTAAGCCCAAACTCTATAAGTAGTGACAGGCCTTCTTCAACAACGGACCGAAACGTCCTTAAACTAACAACGTACCGAAACGTTCTTAAACTAATAATGGACCGAAACGTTCTTAAACTACCAATGGACCACTATGTCCTAAAACTAGTTGTTGGCCGAGATGTCGATAAACTACACTGGATTGCAGCATCCCAAAGCTGATACAAAAAAAGAAAGAATAAAAAAAAAGAGGGAAATGGTATGTCCATAAGCAAAATGGGCACAAATGAAAACCCGAAAGGGTTTCGTGAGTAAAAACAGCAGGGCTACCGGCGAGTCTTGTGAAAACCCGAAAAGGCGCAATCTCGTTAGAATAAAAAAAAAGAAGGAAAACGGTATGTCCATAAGCAAGATGGGCACGGATGAAAACCCAAAAGGGCTCCGTGAGTAAAAACAGCAGGGCTACTGGAAAGTGTTTGTGAAAACCCGAAAGGGCGCAACCTCGTTAAAAGATACATATAGGGTCCCCTCGACCTTGTAAGGAGAAACCACCCGTGTGAGATCCTTACGACTCACAAGGGAACAACACACTTAGGAATCCCCATGATTCCTAAGAAGAAATTACACTTGCGAGATCTTCACGACTCGTAAGGAGAATCCTCTTATGAGACCCTCACAGCTCATAAGATTTGAAAGTCTTAAGCTACAGAGACCTGAACCTGTTCTTAAGCAACCCCCACAACCTTCGATACTGCCCTACAAGTGGCTCAATGCTGACCCTTGTATACAATCCACGGGCGCGAATAAACATTTCCCTAACAAAGTCCCACCCGTGACTAGGGATATGTTTGCACGGTGAACAACCCTTGTAAGTCCTCTCGACTTATAAGGAGAAAACACTCTTATAAGATCCTTACGACTTATAAGAGAACATACACTTAGGAATCCCCACGATTCCTAAGGAGAAAACACACCTACGAGATCCTCACGACTCGCAGGGAGAAATACCTTTGTAAGACCCTTATGGCTCATGAAGTCAAAAGCCTTAGTCGACAGGATCCTAACCCTGTTCGCTAATCCACCTTTGTTTGATAGCAACAGAGGCAAATGATGATTCGCTCCTGGCCATATCCCAGTTGTAGCGATGCTGATGCCGAAATCGGTGTCTAATTCCAAGCTTGCAGCAAAAAGCCAGCAAGCCACACATCCATACGAAATAGCCGAAATGATTGGGCAACTTGCAGCAAAATTAGCAAGTAAAAATGTATGCATGCAAAATAGCCGAAATGATTGGGCAACTCGCAATAAAAAGTAACGAGTAAAAATAAAACAAATAGCCGAAATGATTGGGCAACTCGCAATAAAAAGCATCGAGTAAAAATAAAATAAACAGCCGAAATGATTGGGCACCGCGAAAAATAGCCGAAATGATTGGGCAATCGTGACCTTCGTGATATAAAAGATGAAATGATAGAGGATCGCGGAAAGAAATAAAATAAAAATAAAAATGAAATTTTATACCCTACAGGTGATATCATGCCAATCCCTGTATACAATCCATGGGCGCAAACGAAGAAGGAATCACACCTTTCCTCCCCGGGTTTCATCGGAAGAAGAAGCCAAATCTCGACGGCTTATAGATAGCCTAAAGATCATCTCGACGTTCGTCTCATTGCAGAAGACACAACATCAAGTAAAGCGGAACAGCGGCAACTCCCAGTTCCATGACTCGGCGGTGTACAGATGATCGAGAGTCAAATCCCAACTCCGTGAAATGCTGATATAATCAACAAGATTCCTGGTCACGTGGAACGCAGATAACGTCACTTCTGACCCCGTAGAAAACGTCCAGAGCGGATCCTGGTCCTCGCAGAGCACAGCAGTGAACCCGTGTGAAGCATCTAGAGTGGAGCCTAGTCCTCGCCGAACACGGCAGTGAACCCGTGGGAAGCATCTAGAGCAAAATTCCTGGTCACGTGGAACGCAGATAACGTCACTTCTGACCCCGTGGAAAACGTCCAGAGCGGATCCTGGTCCTCGCAGAGCATGGCAGTGAATCCGTGTGAAGCATCCAGAGCGGAGCCTAGTCCTCGTCGAACACGGCAGTGAACCCGTGGGAAGCATCTAGAGCAAAATTCCTGGTCACGTGGAACGCGGATAACGTCACTTCTGACCCCATGGAAAACGTCCAGAGCGGATCCTGGTCCTCGCAGAGCACGGCAGTGAACCCGTGTGAAGCATTCAGAGTGGAGCCTAGCCCTCGCCGAACACGGCAGTGAACCCGTGGGAGGCATCTAGAGAAAAATTCCTGGTCACGTGGAACGCGGATAACGTCACTTCTGACCCCGTGGAAAACGTCCAGAGCGGATCCTCGTCCTCGTAGAGCACGGCAGTGAACCCGTGTGAAGCATCCAGAGCGGAGCCTGGTCCTCGCTGAGCACGGCAGTGAACCCGTGTAAAGCATCCAGAGCAAAATTCCTGGCTACGTGGAACGCGGATTATGTCACTTCTGACCCCGTGGAAAACGTCCAGAGCGGATCCTGGTCCTCGCGGAGTACGGCAGTGAACCCGTGTGAAGCATCCAGAGCGGAGCCTAGTCCTCGCCGAATACGGCAGTGAACCCGTGAGAAGCATCTAGAGCAAAATTCTTGGTTACGTGGAACACGGATAACGTCACTTCTGACCCCGTGTGAAGCATCCAGAGCGGAGCCTGGTCCTCGCCAAACACGGCAGTGAACCCGTGGGAAGCATCCAGAGCAAACATCGGACTGTGGAGTCCTTAAATCCACGAACTATGATGTCCTTAACCTTGACCGCGATGTCTTAAAACTAACGTCAGACTGTGAGGTCCTTAAACTCATGGACTATGATGTCCTTAACCTCGATCGTGATGTCTTAAAACTAACAATCAACCCCAATGATTTTACACTAATTTTACCTTGGTTCAAGGGTACATCTCTTCACTCCTTCGATATTTTTCGTTGTAATTCCTCAACGTCTTCAAAAAGATGACGGGTCCCAACAACCACACGTTTCACGGACTGTGGAGTCCTTAAATCCACGGACTATGATGTCCTTAACCTCGACCGTGATGTCTTAAAACTAACATTGGACTGTGAAGTCCTTAAATCCACGGACTATGATGTCCTTAACCTCGACCGTGATGTCTTAAAACTTACATCGGACTGTGGAGTCCTTAAATCCACGGACTATGATGTCCTTAACCTCGACCGTGATGTCTTAAAACTAACATTGGACTGTGGAGTCCTTAAATCCATGGACTATGATGTCCTTAACCTCGACCGTAATGTCTTAAAACTAACATTGGACTGTGGAGTCCTTAAATCCACAGACTATGATGTCCTTAACCTCGACCGTGATGTATTAAAACTAACATTGGACTGTGAGGTCCTTAAACTCATGGACTATGATGTCCTTAACCTCGACCGTGATGTCTTAAAACTAACATTGGACTGTGGAGTCCTTAAATCCACGGACTATGATGTCCTTAACCTCGACCGTGATGTTTTAAAACTAACAACGGACTGTGGAGTTCTTAAATCCACAGACTATGATGTCCTTAACCTCGACCGTGATGTCTTTAAACTACGGTATCCTGAAAAACGTCCAGAGCGGAGCCTGGTCCTTGCCAAACACGGCAGCGAACCCGCGGGAAGCGTCCAGAGCGACCCCTGACTCCGTAAAATGCGGATAAGGGCAACTTCACCCATCACTTGCGGGTCCTCATGACTCGTAAGGGAGTAAATTCTCTTGTGAGATCCTTACAACTCTTAAGGGAAAACACACTTAGGAATCCTCACGATTCTTAAGGGGAAAGTTACACCTACGGGATCCTCTCGACCGGTAGGGAGAAAATTCTTTATGAGACCCTCACGGCTCATAAAGTTGAAAAGTCTTAGGTGACAGATCCTAACCCTGTTTTCTAAGCCATCACTACCTTACAAGAAGCAAAAGATTGACAGTTATATACTATCTACAGACCGCACTTGCTAAAATCGTATGGCAAATAACACAGCAAGAAAGGAGAAAGCAGAAAAATGACACAAGACAATATGGAGAACGTGTATCTTTTATTCATAAATTCGATCGGGTACAAAATACATTGTATTAAAGAATAAAAGAACAAATACATTTTATTCAAAATTACAAATGGTACAAAAATTTTATCGAGAGGAAAGCGCTTTCAGTAGTCCAATCAGCCGATCGCGCACTTCCCTCAGCCCCTCTTCCTGATCGGCTGTCGCGGCCAACTCCGCTTCGACCTGGGCTCGCTGCTGCAAGTAAGATGAGAGTTGTTTCTCGACGGCTCACTGAGCTGCTTCACGATCTTGTGCATCACGCTCAACGACATCAAGCTTCTTCTTCAATGATAACCCATCAGAGATACACTGCAGAAGGCCCTCGAAGATAACTTTCACCTGGGCAGCATTCGCGTCGACCTCAGCACGCAGTCGAGAAGACTCGCTTGAAGTTTCTTTGCATTCCCTTCGCTTTAAAGCCACTTCTTGTTCGAGATGGCGGAAGTAAGAAGCGCTCTGCTCGATCCATGCCGCCCGTTGAGTGCTCGTGGCCAGAATCTCAGGTGCCGGATGCTTAAACTCAAGCTCATGCAAGCAAGCCTCGACCTCCCGGTAGCGATTAACCCAAGACTCAACGACGACCTCACCGTGAAAGTTCATGAGCGTCGCTAGCATAGGGTTAATCTCTGCGGCGAAATCCGCGGCAGATATGGGAGCCTCTGCGTCGAACTCCTCGATATACTCGCTTAACATGCGTAGGCTGGTCACGGCACATTTGGATGATGGACGCCTTAAAAAGGGCCCGGCCGACATTATAATACGAGACTCGAACGGGGTTGGAGTTGATGTGATTGCTGCAAAATAGATCATAATCAGATGTCGGCTCAAGAAATAAAGAAAAACAAGCAAAAAAGTAGAGTCTACTATACCACCTGCAGCAGGGGGCAGAGCTAGGAGTACTGGTGGCGCAACGACAGCCTCGTCCCCTCCTTCGATTCGTAAGGCTACAAGCAATATAAAGAAGAGATTAGCAATAATGTGACTGCCCGTTAAAGAAGAGGACATCGTTTAGAGAAAACACTCAACGACACCAGCAGGCGGACTCGTCTCGGACAAGAAGGAGAAGTGTGGGTGCAGCACCTGGTACAGGTGGTCAAGAAGAACTCCTGCAAAAACGCGATGACTCGACGTCAGTACATGAATTATACGCCCGAGGGATAAGACTAATGGGTTAGAAATCCATACCTTCCAGCATTTGCGACGGTGCGAAAGAAGGCAGAGGGGTGGTCACCGTCAGGGCGGCAACTGGCGGCGCTGTCTCGAGCAGCTCGATTTCAACACTAGCCACATCTGCATTAGAAACAAGATAAACTTTATTAGGAAAGATTCCAGAATAAAGAAAGAAGGGCGGTGACCCAAGATTTACCTGAAGAGTCGCCGGCCGGAGCCCTAACTAGGGCATTACTTGATGCAACGGTGGCGTCTCCTTCCTCCATTGGGACGGTCTCACCTCCCGTTGCCTCATCGCCCGACTCTACAGGAGCCGTCGTCACGCTCGCGACGCCGGGAGACAACAAGGAACCGTAAGCAGGGAGAGCGATGATCGGAGCGGTACCCGACTCTTGAGAAAGAGCGGCCATCTCATGCTCAGCGATCATGCCCGTTTCACCCATTACCACCTCGGGCTCAATGGTCGCAGCCGCTTCATCCACTGCTGCCTCAGGCTCGACCGTAGCATCTGTCTTACCCGCCGCCACCTCGGGCTCGGCGTTGGTAGCCTTCTCGGGCATAGCAGTCATGACTGTCTCATCAACCACTAGCTCAGCCCCGGCTACATCGCCTACCGTCGCCTCGGGTTCTGCCGCTACCTCCCCTACCATCCCCTTATGCTCGACGGTCACCGCCACTCCTTCAGTAAGACTCGGCCCTGCAGGAAGAGTATATAAGAACTAATAGTTTAAAACTTTGACAACAAAGCCTCAAAAACACATTACCTGATGTGGATTTACCGTTGGCTTCCCGAGCTGCACGTGCCGCCCGTTTGTGAGCAGTAGACAAGGCGATCGGGAGCTCGTTTGAAGGAGTAGCAGCGGGAGTAATGGCGCTTGAACCTGCTCCCACAGCCAAAGCAGCGCTACGCTCCCTTGCCGCGCGCCTCAAGCATTTCCTCTCCTCCCGGGCCGCCACGACAGACCTTTTGGAAGCCTCCTTCAGCAAGGCGTCATCATCCGCATTCAGGGTTGCCTCCAGAGCCGTCAAGACTTCCATCATCGTCTTTTTAAGTTGGGACTCTTACGGCAATCCCGAAGAGGCCGAGACTTCGGTAGCTGGCCCGGGGAGAATCTCCACGTCAGCTTGTAGGATAGGCCTCGTGGTACCTGCGATAAAAAAAAAGAGGGTCAGATTACTCATAAGAGATGGAAGCAGAGACATAGTAAACCGGAATATACCAAGGCCTAAGGATGCTCTGAGTCGTTCCTCCTCCTCGAAAGTCTTGAGAGAAGCAACGAGGGCTTCTTCGGTAGAAATGCCTGTTAAAGAAAGAAAAGAGTTAGTCAAAAACAACGGTAGAGGTACGATGCAATGACGAAAAATACAACTAGTGATGACCTGATTGTGCGAGTTTAGCCAACCACTCGTCGCACCGTGCCAATCGCTTAGAAGCCGCGATGGCGGCCGCCAGATCAGTGTCATCTGGCGGCATAAATAGGCCCTCGTTGGTCCCTTACTCACTCAAGCCCTTGCTATAAGGAGCATGAGGTTCCTGACCAAACGCAACGTCAGCAGAGAGGATTGACTTCTTCTTCCTTTTCTGCGCGCGAACCCCAGTCACACCCAAAATCAGCTTACGCTTCGTGGGCACCTTGGGACAGCGGGTCCCGATGTCCGAGCCCACACCGGATTCGGGCGAAACCACGTTTACCGTCTCCACGGAAGCACGGGGCGCTAAGGGAACGTCCACAGGATCACGGGGCAGTCCACGCGTGGGGCTTAGCACACGTGGAGGCTCATCTCCAGCATCTCCTCTTAAGGGAGGAGGGACAGGGGTCCTTCGCTTTAGGGGGACGTTGCGATCGCTGGCGGGGGGAGCACCCTTGCGATCAAGCAGCAGCCGCTTCTCTTCCCTGATAACAGCGCCCATCGCGTGCTGATACCAGGCCCCGTATACGTTGAGGGCCCTTGGAATGCAAGTCGGCTCGCTAATGAAGAAGTGGGAGCCCGTGTTTAGCCGCATAAAGTGATGTAGTGCACTCCGTATCCCCTCTCTGGTGGCCGCAGGCTCTTCCAAAAACGCCTCCAGTGGGACCCCCTGGTTATAACTTAGTTGTTGGGCAAAACGATGGGGGTTGTACCTCATAAAAAGTGTCGTCTCGTTCTGCCTGAACACGAGGAAGCCCGACCGGATGGAGTATAGATGTAGAATCTCCCGGGCTTTCAATACGAAGGCCCCATCCTTAAAATTATCGCGCAACACCAACACAGTCTTGGAGGTCTCCGGGCCGATTGTCAGGACCTTGTCCGTGAAAGAAATACCCGCTCCGACCGTGCGCGGACGAAGAAGCAACCCCCTAGCCTCCCGCGGAGGCGGATTCACGATAGAAGCACCGATCAGCCGCATAACACTCGGGAATCTGTACTTCTCGTAAAACGAGGGTCTTTTATGAATACCAAACACCTCGAGCACGTGCATTTCAATCCACGAAGTAAAGTAGTGCATCGGAAAGTTAGCGGGTTGCACCCCCGGTTCAGTTGCGTTTGCCGCCACGCTAAGACCATAGTACAGGTGGGCCAACCCAGCAATTCCGATGGCCAATTATATGCCAGCCACTATTCGATGTGCTGGGTAGAAGACGGACGGCCTCATATAGCGAGGGTGCATGGGGAGCGTGAACCAGCACAGACATAGCCCCAGAAACGTGAGAAAGAAAGTCTCCTCGTCGATGCCCGGAGCAGCGATTTCCGACAAAGGGATGATTGCAGCATTGGGGAGGTAAAAACCTTTTTGATCGGCTTCCAGTGCTGGTCGACGATCTAAGCCAAGGCCGAAGGGGTTGTCAAGCTTGGCAAATTTTTTGCCCCGTTGCGATAGAATTTCCGGCCGAAGAAAGCGGGCGATGAAGTCTGCGAAACTAACTCCCCGGCCTCCCGATTCCAAGAAAAGACTTTCATACATATTCAGCACCTTTACCAGACTTGGAAACTGGTGCTGAATAGCGTTCTCTGGCGTTAAGTCCATCACCAACGGTTTGGTGGCAAAAACGTATTCGTCCGGAGGAAGTAGCTCCTCATAGTGCTCTCCCCTCACCGGCAGACCAGAAATCTCAGCAAATTCTTCTAGAAGGTTGGAAACTTCCCTGTCTATTAGAAGAAAGGTATGGGTGGGGATGTTCCATTGCTCCATGAACGCCTTAATCCACCATGTCGGAGGAGAAGAATACTCGAAAAGCGAGGCGTAAACTGCAGGGTACATACCGATCTTTAGCAGATGCACCTTCTTCGCTGACAAAATGTACCTGGCCTACTGCAGATACCCTGCCGAGTGTCGAGGGGTCAACCCGATGTTATAGGGTTATCCCCAAGGGCGCGACTCGACCTGGCATATACGCCGTCCCAGAATATCCAAGACTGCCGGCAGCTGCATGGGTATGGCAGCAATCGAAGGTTGAATAAGACCCTCCGAATTCCAATTTACGACCTCCACAGCATAGTTCACCGGAGGTATATCTGCGTATGAGATCGATGAGATCGGCTCTGACGGCGTCGCACAAGAGAAGCTTCGGCAACCTTTGATAATTTGGTCGTACCACCTACCCCACAGGTGAAGGTTTTTGTATTCCGGGTCGTAGTCTTTAATGAGTGCAAGAACCTCCCGGTCCACCGGCGCCTCAGGGAATCCTCCCTCTGAACGGAAAAACGGGAAAGAAAGATCGGAAGACATGTCGCCTGGGAAAAAGAAAAGAATTCAATTATCAGTACTATAATTTAATCTTAAAATTCTGAGCGACACTTTAAAATTTGTACCACACTGCAATGCGGTGGAAAGGGGACCAAAGGTGGACCCACAAAATCCAGATGACAATGCATCAGTTAATAAGACAGCCTCATTATTGGATGAGACTGTCAATTAATGAGGAAATCCTCAAAGAATATTCTCATTGAATGATAAATCCCTCGAGACAAGGAGAAAATCTCCTTTTCAGAGCAAAACTCTATAATAGAGTGACACTTGTCAAACTCTGGTCACGAGGGAATAAAATTCCTTAAAGAGCCTAGCTCTGTAGTGATGATGGAAAATCCATCAAAAGTTAATTAAAATGAAAATTAATTCCTAAGAATTAAAATTCTAGGACCTTAAAGATCCATGAAAAACTCTTAAGAGTTCTTCATCAAAAGATCTATACTCAGAGCTCTAACCCATGGGCTAAGAAACCCTAAGGAAAGATCTATTTAGATCTATGGGTTCATAAGAGCAAGGCTCTGTTTATGAAACCCTAAAGGTTTCCTTTCTTTAGATCAAAAGATCTCTGAGAGCAAAGCCCTGATTAATGGGTTAGAATTAATTTAATTTAATTTAATTTTTACCTAAATCTAGTAAGTTCTAACTCTTGAAAGTTCTTGGAAAGAAGAGCAAGGCTCTGAAATAAAATTCTTGAAGAGAAGATGATAATCATCTGAGGACCAAGGGTCCTATTTATAGGCGCTGAAGCGCCTCCTCAACTTCTGAGTTGATCCAAGGGCTCAGATGTTGCCACTGCTGCACTCACGTGAGCGCAACGATGGGGGGGCATTTGTTTCCCCCAATCAGAGTAAAGCTCTGTTTGAATTTCAAAATTTAAAAATAGAAGCAATGCTTCAGATCCTTTGCGTTCGGCGCTGCGCGCCACGTGTCAAACACAGGCGCGCTAGCGCAGTTGCGCTGCGCTCGGCGCTGCGCGCCACGTGTCAAACACAGGCTCACTAGCGCAGTTGCGCTGTGCTGGAATTTAAAGAATTCCCCACCGTTAGATCAAAAGATCTAATAATAATAATAAATTATTAATTAATCAGAATTAAAATTCTGTTCTGGAAAGATCTTTCCAATCTTATTAAAATAAGAAAATTATCTTCTGTAAAACAGAAGCTTTAGGATCAAAGATCCAACGGTGGGAAATATTCTCAAATCAATCAGAGAAAGATCTCTTCAACTAATTTAACAAATCAATTGGCCCCATATAAAGGCCCCAAGACTTCAAGTCTCATATAGAGAGAACCCTCTACAAACTTTGAGAGAAGAACTCAAAGAGAAAGAAAGGCAAGCCTTTGAAGAAAGAAGATCATTTTCTTCATCTTTAAAGGTAAAGAATTATATTCTTGAAGAACAGAGATGAAATCTTCTCATTAAAAAGAAGATCCCTCTTCTAAAAAGATCAGAGATCTAAGAACAAGATCATGATCTTCAATAGAAAAGAAAAAGATCAAAAGATCTAATCATAAATAAATAAAAGAAGTAATTTACTTCATTAACAGATCTTTTAATCTATAAAGGCACAGCCTTTTGATAAGAACAAGAACTTTGATTCTTGGATCTTGAGGCAAGGCCTCTTTTGAAGAACAAAAAACTTGTTCTTTGATCTTAAATTGATCAAAATGCGCTCTGCGCTATTGGACAGTGCCTTGCACTTTTGAATTGCCCCTTTGCACTTATTGGACTGGCGCACAGCGTCAAAACACGCCACGTGTCAACCATAGAACCGTTTGCGCTTTGCGCTTCTAAAAATAGCGCACTGCGCTCTTGGACTGGCGCACTGCGCCAGAGCGCGCCACATGTCACTCACTGGCGCACCCATAAATTGGCGCAGCGCACTTATAAAGCGCAGTGCGCTAACAGACTTGCGCTTAGCGCTAAGCGTGACACGTGTCACCTTTGCATGCGCTAGCGCAATGCGCTCTTTGATTGGCGCAAAGCGCCTGACAAGCCACGTGGCGCACTATCAGACCACTATTTTGCCCCTGATAAATGCTATGGATTTAATTACATCCAATGTCAGAGCCCAATGCTATGCATTATTAAAAGGACAGAGCCCAAATAAAGGCCTAACAGGCCAAACATGAATAAAATGTTAAACATTTTTAACTGGACTTAGCCCAATTTTGGCCATAAGTCCTAAATATAAATTGAACTGAGCACAACTACTCTTCCAATCAATTTACACCCGGTTCGAGGGTACATCTCTTTACTCCTCTGACATCCGTCGTTGTAATCTTTCAACGTCGTCAGAGAGGTGACGGGTCCCGATGACCACACATTGCTACGGACTGTGGGGTCCTTAAACTCATAGACTATGACGTCCTTAACCTCGACCTTGATGTCTTAAAACTAATACCGGACGTGGGGTCCTTAAACTCATGGACTATGACGTCCTTAATCTCGACCGCGATGTCTTAAAACTAACACCGGACTGTGAAGTCCTTAAGCTCACGGACTATGAGGTCCTTGACCTCGACCGCAATGTCTTAAAACTAACAATGGACCGTAATGTCCTTAAACTAATTATCGACCGTAATGCCACTAAACTAAACAACAGAGCCCAATCTCTCTCTTGTCGGATCTAAACGATCCCGTTAAGTTGATCTTAGTCTAGAATTAGACTAACGTGTCCTTAAAAAACGTTTAAGTTGATCTTAGCCTCAAATAAGGCTAACGTATCTTTAAACAGAACCCCCCCAAACCCAAATCTAAGAAAGATACGGATTTAGATTAGTCCACGCCCTACGGACGACGACATAACTTAGTCTCTGTATACAATCCACGGGCAACCGAATACAAAACAAACACCCACGACACGAAGTGACCATATGGAGAAGGAGAAAGTTGTTACCGCGATGCGGTAGCGTAATTAACTGTAGGGGCTTGCGCCTGCAGAGAAGAGCTTCTCCACAATCAAAAACCCTCAAACGAGGGGGGATCTGACGAAGTCTGCTATATTGGCCGCATCCGTTTAAACCTTCGATACATGGTACCATAAATCAACTTGGCATTTTCGGAGAGGTGGATGGATAGCACCAATTAGCATCTGCCCCGAATTTCAAGCAAGACGTTTATCGCATCTCCGTGATTCGGAGGGGAACATGCCCTAACAAGTGAGAAATTACTCACCCATTAAAATGATAAAAATAAAACAAAAGGGAAGGTAGAAAGAATTTTAGGTTAAGAGGAATTATAACTAGCTATTTTAAACTTCACCTAAGTAAGGATCTTACTCAAGTATCATCGTTGTTAATGATAGAAAGAAAATAGAAGAAAGAACAAAACAAAAGAAAAACAATAAATAAATTATACTGCTAGAATAACAAATAAATATTGCAGATAATAAAATGCGATAAACAATTGCGATATAAATAAAAGAACTTACTTTTATTGATAACCTCTCAAAAACTCACTACAATTTTTCATAGAGAATTTAAAATTCTAAATCTAAAAATAAAAAGAGGCGTACTAATTTGTCTTTGAGCTTTCCTATTTATAGATAGAAAAACCCTAGGTTTACATTCTGATCTATACACGAAATTACAAAACTACCCCCAGAGAGCCGAGTCAAAGCACCTACACCGCCACCGACATGTGCAGAACGCGGCCGCGGAACCGCGGCAGAAGTGCCTGTTTGGCCGCAGTTCCACGGCCATTTGGTGGATTTGTTGGATTATTTTTTTAGGGCTTCTTTCTATTGCTTTTATCTTCTGTTAGGTACATTTGGTTTCTCAAAAGCTCTTCTGTTCTCTTCCAGATATTCTGCAGTGGACTTTTTCCTTGAACTCCGTATTGAAGTCTTGGATCTTGTGCTGCCCTTGTGCTTTGTGCATTGAAGTGATCAACGATTTTCCATTTTATCTCTTGAACTAGTAGGCGGCATCATACGAATGGTTAGAGGAGATCAGTATTCATCTGTTGTTGGTCGTAGTCCCACATTTGTTGCGACTTTTCATGAATTTCACTGTAAAGAGCTGAGAACCTGTAACCTGCAACTATTTAGCAGATATGGATCAAAAGTACCTACTTATATGCAATGTGATTAAGAATGGTCGATATAAAAATGCAAAAATCTGATATGAACAAATACCCCAAAACTTATCTTTTGCTCGTCCCGAGCAAAACCAATTTTATTCTCGAAAAATTCTAGCCTCACTTTCGCAGGGAACGCGATTGCACTGAGCTCGTGCAACAAGCCGTTAAATCTCTAGGTGTCCCTAGTAGGAGGAGTGTTGTCTCCTGAGGGTTTTCAACGGATACCACCCACAAAATCCGATCAATTTGGCCGTTGACTCTAATTCTTCAATTCAGTATTCTAGCAAGAAATTCTATTGTCTTCAACTTAGAAATCATCAACCCGTATTTTTCACACTTCCTTTTCATTTATCTTAAGATCATATACGTTTTGCCAGTTTATAAAGCTTTCAGCATCTCCTAAGATTTCCTTCTAAGGTGCAATTTTAACTCATGAATTTTTATCATCTCTACTGAAAATATAAGCCCTATCTTTTATTTCTATCTTTCCTCCAAACTCTAATTATATACCCCTACGTGTGTGTAATTATCACCCCTACACTTGGAAATTCAATTCAAGCTATCATACTCTTGTCCATCTTCCAAAATACTTTTAGTTGGTGAATTTTAGATGAAATTGCTCACACATCCTTCATGCGACCGTTAATACTTCTTGAGGTACTAAACGACCGATTACAAAATGTGCTTGCGTATTTAGGCGTAATTGCTCGTCTTGCAATACCTAAGGCTTAGCAGTGACTCCCAAACCAGTTGGTCTAAGGCACTAGGTGATAAAGCGCCCTCGCTATATTTTTTTATTTATGCTGCCTTAAGTAATTACAAAACCAATGTTCATTTTTTTTATCTCTTTATTCACCACTTATACTTTTATTTTATTTTCTTTCATACTAAGAATTTTAGACAAGAGCATTTCAAGGTATCCTCTACTATCCCAACTTTCAAGATGTGTGTGAGTGTGTAAAGTAGGGTATATATTTTCAGAATTTGAACTTAAGATTTAGAATTATTTTTCAGACTTATACTTCAAATACAGCTTTCAATACTCTTGCCTTATTTCGATTTAGCCCAAGAACTGAATTCAAAATTTGCCTATTTCTAAATAAACTATAAGGACGTATATTTTCTACAGTTAAAGTTTAAGAAAGATTATTTTTAGGATTTTTAATTTACTAAGTTTAGGATCTAGTTTTTCCTAACTAGTCAACCGTCATGTTGAACTTGAGTTAAATATGACCAAAATTGAACTTTTCAATTTTTATTGATTTTATTTTTATATTTTTATTTTTATTTTTTAAATTTTTTAAATTTTTTAATAAAGATGCAATGCGGAATTAAATATGCAAAGAAAAAAACAAATATGTACAAAAAATAAAAATATGCAGATGCAATGCAAAGATAACTATTTACAATACCCTCACCCCCAAACTTATTAATAGCAGCGTCCTCACTGCTCCCTGTGGCGTCGACTAGACACGGCTTCACTAGCCTCAGCCTCTCCCCTATCAGCTCCCCGTCCCCTCGATCATGAGCGGGATCGTTCCTCTCTGGGCAGTAGGATGGTCATTCCCTGTTCCAGACCCGTTACTCATTAATTCAAGTTGGTCATCATCCCTATCAATCGTTCTACCCCCCTATGGGTTCGTCGCATCAAGCGCGCTTGTGCGGCGGGGGTAAGCTCTTCGTCGCTCGCTGTGGAGCTCGAGCTAGGGGTCTTGGCCATCACGTTCTCGGCCGGCTCGGTGCGCGACCAAACATCATGTAATCGTGTGTACGACGTGGAGACACCATCAAGAAGGGGTCAAATTGGAATCCCACTATGCATATAAAATTCAAATTCCTCAACAGGGAGGAAATGGCGACACAGTTGTGTTACCAAAATAGGGCATGGATAATTGGCCGCCCGTTTGCCGGCGCCAATCGAGTGAAGCAAAACAGTGCACATATCATAGCTTAGGTTTCGAGTCATCAATGTGTGCACTATATGTATGGATGGTGTGAAAAATGTTGTGTTGTGCGAACTACCAAAAATATTGTTTTGTGCCCAACGGCACACAATTAAGACATTCGCAAAGAGTGTTTGAGCTTGGATGCCTTTTCATGGCTCCCTAGAACAGTCGTTTCCCATTAAGGGTAGGTAGTCTTCAAAATGGAAGGGTTGGTCATGGATGGGGAGTCGTGGTATTAAGGTGACTTCATGAATGAAATCCCTATCAATTAAAATTTTCCTATCCCCCCTACATTAATCAAATGTACCCGTGTTGTGCAAGACAACCCTCCTCCATGCATTCATAAAAACAGGCAACAAGATCTGGAAGTGCGAAGGCATTCGGATGGTTAAATAAGAGAAAGTTCCATCCGCGCCTTCGAATCCATCACCGAAGTAACTACCGTAAACCGTGTGTGCGCACAATTGAGAAAAATCCCTTTCAAATTGCAGGGTAGGGGCCATTACAGAGAAGTGCAGATATTTGTAAAAATTTTAACAGAGAGGATCAGAGAAATGCAAAGCTCCTCTGAAAAATTCAAAGGGTAAAGAGTCCAAGAGGCGGCGGTTGCGCGGCAGAAGAAGACTTGTGCGGCGGAAGTGCGGCGGCGGAAGGAGATCTCTCTGCGGAACTTAGAGCGGCGGCTAGGGTTTTGAGAGAGGGAAATTTAGGGTTCTGTAGATGCAGAGGAGGGGTCGGGATGTTTCTATAGGGGTTATGTTGGTTATTTGCACAAAGGACCCCTTACAAAAAAGAATTTATTTTGTAAAGAAAAAATTGTATTATTTATTTATTCATTTACTAGAACTGAATATTTACAAAAAAAAGATCCCCGAAAATTTGAAAATTTTGTTATTTTGTTATTTTTTTTATATATAATTACAAGTGTAACATACCCCCAAACTTATTTGAAACAGTGTTTCCACTGTTTATGGCTGGATAACCGAAGTTTGGTGGTAAGCGGGGGAAGATTATTCGATATAAATCGGCTCCTGCAAAATCAGGAGCTCCTCCGAAGGGTCGACGATGAGGAATGGTTTTAACCTATGTCCGTTCACTTTGAAGAGTGAACCATCCCAAGGATTTTCTAATTCGACCGCACCGTGTGGATATACAGTCCGCACAAAATATGGTCCTTTCCAGCGAGATCTGAGCTTCCCGGGATGGAAATGTAACCGGGTGTCGTAAAGAAGCACCTGTTGTCCAGGTGTGAAGTTTTTCGCGTAAGGTGTTTATCGTGAAACACCTTAGTTCGGTTTTTAACGACAACCGCATTTTCGTAAGCTTCATCCCGAAGCTCGTTCAATTCGTTTAACTGCAGCTTCCGATGGCTGCCCGCATTATCAAGAGAAAAATTCAACTCCTTGATCGCCCAAAATGCTCTATGCTCAATTTCCACTGGAAGGTGGCAAGCCTTTCCGTAAATAAGCCGATAAGGAGACATGTCAAGATCAGTTTTATAAGCAGTTCGAAATGCCCAAAGTGCATAGTAAGTTTTAAAGACCAAGCCTTACGGTTTTTGGAAACCGTTTTCTCCAAAATATATTTGATTTGCCGATTTGAAACCTCGGCTTGCCCACATGTTTGGGAGTGGCAGGGCGTTGACAGCTTATGATTAATGGAATATTTCCGCATCAAGGACTCGAAAGTCCTATTACAGAAATGAGTTCCATTGTCGCTAATGATTGCGCGGGAGTGTCCAAACCGGGAGAAAATGTTTTCCTTAAGGAACCTAACAACAACCTTGTTGTCGTTAGTCCGGCTGAGCACAGCTTCGACCCACTTAGAAACATAATCAACAGCGAGAAGAATATACAAGTTCCCAAAAGAGCTGGGAAACGGCCCCATAAAATCAATCTCCCAAACATCAAAAATCTCCACAACCAAGATTGGTTGGAGCGGCATCTCGTTTCTCCTGGATATCCGGCCTAAGTGTTGGCACTGGGAGCATGTCTTGCAGTAATCATATGCATTTTTAAAGAGTTGTGGCCAGTAGAAACCACACTGCAAGATCTTCTCGGCTGTCTTTCTGGGGCCAAAATGCCCGCCACACGCTTGATTGTGGCAAAATGACAGCACACTCTTGAATTCATTGTCAGGCACACACCGACGAATAATCTAGTCAGGACAGTATTTGAACAGATAAGGTTCGTCCCAGTAAAAGTGTTTTACCTGGGATAAGAATCGGAGTCTGTCCTGATTTGACCATTCGTTCGGTAGTAATCCTGTTGTTAAATAATTCACAATATCTGTGAACCAGGGTTCGCATGATACTATCAAGAGCTGTCCATCCGGAAAAACGTCGTTTATTGGAAGTGAAAGCGTCGGCGAAGAAGGAAGTCATGAAAGATGGTCGGCTACTACGTTTTCATATCCTCTTTTGTCTTTGATGACAAGATCAAACTCTTGGAGTAAGAGGATCCAATGTATCAGCTGAGATTTTGCGTCCTACTTTGCAAAAAGATGGCGAAGAGCAGAATGGTCTGTGTAGACAATGACTGGAGAGCCGATTAAATAAGGCCTGAATTTTTCTAATGCAAACACAACAGCCAAGAATTCCTTCTCGGTTGTTGTGTAATTTAGCCGGGCATTATTCAGGGTTAGGCTAGCATAATAGATTACATGCGGCATCTTGTCGATGTGCTGCCCTAGGACAGCACCGATGGCGAAGTCGGATGCATCGCACATAATCTTAAATGGATACGTCTAGTCAGGAGAAGAAAGTACAGGAGCAGAAGTGAGTGAGCTTTTAAGTGATTCAAATGCAGTCACACTGCTCGATTTGAAATCGAATGTGGTGTTCTTGGCCAACAAAAGAGTCAAGGGTCTAGCAATTTTGCTAAAATCCTAAATAAACCGTCTATAGAAACCGACGTGGCCAAGGAAAGCTCGGATGTCTCTAACGCACTTGGGAGGAGGAAGATTGGAAATGACCTCAATCTTAGCTTTATCCACTTCAATGCCATTTTGCGAGATGATATGTCCTAAGACAATACCTTCGCGCACCATGAAGTGGCACTTCTCCCAGTTCAAAGTTAAGTTTTTATCCTTACACCGGGTAAGGACAGCGTCGAGATGCTGTAAACACTCATCAAAGGAATCGCCGAAAATAGAGAAATCATCCATGAATATCTCCAAGAATTTTTCCATCGTGTCTGAAAAAATTTCCATCATGCACCGCTGAAAGGTAGCGGGTGCATTCCATAACCCAAAGGGCATGCGGCGATATGCAAAAGTACCGAAAGGACAGGTGAACGTTGTTTTGTCTTGGTCCTTTTCGGCGATGGGAATTTGATTATAGCCGGAGTAGCCATCCAAAAATCAGTAGTATTCATGCCCAGCCAATCGTTCAAGCATTTGGTCAATAAAAGGTAGCGGAAAGTGGTCTTTCCACGTTGCGGCATTGAGTTTTCTATAATCGATGCATACTCGCCACCCAGTTTGGGTGCGAGTAGGAATTAACTCATTCGCCTCATTGGTTATGACCGTTATTGTAACGTTTTGAAAATCGTTTCGGTGAAATTTCGAAAAATCGGTAAAATAAGGGGGTTTTCTGTAAAAAGTCAAAATATAAATATCTTATTATAAAAATTAAATATACATATTCTAGCTATGTAATTGCTAGTGTTTGGTGTTTATTAAGCCACTGGTGAAATTTCAAATTTTCTGAAAAAAATTATTTTATTATTATTTTAAGCCGTCACTAATACATTTAATTAGGGAAAATTACAAATTGGAATGAGTTAAAACAAATTTTGTGCATCATAAAACATTAAATAAAATTTTATCATGTGGTTTTTGAAACGAAATCGTTTGCCAAAACGGTTTAGAAAATATCGAAGAAAAAGGCTTTTTTCGGTGAAATTAGTGTTAATGGGAATTGGGGTTTAGCATTTATCTTTTTCCTAACCCACACACCCACACCTCACCCTCTCCCCATGTGGTCGGCCCCACCATGACAGCCCTCCCCCTCTCCCTCTCTCCAATCACTTCTTTTTTTCAAAAGAAAAGAAAAAGAAAAGAGTAGAAAATGATAGAATTAGAGTGGACTTTCCCCACCTCACTCTCTCTCCTCCCTCACCCAATCCCCACCAATTCTGGCCAAAATCTGAACCCACAACAGCCCCTTCATTCTTTATCTCCTTCTCTTTAAAAAATTTCATCAAAATGCTTGAAAAATCCACAAAAAATCAAGCAAAAATCCAAATCAAAATCCACCTTCTACCCATTTTTCCTTGGCTACCATAGCATGGATCTAGGGATTTAGATTTCAATTTGGGAGGCTAAGTGTGCTTGTGGGATCTTCAAATTATTGGGTATAAATTCTAACCTTTTTGCTTAATGTGTTGTTAATTGCTTAGGTTAGCTTAATTAATTGTTTAATTAGGTTTTTAATTAGTTCTAGGTGCATGATTTAAAATTCAAGAGAGGGGTTTGATTTCAAATTGGTATTTTGTGTTGTGAGATTTAGTTTATGTGATATAATTGACACATTAATGTTATGCTAAATCTAATTTAAGTTGCTAGTTTGCATATTTGTTGATTTAAAAGTGATAATTATATAATTGGTAAACTAGGTTTTTTAAATAATTATATTCTTATGAGATAAAATTCAAATTTAGGTTTCATGTCATTATAAAGATTATATTGAGTGGTTTAATGCTTTTAGTTCATGAAAATCCAAGTTAGATTGTAGTTTGTGCATTTTTGCTATAAAATTGTTAAAATTTAGGTATTTTGTAAACTAGAATTTTAACGTTTATGGAAATTAATGAGATTAAATTATGGGAATTGTTTTTATGACTTAATTAAGATATTTAGTGAATATTGTGGCCGCTAGATTCGTTTATACATCGAGTTTTGTACTAAAACGGCGAATTGTGCTTGCTAGATTTTCGGAAAAATGACTTTTTAAGTGAAATTGGGGTTTTTGTGAGTTTTAACCTATTTTATATTAAAATTAGTGTTCGTGAATGTGAAAATGAGTGTATTTGGGTTTTTCTCGATGGTCTGGCGTTTGTACACCGACGTCGAGAGTTTTTGGGTTGATTTGTGAAAGCAACCATAGGTTTTGACCTATGTGGGATTCGTGTGTCGTTTTGGTCATGAGTCAGATTTTAATACGGTACGATGCGTTGTGATATGTAGGTACCCCCATATGGACTTTGAGACGACAAGCAAGCGCGTGGCGACGTCGGCACCGGCGAGCGAGAACCAGGTGAGTAGATTTATATCTACGGGGAGAAGTCGGGTGGATGGCGTATAGCACCCACGCAGTCCGTAGTGTAGCTTATATATATATGTTTATATAGGTGTTTTATGATACAAGAATGTTTATTCATGTTATGATTATGTGTTCATGGATTAGCTTTGGGTTAGTTGCGAAACCCTAGAGTAGTTGTTATACCCACATACGCACACACAGAATTGCATACTTTACTTTCTTGTGCGCAGATTGGGATGTGTATACATGTATATATGCGTGGGTATGGGACTATGCATATGTACATTCATATACGCATGCATGGATAATGATGATAGTACTTGGGATTTATGATGAGTCGATGAGATTTGATTTGAGGCCGTGAGATCGGTGTATAGCAGGGTTCGTATTTGAGATACGACATGATATTGTAGCGGGTCCTTGACATAGTGTTTCACACACGTGCATGCATACTTAGGCGGTATCAGTATTGTACTAGACGTAGATCAGTACCCCGATCAAGATATTTGATAAAGAGGATACCGGGTGAATAGTATGATGAATGTGATATTAACCCGTACTCAGATTTGGGGATGCCGTACGACGGATTTACGTACGAGCTATATTTTGATGATTGATCCGCACCCTTGACTTGGGATGTCTGATTATAGATATGGTGTCGGATATGATATTATTGAGGCGGGATCACCGACTAATATATATACATGTATGTATATGTATCGACTCAGATGTTAGGCGGTTTCCTTACCTGTAGTCCAGCTTGTTAGCTTAGCCCTTTAGTTTAGTTTAGTTGTTAGAATAGATTCGATTCTTACCTATTTCAAAAACTAACGAATCGTGGGTATTTTAAAAGACAGCCCAAGGGATCCTACGGATATTTCAAAAGACGTATCTTTTCATAAAAACACCGTAGCCCTTATTTTCAAAACCCCATGATTCGTGTTATTTCAAAAGGCACCATTTGTAGGACTTATATTAAATTAATGCAGATTAGTTATAGTTGCGTCTAGTATTCAGCTCCCGCTCATTATTTTGGTTCGCTTCGTATCGCATGCTTATATTATGTTTCATACTCCTATTATTAATATCATGCTGTTAGGACACCAGCACCATTACCGATGATGCGTATGTACCACGTACACTTACTTGCCGGCTCACACACATCTTCATCGGTAATTGCCATGTCACGAACACTTTAGAAAATACTATTTCATTTGACATAGGTTGTTAGCTAATAGTTTAGACATGATATTATTGTACTTGCCTTATATGCTAGTTAGACATTGTAGTTATTGCCTACTACTTCATGCACGTTATTATTCACTGTTGTGTCGCATTCATGGATTCTCATGCCTATATTCACTGTTTACATGCTATTGATGACTTGGATTCGGATTTCATGAGATTTCTTGGATTTGGAGGAAAACCGCAAAAACATAAATAAACCTTTTCTCTCTTTTAAAATAAAAAGTGCGGTTTTCCCATGATGTATGAGTCGTCCACCATGAGTTTGCTGATGGATTTCGAGACCCGATTCGAGGAGTTGGATGAACCGTTTTGGGTGCATGGTGGACCCGGTAAGGTACCCGGGGCAAGAAGCTCGTGGTGATGACGATGAGCCTGGCATGGGGAGACTACCTACCGGTGATTTTACCCGACGCGTCGGATATCCGGAGGATACCGTCGTGGTCTTGAGATGGGTGGTAGGGGCCGGTCTGGACTGACGGCGCCCTAGATATTGAGATTGAGACATTGAGATTTCGAGATATTGAGGTACTGAGATTTGATGATACAGGCCGGTCCGGATAGCCGGAGCCTGAGGCTTTGAGACATTGAGATTTATGTTTTGTGTCGATGCTAGACACTGTTGATGCTAATTTCATTTATGATACCTAATTTTAAAAATACAAAGGAAATCTCACTAATTTATGAAAACAGTTTCTTCATTTACATGTATTCTGTTTTCATGCATTCATACCTCATTCATATGATACATTGCTACCTGAGGCACTGGCACGGGCACATGGAATTACACTTGGATTAGAATTTACCCTAGTCATTGTTATAGACTGCTGGTTTTATTTAAGGATTATATATATTGATCGTATGACCTAGGATTGCGTCATACATGCGATTTCTATTCGTAGATGTTTTTCTATTCACGAGTTGGCAACTCACCCCCGTTGTGCCCCAGTTTCTTGCAGGTTTCGCCGTACAGGTTTCTTTACGGCTTTGCGGGTACAGTTTCGTTCGGGTGACTTGCTAGTAGGTGGGTTTATTTGTATCGTACCCATCATTATACATTGTATATTATTATTCAGTTGTATTTAGAAGTTCCATCAACCAAACATGTATTTACTTTGAGATAGAGACCAGTGATGTTATTCCTTCGACCTTAGAGTCGCGCGTTATTTTTCTGTAGTTTTCTTGTGGTTTTGAGTTTCCTTTTGAGTTTTGATCCTCGCCGTTGGCGTTGTATATTATATTGTTTGTGTGGTTGTGGCCGTCGATTGACGAAGAGCTAGCTCCCGCTTGGGGATGCCTTTTTTTTGATTTCGTATACTATTCATGTTTTATCCCATTTGGGGGCCGGTATTTACAAAGGAGACTCTGCCGAAATTTTCAGGAAATTTTTGATGTTTTTAAAAACCGCATAATTCGGCTTATGCTATTGAAACTACTTGCTTTAAGTTGGTTTTTTCTGCACTCTACATCTTTTCTTGGTTTGGATTTCTGGGTTTTCGGTTTACTTAGATTACGTACGCCTCGAGACGTTCGTAGTTTAAGTGCCGGTCATGTTCCGTACTTTCGGGTCGTGACAGTTATGCACGTCTTTTTAGGGAAAATATGTATCGGGCTGACCCATTGGCTATCAGAGATAGGGTAAATGATACCACTATTAAGACATTTTATGATCTCTTTTTTAACAGCTTCCTTCATAACTGGGTTGAGTCGTCTTTGTGGATCTCTAGCTGGCTTGGCATCATCCATCATATGAATGTGATGTTCAACGATCAAGGGACTAATCCCCTTGATGTCCGCCATAGTCCAGCCAAAAGCTTGCCGATTGCTCTGTAAGACCGTCAGAAGGGCATTCTTTTGCTCTGAAGCTAGAGAAACCGAGATGATGATAGGTAGGGTCTCATTCTCACATAAGTAAGCATACTTGAGGTGAGACGGCAACGGCCTGAGTTCGAGCGTTGGAGGTGAAACGATTGAAGGCAAAATCGGCGAAAATGTCTAGAACTCGAAGGATTCTAACAAAGGCTCAAAACGAGTGTACGCGACCGAGTCGGATGGTTCAGCTAACTCATCCAAAAATTCAAAGGATTCAAGTTCGGGTGGTGACAAGTCAAGATCATTCAAGAAAGTAAAACACTCATAATCACTGTCGGGAACAGTATTAGATTCAATGAGGAACGCACTAGTGGCGTCAAGATTGCTGTGATCGAAAAAAAAAATTTCAAACTCACAGTCCTCAGGGACGATCTCCTAGATTGAACAAACGTCTAGTATATGAGCATTAGGTTTAGAGGGCTGATTCCCCAACCTAAAAATGTTGAGTTCAATTTTCATTTTTCCAAAAGATAGGTTCATCGAACCATTTCGACAATTGATCACAGCATTCGAGGTCGCTAGGAATAGACGACCGAGTATCACCGGAATTTGATTCTGGAGGTTAGCTACAGATTGTGTGTCTAAAACAATGAAATCAACGGGGAATATGAAGTCCCCAACCTTTATTAACACATTTTCTAGCTCACCCTTAGGATGGGTGATAGATCGGTCGGCTATTTGGAGAGTACAGTGTGTGGGTTTTAGCTCTCCTATACCTAGTTGTTCATACACTGAATATGGCAGCAGGTTAACACTGGCACCAAGATCCAAAAGTGCGCGATTAATGTTCTTATCCCCAATAGTTATTGAAATCGTAGGACAGCCAGGATCCTTTCATTTTTGAGATAAAGTTTGGGTAAGAGCATCACTCACGGCACTATCTAAGAAAACTTTCTTGGGTACCTGAGATTTTCTCTTCTTAGCGCACAAGTCCTTCAAGATTTTTGCGTAAGAAGGGACATGTTGGATTGCATCCAAGAGGGGAATGTTAATGCTAACCTGTTTAAACAACTCCACAATCTTCTCCATTTGTGGATTTTGTTTATTAGCCCTCAACCGGTTTGGAAATGGAATGTTTTGGAAATTGATTGAGTCCAATGCTTATGGAGGAGATTGTGGAGTTGGAACGGATCCCGGTGCTGGTGTTTTCGTGGAGTGGGATGTGGTTCCGTTCGGAGTAGCAAAAGAAGAAGAGCCTTTCGAAGAATGGAGAACATGCTCAGAAGATGAAGAAGAAGAAGAAGAAGAAACGGCCGGGGTGTCATCATCTGTGCCAATATTTTTGTGCAGCATCCTTTCAGATCTCAACGTAGTCACGGCACTTACATTATGGTTTTGTTGTTCAAGAGCAACATGTGCATTATGTGGGTGACCAGGATTTGGGAGTGGTTGAGATGGAAGCTTCCCCTTCTCTCGCTCGCTTAAAGCTGCATTCAGTTGTGCAATCTGGGCTTCAATGGTTTTGATGCTTTGCCCTTGCACAGCAGTGTGTTGCACCAAAGACTGAATGGAAGATTGGATGTTGGCGTTTGATTGTGTCGATTGCTTTACAAATGCCTCCAGACTTCGTTCTAGCGAGGAAACCTTATCATTGTTTGACGGAACAAAATTGTTTTGAGAAAAAGAATTGTTGGGTGCAAAATTGTTCGTCGGATTTTGAAAAGGTTGGGGGTGGAAAGGTTGCTGCTTTATCTGTCTTTGGTTTCATCGCTTGTTGTTTCATCTGGTTCTACCGCTTATCCTAGTGAGTTTTACGGATTTAAGAGGAGCCCAAAGGCGCTCTCTATGAAATCCTATGGTCATGTCTTTATCTGGTAGGATTTTGAGCTTGTTGTTGAGGAGGAGGAGGCCTTTGGAAGTTGTTGTGGCCTTGGAATTGTTGCTGATTTTGATTCCAGACGAAATTGGGGTGGTTCCTCCAACCAGGATTGTAAGTGGAAGAGTATGGATCATTTCTTTATCTTTGCTGAAATGCAGCATTGACCTGATCCTGTTCTTGAGCGGGTGGGTTGTAAGGACACACTTCGGTTAGATGGGATGGGTCTGAACAACAAGCGCAGATGGTACGAGGGGGAAAGCAGGGACAGGAGAAGGCGATGAAAATTTGCTCTCAATTGCTTCTAGTTTCCGTGTAATCGTAGCCATTTCGGCTTTCATTGCAATTGAGATATCAAGTTGATGAACACCTCCCTTAGACAGACCAGAAGAAGTAGTAGATGAAGTGTTAGGTCTGGTGCTTTCCCACTGAAGCGTTCGCTCTGCGAGATCGTCGAAAAATTGCCAAGCTTCCTCGTCAGATTTGAATAGGAAGTGGCCTTTGTAGGGTTCCTAGGCACCCCAAGGAGGTCTCACAAGGCATCAACCATGCCAATTTCAAAAATTACGGTGCCGAGAAACCCTAGTGTACGGATCGTTGTCTAGAAATCTAGGCGAAATAGAAACTAGTTTACATCTAAACTAAAAGAACGGAAATACAACCTTTGTAGATCTGGTCCTCCACCTCCACGGCTCAGTGATGAAGTCATCTCCGCTGTCCAAATCAAAATCCGGGCTCTAGCGTCGGCTTCATCGGAGAAATGGCGAGCTAGGTCGTCGATGTCCATGCCGAAGATGATCTACGTCGAGGCATCGCTAAATCAAGCTCCGACTTCACCAAGTCAAGAAACTTGTGAAGAAAACACACTCTACTACTTGGCAAGAGGTAGAGGATGAAGAAATAGGAAGTGGGTAGACTTTAGAGTTGGATTTCTCACTCATTTCCATCAATCACCATTGATGGAGCTTGCTTTCTTCACTTGAAGAAAGGAAGAAGAAGAAGAAGCTAATTATGATAAGTTATTTTCAAAATGGAAAAAAATAAGAATACTTATCATAATGTAACCATGGTGAAGTGTAGAGAATCAACTAGGGTTAAGTGGAGTGGTTAGGGTTAAGCATGAGACAAAATGGTGACTTAGTCAAAGCTTCATGAAGCTTCAACATACAAGTCCAAAATAAGCCACCATTTCATTTCTTTATGCTTAATATTTTTCCAAAAATAATAAATGGATAAATAAAAGAGAAAAAGAAATGAAACCCTAACCACTTAAGTAACCATGGTTTAATTCTTTACACAAACCCAAACTAGCATGTATCATCAAACATGATACAAGCATGTGCACAAAACTATATCGAATATACAATGTGCACATCCGAGCGAGAAAATCCATTTAAAGTGAACCAATACTAGTTAATGCAAAGTAATATATCAAATATATAATTATGCATTAAATCATTAAATCAACACTTGATTTAACGATCCGGTCATATCGCATATAACCGACTAGTATTCTATGTATCGGCTTATCGAGCCAACCCTTGATTCGATAACTAGGTTATATCGCATACAACCTTTCGATACATTCATCGCGAGAATGGAATACGGTATCACATACACGCATTATTCTCGCTCCCGCACATATCTCATATGCGCTCCTATTTCGTTTCGCTTGAGCCAGGAAACCTCTGTGTAGGACTCTAAAGACTCGTCAATACGCCGGCAGCAGATGATGATCATATCAAGCACCCACAAGCCGCAAGCGGTCTGCTAAACTTAACGGCCACCCGGGTATTGAGCGATCAGAAGATCGACGAGCAAGCCCGCTCACACTCCTGTGAATCCAACCAGTAACACTACCGTACAGTCCGGTCTGATCGTCTGATATGTCGCATATCTCGTCTAGGGGTGGTAAACGTCAAACCCCAATAGCTCGATAAGTCGTGTCGATATGAGGTCTATAACTGTTCGAGAAACTACTGGTAATGCTTACCAGTAAATCTCAGCAACCCTGGCCAGGGATTTCCTGTTATAGCCAATCGAACACAGCGCAACATCAACCCCCTGTACCGGGAGAGACGAATCCCCTCCTATCGCTCATTGCCTCCATGTGACTCGGGACTGTACCCAAAAACCACCGTTTTGCACGCCCTCTTGGACGTGGTAAGATGGAAATCAAAGCACAGTGGGAACCACACAAGACTCTATGACGATCTCGGGTCAACAGACTACTCTGTACCAGTGTCACCAGAGAACTGCCATCTGACGTGAGGTATAATACCATCTGGGAGTTCTCGGCGAGTCCGTCCAGTGTACCCAGTCTCTACTGAGCACCCGTATATCTCCTCTGATGTCAAACACCAATGGATATGGGATCATCCATCGCCCATCTGTATGGGTCGAGAAGGTATACGCTAGTCTACTCTGGTATATTGATGCCCCGTCTCGATACACCCACGACTAGGGACTTTGAAGGATGTACTTATAGACTATCTGTCCCCACTAGTATGATCCGCATCATAGTCCAGGTAATCAAGTACACATCCTAAAGGCTTTACCAACATGTAACAGAGAGACAATGAGTGTACACGTTAAGGTAAAGGTCAACCAGATAGCATACTATCATGTCGAGCAAGAAAGTCCTCCCTATATATGTCCCAGCATCCACTACAATATACATCCAATGTACAGTAATGGCCTCTAGGGCATACATATAACTAACAATCTCCCACTTGCACTAGGGCCATCTGTAGCAGTGGTTGTAGTATCTCATACTCAACCATCCCATAAAAGTCTCTCTCTGGGAACAGGCCTTTGTGAGTGGATCCGCTGTGTTGTCCTCTGAGTCTACTCTCCTAACCTCGATCTCCCTGGAGATCAACCATCTCCATGATCAGGTGACACTGCCTTAGAATATGTCTGGATCACTGATGGGACCGGCGTTCCTTGTCATAAGCCACAACTCCATTGTCTCACAATGGTTGGAACGTAGTTCATCTCATGAACCAATATACACCCAGACAGCCACTTTGGTAGCATCTTAAGTAGCGATGTATCCATCCTTAATCGTCTAGTATGCCACGGTATCTAGCTTGGAACTCTTCCAACATACCGTCCCTTTACTGAGGGTAAAGACAATGCCTGCGACTGACTTTCAGTCGTCATTATCACCCTGGAACACTTCCAGTGATTCTTCCCAGTGTCGATTGATACCTTCTCACTACAACTAGTGAGAATCCTAACATCCATTTAGATCTATCTCATAGATCCAAAACCTAGGATTTAGTAGGTATCACTTTGATCCTATTTGGAGAATCATTGTGATAAGCGGAGATTGATCGAGCGTAGCATAGGAAACTCCTTCCCTATCAAGAGTATGTCATCCACGTACTCTACGAGGATTGTCACCATACTCCCTACTACCTTTTTGTATATACAAGGTTGATCTACCATTTTGATGATGTCAACTTCTTTGACTTATCCATCAAAACAGATGTTCCAACTCCGCGATGCCTGCTTTATCCTATAAAGCATCTTGCACACGTTTCCGCTGCTCCCACTGTCTACGAGGCCCTCTGGCTGTGTGCTTATAGACGCACTCTTCTAAAACATCATTTAGAAAAGCAGTCATGACACCCAACCGCCAGATATCGTAGTCATGGTATGTAGCCGTGGCAAGTAGTATCTGGATGGACTTAAGCATAGGTACTGGAAAAGGTTTCATCATTATCCACGCCTGGTCGATGACGAAAACCTTTAACTAGTCTAGCTTTGAAAGTCTCAACTTTTCCATATACACCAAGTAATCTTCTCAAGATATACTTGCTCCTGATGGGGATTTAACCCTTCAGATATAGCAACCAAAGTCCATACTTTGTCGGTGTATAAGGATTCCATCTCAGATCGCTAAGCATCCAGCCATTCTTACAGAGTCCCACTCCTGATGGCCAGCTCGAAGCTAGTTGGGTCATCATCTCATGATGCAATCATCGCTCCCACTGTCATCGAGAAACTGATGTATCTCTCAGGTGGGTGAGAAAACCCTACTAGATCGGCGGAGAGGCTGAGGTTCGTTGGTAACTATTGAATTCTTTGGTTTTATCAGATCATCTGCTATAGTTTCCATAGCTGGAACCTTTCCAGTTGTACATAACAGATCTTGCCTCGAGTTTGTCCGGATTTTGCTTTTAGACATAGGCCGGACAACCCCAAATCTTAACTAGCTTAAGACATGGGCTCCTCCCATACCATATCATATATGAGATGGTAGGCAACTGATTTGATTCGAACCCTATTCAATAGGTATGCAGCTTCTCAAGCGCATAACTCCCAAAAGGAAAAAGGTAACTCAGTAGTACTCATCATAGAGCACACCTTATCATATAGGGTGTGATTGCTCCGCCCCGATATACCATCGTGCTATGGTGCATTCGGAGGAGTAATGCTGAGAGAGAATCTTATTCTCCTTTAGAATAGTCCAGGAATTCCGTGCTCAAGTATTCTCCTCCTTGATCGCATCAAAGGACTTAATACTTATACCCTTATTGGTTCCCTACTTCTAACTTATATTCTGTGAATATCTCAAAAGGTTCGGACTTGTGTTTCAACAGGAACATATATCTGAATCTTGAGAGATTATCAGAGAATGTAATGAAGTATAAAGAACCGGTCTTGGCAAGTGTAGACAGGGGACCTACATACATCAACATGTATCATCCCAAGAGTTCACTAACTCTTTCTCTGTTTCCAGTAAACAGAGCTATGGTCATCTTATCTCTGTGACATGACTGGCAAGTTTCATAAGATGTAAATTCAAACTGAGTTAAATATGCATCTATGTGGAACTTAGCTTGTCGGATCGCATTGATATGACCTAGTCTACAATACCTCAAGAAGAATTCGTTCATTTCTGAACTCTTCCTCTTGTGTGTGTTCCGTATACTAAGAACTGTAGTTTGATTTAGAACGTCAACGCTTTTAGATAACGTGCCTGAACCGATCAACTTTTGATATAGGAAATGTTCAAAACATTATCCAACAATACAAAATTTTACCGTTTCTTTACTAATAAAGAGACAGATATGATTTTGTATATCATGTTCGGTATCTAATAACATTCGTTCAGAATCAATGTATTGGTAATACAGAGTGACAGTGACCAACAGACTTGGCTGCAACTCTTGCCCCGTTTTCTGTCTCATGAAACTTATCACCCGTTCTCAGTTCTCTACCTTTCTGCAGCCCTATGTAACAGATTACATATCTGGGATCCTGATCTGGTATCATATACCCAGGACGTAAAGGATACTGAGAAACAGTTCTCTGTAATGAACAAACCCGAAGATGATGCATCAGCATGCACTCTCTTCGTTTGGGCGGCACGGGAATTCTGGTAATCCCCTATTACCTGCTCTGTCTTATAACATTTATAAGTTGGAGCGGGACCAACGTTCCCCAGCTCAGTATAACAAGCGGGTTCGGTCAATATTCCGTATTATTATCTTGATTAAGGCGTGATATGGTCGCTACCAGGAGAGAGAGAGAAGAAAACACTCAGCGTGCGCTCTTGCAAGAATAGATTGGTTATTATTTTATCTAATCAGGATGGCTCCCACTGCTTTTTATCAAATCTTCCTTCAAACCCTAAAAGGAAAGACTAGCCGGGATTAATTACACACTACAAGTTCGCCAATCTTTCAGCCAGGCCAGTGTCGGTACTTTGAGGGAGGTCCCCCGTGCTTTCGCACGAACCTAATTAATGTAAACCTCATTTTCCCATAGGCGTAACCCCGTTGACACCTTTCTAGACACCTACTTGATCGGCTAATTGTAATGTATAAAACTCTCCCAGGAGTAACTCTTACTCGCAGCGGGTATCGGGATCCAACTATCTCATAGAAGGTATGCAATCTCATTGCAAATTTCAACACTTGAAATTCCCGATAATTTTGCCCCTAACCTCCTATGACCTTGACAAAGGCCAACAAACCATAGGATGCTAGTCAAGTTCAACCCGTCATTTCCTGATCGAAATAAACCCACCCGCACGGCCCTTGACAAAGGCCAACAAGGTCGCACGACTATCCTAATCCAATCTGCATCATATGCATAAGCAGATAAGCACCAGTTAGCTACCGCACACTGCGCCTTGACAAAGGCCAACAAACGCAGCACGAATACTAACTACTACTTATCTGAAATGACGGAGGGCTACGACAGGTTTTTCTGAAAACCTATTGCGTAATGAACTTGATATCGTTGTAGGATCGAATGAATTTTGAAATGGAGTGCTTTTGAGGCTTTTCTAGTTTTGCTAAAGGAGTCACTCCCGGTGAAGGGATCGTCGGTCCTTTCCACGTCGAATGAGGTGCGGGATATATCACATATATCACTGTGCAAAGCAAAAACACTTAAAAGCAATCAAAAGACAAACCGAGTGTGTAGCATCTGCCAGTTATTGCTAAAGGAGTCACTCCCGGTGAAGGGATCTCGGTCTTTTCCTCATCGAATAAGGTGCAGGATATATCACATATACCGCTGTGCAAAGCAAGAACTGTAGCTACCTGTTTTATTTTGAAATTCGATTCTACAACATCTTAGGTTTCTTTTATTTCATTAATCTCATTAATGAAGTCCCATCATTTAAATTACCTAAACATCACAGATAAATACGACGTACACTTATGCCATCCGCATTCGCCTCGATGTCCCCTCATGCACCGTTAAGTTAGGTAACTAACGACAGAGCAGGGCAGGGCTAGCGCGGGTGTAAAACATAAGTAACGTCTATATAATATATCATATATACTATATACTATATCCATCACAGAAACACATCACAGATATCGCAGCAGAATAAATATATGAAATATTGGATATACTAGGACGTCCGTGTTTTCAATACGAGCCAGTATAAAACACGGATTCCACGGTCGTGACGAATAGCCAATCCCACACCCCTAGACCCCTACGAAAGCGGCAAGCAACCCTGCCAATTCTAGGGTTAGGAGATCCGGACTCGACTCCTCGAGTTGGTCTCCCACTGGACTCCAGAACCCGGTTACTTGTGCTCCCCTCCTTGGGTCTATCCTAGTGCGGAAAAGTAAATAATATACAAACGGTGACAACTTCCGCAACCTGGAAGTGCCCCAATAAAAGAATATTACATACAAGTTTTTACATGAATGAAAATGAAAAACACTCATCTCACATAAAAAACCCCGGCTATTCAAACACGACGATCCAATATAACATATCCAGCAACACATAACATCACATGTCATCAACGTAAGTAAATATGCGCATCCCAATTGTCGTTGACATATAGCAACGAAACCGGCGATATCACATATTACACTTACGGTCACAGAAAAGAAAGTGTAAAACTACAATAGTTGGAATCCGCAATCTCCTCAGACATCGCATGCCTGGCCAAATGAATTACTTAGACATCGCATGCCTAACAATTATAAACCCCGCATTTTAGTCTCATCATCGAAAACACTTTTCAATATCAAGTCGGGCAATTCAACAAGATTCCCGACATCCTGATCGAATGCTCGTCGCAAACTTCAGTAGACGGCTGCACCCCCGATACCGTCGACGAAGTGCACCAAGGCGGAACACCGCTACCGCGAGCACCCGAACGGATGCTTTCGGTGACGGGGTTCTCCTACAGTCACTTGGTCGGGGCTATGGAGTGAGGCTGTCTATTAAGTTTACCCGGCGAGTATCCGCGTACGCTACGTGATTGCGACGGACTTTTGATCACATCAAAATTCCGTGGCAACCGATCAAGTGAGACTAAAGTGCTATGTTTATAACATTCATTTAGTTATCTCATAACTTATTGTGAATTCCAATTATTGTATCACATTCCGGATAAATAGAAAATGTTAAAATTTTCGATCGAACAGTCAAACACCCAAGTTTTCCCAATATAGATCAACACATGAAATAAGTCTAACAACATTCAGTTTGTGCCTCAGTACCAACGGTCCAGCCGTAGAAGGGTCAAGCCAACGCCTCACATGTGGCACGCCGTACTGCCCCAAACCCTAAGGTTCAAAGGGCAGTTCAAGACGGTCACATAATCGAGTTAAGGTTTGTTGTCTTCTAGAGGGACCATCGCGTTACTTGCACTACTTAGAACGTCGTTAAACTACGGAAAAATCCAACACTTGGAAATTTCACGACAGGGGAAAAATTGGGTATTTATATCCGGTCGAACTTTTTAACATATTCTAAAATTTATCCGGAAAGCCACATAGACAAAATTTGATACTCCGATCGAAACACCGAATCCCCAAAACAATCCCAGAAAATTCAACTCTTGAATAAATATTAAAAATTCCCAGAAAAATCAGCATCTGAATACATGAATTACTGTGCAGAAAGGGGAGGATGACGTCACCATGTTGCCGCGGAACCGCCGCAGAAGCAAGGCTTCTGCCGCGGTTCCGCCGCCGTTTATACTGTTCATGAAAATATTTTTGCGCCGTGATTCTTATATTTCCCTGCTGAATTTTTTAGCAATTTTTAATTTGGAAAAATCCCAGTTTTTCAAAAAAGGACAGAGAGCTATTTTGGGTTCTATATTTCGGTTCGATCGGACTTCAAATCGCGTCTAGACTTCGCCTAAGGCTCTAGCTAGGCTCTGATACCACTGTAGGATTCCTAGGCACCCCAAGAAGGTCTCACAAGGCATCAACCATGCCAATTTCAAAAATTACGGTGCCGAGAAACCCTAGTGTACGGATCGTTGGCTAGAAATCTAGGCGAAATAGAAACTAATTTACATCTAAACTAAAAGAATGAAAATACAACCTTTGTAGATCCGGTCCTCTACCTCCACGGCTCCGTGATGAAGTCATCTCCGCTGTCCAAATCAAAATCCGGGCTCTAGCGTCGGCTTCATCGGAGAAATGGCGAGCTAGGTCGTCGATGTCCATGCCGAAGATGATCTACGTCGAGGCATCGCTAAATCAAGCTCCGACTTCACCAAGTCAAGAAACTTGTGAAGAAAACACACTCTACTACTTGGCAAGAGGTAGAGGATGAAGAAATAGGAAGTGGGTAGACTTTAGAATTGGATTTCTCACTCATTTCCATCAATCACCATTGATGGAGCTTGCTTTCTTCACTTGAAGAAAGGAAGAAGAAGAAGAAGCTAATTATGATAAGTTATTTTCAAAAAGGAAAAAAATAAGAATACTTATCATAATGTAACCATGGTGAAGTGTAGAGAATCAACTAGGGTTAAGTGGAGTGGTTAGGGTTAAGCATGAGACAAAATGGTGACTTAGTCAAAGCTTCATGAAGCTTCAACATACAAGTCCAAAATAAGCCACCATTTCATTTCTTTATGCTTAATATTTTTCCAAAAATAATAAATGGATAAATAAAAGAGAAAAAGAAATGAAACCCTAACCACTTAAGTAACCATGGTTTAATTCTTTACACAAACCCAAACTAGCATGTATCATCAAACATGATACAAGCATGTGCACAAAACTATATCGAATATACAATGTGCACATCCGAGCGAGAAAATCCATTTAAAGTGAACCAATACTAGTTAATGCAAAGTAATATATCAAATATATAATTATGCGTTAAATCATTAAATCAACACTTGATTTAACGATCCGGTCATATCGCATATAACCGACTAGTATTCTATGTATCGGCTTATCGAGCCAACCCTTGATTCGATAACTAGGTTATATCGCATACAACCTTTCGATACATTCATCGCGAGAATGGAATACGGTATCACATACACGCATTATTCTCGCTCCCGCACATATCTCATATGCGCTCCTATTTCGTTTCGCTTGAGCCAGGAAACCTCTGTGTAGGACTCTAAAGACTCGTCAATACGCCGGCAGCAGATGATGATCATATCAAGCACCCACAAGCCGCAAGCGGTCTGCTAAACTTAACGGCCACCCGGGTATTGAGCGATCAGAAGATCGACGAGCAAGCCCGCTCACACTCCTGTGAATCCAACCAGTAACACTACCGTACAGTCCGGTCTGATCGTCTGATATGTCGCATATCTCGTCTAGGGGTGGTAAACGTCAGACCCCAATAGCTCGATAAGTCGTGTCGATATGAGGTCTATAACTGTTCGAGAAACTACTGGTAACGCTTACCAGTAAATCTCAGCAACCCTGGCCAGGGATTTCCTGTTATAGCCAATCGAACACAGCGCAACATCAACCCCTATACCGGGAGAGACGAATCCCCTCCTATCGCTCATTGCCTCCATGTGACTCGGGACTGTACCCAAAAACCACCGTTTTGCACGCCCTCTTGGACGTGGTAAGATGGAAATCAAAGCACAGTGGGAACCACACAAGACTCTATGACGATCTCGGGTCAACAGACTACTCTGTACCAGTGTCACCAGAGAACTGCCATCTGATGTGAGGTATAATACCATCTGGGAGTTCTCGGCGAGTCCGTCCAGTGTACCCAGTCTCTACTGAGCACCCGTATATCTCCTCTGATGTCAAACACCAATGGATATGGGATCATCCATCGCCCATCTGTATGGGTCGAGAAGGTATACGCTAGTCTACTCTGATATATCGATGCCCCGTCTCGATACACCCACGACTAGGGACTTTGAAGGATGTACTTATAGACTATCTGTCCCCACTAGTATGATCCGCATCATAGTCCAGGTAATCAAGTACACATCCTAAAGGCTTTACCAACATGTAACAGAGAGACAATGAGTGTACACGTTAAGGTAAAGGTCAACCAGATAGCATACTATCATGTCGAGCAAGAAAGTCCTCCCTATATATGTCCCAGCATCCACTACAATATACATCCAATGTACAGTAATGGCCTCTAGGGCATACATATAACTAACAGCCTTGACAAATGGTTTCCAGCAACTGCTTAGTTGCTGGGTTCAGTCCTTCGTATAAGGTCTGGCAAAGTTGCCATCTCTCAATACCATGATGAGGGCACTGAACAAGAAGGTCTTTGTAACGGTCAAAGCACTTCCAAAAAGGTTCAGCAGAAAGCTGGGAAAATTGGTTTATTTTGTTCCTTATTCTCGCGGTTTTTTGATTTGGGTAAAACTTTTTAAAAAACGCTTTTACAAACTCATCCCAACAGGTTATGGAATGTGATGCGGTGCTATACAGCCACTTTTCAGCTAGGTCATATAGAGTGAAAAGAATGAATCGTAGCCGTATAGCATCGTCGGACAGTTGGGTAGTTTTCATCATTGCACAGACGTTCTAGAACTTGTTGATGAAGATATAGGCATCTTCGGATTCCAGTCCGTGAAATTTAGGCAACATGTTGATGAAGTGGGGCTTAATTTCGAAATTATCCCCATTTGCAGGCGGAAGTGAAAGACAGGTAGGAAGTGCTGAGCGGGTAGGATAGAAACGATCCTGGAACGCGATTCGCTGAGGCGCTTCAACAGGAGGTGGTTGCGGATTATTCGCACCCAGTTGAGGTGGAATCAGTCCCGAGGTAGGTAAAGGGTTGTTAGGATTGAATCCTAACATCTCAGAAGATGAAGGTGAAGATGTATGAACAGAATTCCGGTCAACATCGGAGTTGGTCGGCAAGGGTAAAGATGAAAGAGGTGTGGAGGGAGTTTCGATGTCGAAATCGATCGCGTAGTCGGTAGCGACTAACGAAACACGGACTAGACGGGCACTAGTGTCCCGAGTCCAACCGGACATACACTAAACGAGTTTAGTATAGTCAAAACGTAGAATGTGAGGGTAAGAAAACGTCAATGAAGAAGTGCGGATGAAAGGTGAGTGAAGTGGATTCTAGCGACAAAGGGCAAGTTTTTTTTTTAAAGGCTTTTTTGTGTTTTGTGTTTTTTTTTTGTTTTTTTAGAAAGAGTTTTGCAAGAATGTGTACGGACTTACTTCAAACAATCACAGTTAAAACATGCACAATCAAACCTAGAGCTATGGTCTTCTAAGTCCACTAGACTGCTCTAACTGTTCCAAAGTGACAAGTTGTGAGATAACGCTCAAATCGTCTCTTTACTGCCAATTGTGGCCATGTAAGCACAAATGCAGAAAGGAGGGTTCTGCTCACGAATCACCGTGAGACGGGCCTTTTAAAGTTATCTTTCTCACTTGTCTAACATAGGCACCACAAAGTCAAGTTTAGATAAACGATTGAATGCCCACAACCTTCCTCTGTCCTAATGACCACGACAGTCCTTAGTTAGCTGAGTCAAGATATTTTTTAATTAAACTCAAGGGTGATGCATATGCTTTTAGTGATTTTTGGGGTTTTAGGAAGGGTGATGCAATCCCCACCCAATCTGAGTTGGTGTTATAGCCTCTTAAATTCCGTATTAATTATGCAAAGCAGGAACACACCAAAAATCTAAAACACTTGCAAATTTTTTCTTATTTGACAGCGCAAAGAATCCTGCACAAAAACAATTTATTGGAGAGGAGAAAGAGAATCTGTGCAAAGAAATTTGCAGGAAAAATATTTCAGTGGAGTTCAAAGGAGAGGAAAGGAGAAAGGAGATACTTACAGAGAAAATTGGGTGCTGACGTCACCAGTTGACCGCGGTTCCGCGGTCAAATCCTTGATTCTGCCGCGGTTCCGCGGTTGAACAGTTGGTTTGGATATTCTGATTTTTTTTCCTGTGCTGAGTTGGTTCTCCTCTTTCTATTTAGATCCCCTGATTCTGGATTTGTTCACTGAGTTTGCTCTAGATCTGAATCAGGCCTTCTTCCAATTCTGCACACATGCACAAAGATTTTTCAAAAATAACAAGATGATTTTTATTTTTGTTTTTTTGTTTTTTCAATTTTTATCTTTTTAAAATTTTTAATTAACCCGAAATTACACAAAGAAAGAAAATACCGTCTCCCCGGCAACGGCGCCATTTGATTATTGAGATTTTCTTTGTTCTTAATTTTTAATTACCGCAATCAAGACGGTTTCGCTTGGTAGCTAGCCGGTTGAGTACGAGTCGATCCACAGGGAGATGGAATCTTTTTTTTTTTATGTTTTAACGAGTTAAGTCCAAAAAATTGGTGGTTTGTTTTAAGATCAACGAATGAAATAAATGATGATAAAATACTTGCTAGGGTAAGGATTAGGTTGGTTCGAGTTTTAGGAATTCCTCACTTCTTTCAATGCCTTAGTTATTAATATTGGTGTTAAGCTAATCGGCAACAACGGGAATTAGCACGACTAGGAAGAGACTTACAAGTATAAGCTAGGCTTTCCATGCTTAGTTTCTTCTTTTTGGTCCTTGTCTGTCCGTTCTTGGCTCTTAGCCCTAACCTCCGGTTAATTCAACCACAACCGGTCTAACTAGAGAATCATCGCTATCATGTAGGATAGGGTGCCATAGTGAGCGGATTGTGGGTCAATTAAAGGGAGTCCAAATTTAAAGTGTTGGGCAAAGAAATGAGTGAGAGAGATTTCCTTCTCTCAAACCTTCCTTCTCCTGCCCTGACAAGTGAGAAATTACTCACCCATTAAAATGATAAAAATAAAACAAAAGGAAAGGTAAAAAGAATTTTAGGTTAAGAGGAATTACAACTAGCTATTTAAGATCTCACCTAGGCAAGGATCTTACTGAAGCATCATCGTTGTTAATGATAAAAAGAAAATAGAAGAAAGAACAAAAGAAAAGAAAAACAATAAATAAATTCTACTGCTAGAATAATAAATAAAAATTACAGATAATAAAATGCGATAAAAAATTGCGATATAAATAAAAGAACTTACTTTTATTGATAACCTCTCAAAAACTCACTACAATTTTTCATAGAGAATTTAAAATTCTAAATCTAAAAATAAAAAGAGGCATACTAATTTGGCTTTGAGCTTTCCTATTTATAGATAGAAAAACCCTAGGTTTACATTCTGATCCATACAAGAAATTACAAAACTACCCCCAGAGAGCCGAGTCAAAGCACCGACACCGCCACCGACATGTGCAGAACGTGGCCGCGGAACCGCGGCAGAAGTGCCTGTTTGGCCGCGGTTCCGCGGCCATTTGGTGGATTTGTTGGATCATTTTTTAGGGCTTCTTTCTATTGCTTTTATCTTCTGTTAGGTACACTTGGTTTCTCAAAAGCTCTTTTGTTCACTTCCATATATTCAGCAGTGGACTTTTGCCTTGAACTCCGCATTGAAGTCTTGGATCTTGTGCTGCCCTTGTGCTTTGTGCATTGAACTGATCGACGATTTTCCATTTTGTCTCTTGAACTAATAGGCGGCATCATACGAATGGTTAGCGGAGATCAGTATTCATCTGTTGTTGGTCGTAATCCCACATTTGTTGCGACTTTTCATGAATTTCACTGTAAAGAGCTGAGAACCTGTAATCTGCAACTATTTAGCAGACATAGATCAAAGTACCTACTTATATGCAATATGATTAAGAATGGGCGATATAAAAATGCAAAAATCTGATATGAACAACTGATAAGTCGCATAAGATTTATATTCAAACGGATTTAAATATCCATATTAATGTAGCTTGGTTAGTCTTGTTTGGTTAATATGACCAAGTCTACAATACCAAATGAAAGCTTCATTTATCTCTGAATATTCCTTTTGTTTATGTATTGTATGTTAAAAATTGTGTGTTGATTCAGAGTGTAGATTCCGTTATTTAATATACCATACCCAATCAACTGTTGATTTAGGTTAATGTTCATAATTTCCTTTGTAACACAAAATTATATTCTTCATTGTCTAACAAAGATACAAATATAATGTTACACAACATAGATGGCATAAAATAACATGGGTTTAAAACCAATATACACCCTGAAGGCAACCCAGATGATACTCTCCTACGGATAAAGCATGAGCTTTTGATCCATTTCCAACACGGAGAGTATAGTCACCTTTCTTCAAAACCTTGCTTTTTCTCAATCACTGCACACAATTGCAGATATTGGATCCCAAACCGGTATCTAATACCCAGAATGCAGAATTTATAGAAAAACAGTTTTCGATAACAAACACACCTGAAGTGGAAGTATCAACATGCTTCTTCTTTTTTAGATCGGCGAGGTACTCAAAACAGTTCCTTTTGTAGTGTCCTGACTTGTGGCAGTAGAAGCATTCTCCTTTTCCTATTGCCACAGCCCCTGACTTGTCTTTTCCCTGTGCCTTTTTAACTCCACCTCTCGATTTGATGGGTTTCTTCTTCTTCTTATTTCCCTTTGCTTTAGCTTTTGGGACGGAAGAGGAAGATTGCCCAGCACTAGAGAGGGAGTTTTCACTGCTTTCAGTGTGCTCTCTGCACTTCTCAACATATTGAGAAGTTCAAGAAGTGATCTCTCCAAATTATGCATGTTGAAATTCACTATAAACTGAGCATAGGCAAGGGGGAGACTGTAGAACTATATCAACATATTGTTCATTCTCCATCGTCCATCACAGATCCTCTAGTTCTTCAATAGGACTTATCATCTTTAGGGCATGATCTCCTACAGATGTACCAGTAGCCATCCTCATTTGAAACAATTTTCTTGAGGCCTCGTAATGAAGAGCACGAGATCGCTCCCCGTACAACTCCTTTGTATGATGAAAGATGGATTGCACATCCATCTTCTCATGCTGCTTTTGATGTTGGTTGTCCATCGAAGCTAGCGTGAGATATTTGGCTGTGGAGCAATTGATATCCTATGTCTTGCAGATTTTCTTATCCGCAACAGAGGAATCAGGGCCTGGGAGGGCAGGGTCTGGAGCAGTAAGGACGTATGCAACCTTATCATAAATAAGGGTAATATTCACGTTCCTCAGCCGGTCTTTATAATTAGGTCCCGTTAGTTTATTTTTCTCTAATAGAAGTTTAAGTCCCGTCATTGGTATCTGTCATTAGGAGAGAGAAAAGAAAACACTCAGCGATAGCTCTTGCATGATTAGAATGGTTTTTTATCTTATCTAATCGATATCTCCTACTGCTTTTATCAAATTTTCTTTCAAACCTTAAAAAGAAATTTAGCCAGGATTAATTACATTCTACAAGCTCGCTAACCGGTCAGCTAGGCTAGTGTCGGTACTCCGAAGGAGGTTCCCGGTGTTTTCGCACGGACCTAATTAGAATAAATCTCGTTTTCCTAGAGGCTTAACCCCGTTGACACCTTTCTAGACACCTACTGGATTAGCTAATTGTAAAGTGTAAAATTCTCCTGAGAGTAACTATTACTCACAGTGAGATCGGGATCCAACTATCAAATAGAAGGTATGCAATCTCATTGCAAATTTCAACACTTGAAATTCCCGATATGATTTTTACCCCTAGTGTCTTATGATCTTAACTATGGTCAACAAATCATAAGCACTACTCAAGTTCTACCCGTCATTTCATGATTGATTTAGATCCATTCATATGACCCTTAACTATGGTCAATAAAGTCGTACGAATGTCCTAATCGATCGCATCATATGATTTATAGGAAGACATCACTTGGCTACCGTACACTACGTCTTAACTATAGTCAACAAACGTAGCACGAATACTAAGTACTCTACTTTCTAAAATGGCGGAGGGTTACAAATGGTTTTGATGAAAAAGGAGTGGTTTAATCTCCGCTATAAAAATCGAGTAGTTTTCAAAACAAACCGAGTGGGTTGTAGCATTTGCTAGTTTTGCTAAAGAGGTCACTCCCGATGAAGGGATCTAGGCCCTTTCCTCATTAAATGAGGTACTGGATATTCATCGAGGAATACCACTATGCAAAGAAAGAACTAGAGCTACCTTTTTGAAAAATTTGATTCTACAATATCTTTAGGTTTCTTTTCTTAACATTAATCTTATTAATATTTTCCCATCATTTAATCTTATCATTGCAGAAATAACGAAAATAGAACGTACGCTTATGCCATCCGTATTCGCCATGGGACCCCGTCATACACCGTTAGGTTACTTAACTAACGGCAAAGCGGGGGCTGGACTAGCGCGGGTGCAAAACATAAGCAACGTTTATTATAAGCATTCCAGATCACAGATGAATATATTGAATATACTAAGAATTCTATGTTTCGTTTAAACCCTGAACGAAAGACGGATTCCACGGTCGTGATAAATAGCCAAAACCCCACCCTAGACCCCTACGGGTGCGGCAAACTACCTGCCAAATTCCCTAAGTGAAGCAACCTCCCTCAATAAAATGAGTAGGCCACTCGGCACTTCAAAAACTCGATAGTTTGTGCACCCCACCACGGGTCTATCCTAGGAGCAAAAAACAGTAAATGAAATAATACAACGGTGGCTACAACCTCAACCCGGATGTGCCCTGCAAAATAATATTACATCACATTTACAAATTACATGAATGAAAGGAAAAAAACACTCTTCTCACATCCCCAGGCTATTCATTCACGATGATCCAATACTCCATATACACAAACCATCACATGATACTTTTATGTGCAACCCCCACTAATCGACGTATAGCAATTAGTGGACGTTTCATAACACATATACAAACTGAAAACGGATAAACGACGTTAAATTTTTGACTTCGAAACACTTCGAATAGCCCTAACACTTAGATAACAGAATATGAATTCTGGGCAAAATCAAACAACACCTTAAACCCTAAAACCAAGATACCTGCGCACCATAAAAACCACAAGTCCAAAATCATTTTCCAGGCCGGCCAGGCCAGGAAAATAGATGATGTGGCCGGTCAAGTTATGGAATTTTGGGCTCATTTTTCAATGGTGTTCTAATGATATCATAAATAGCATTCTGCACTTGTTTAAAAAAAAATTAGAAGACCTTTTAAAAAGGACAGAAACTTGGTTTTAAGTTTTAACTGTTACGGAGGAGTTTCGGTTTCGAAAGTTTATACATCGTATACAATGCTAGTTCTGGTTTAAGTAGGCTTTGATACCATGTAAATTGATGTTGCACACCACCACATGGTTTGTGGGGAGGAGGAATTAGAAAACAACAATTTTGAAGCAAGCAACATCGACTTGAACACCCCGGATCTTATCTTAAACCCTAACTAGCTTAACAAAACAAGAATACCTGAAGAAGACACAATAGTATGTTTCTTCTTCGATGGGGCCATCAAGGAATTCAAACAATCCTTTTTCCCTTGCTCATACTTATGACCGTTGTCATAAGTTAGAGCTGAACCGACGTTCCCCCAGCCCCGAATAAGAATTCGGATCGGTCAAGCGATACATTTTATTATCTTGATTAGGGCGTGAAATGGTTGCTACCTGGAGAGAAAGAAAAGAAACACTCAGTGTGCGCTCTTACAAGATTAGATTAGTTATTAATTTATCTAACCAGAATGGCTCCCACTGTTTTCTCAAATTCTTCTTCAAACCCTAAAAGAAGAACTAGTCAGGATTTAATCGCACGTCACAATACTTGCTTAACCTTTCAGCCAGGCTAGTGTTGGTACTTCGAGAGAGGTTTTGCAACGCTTTCGCGAAGTTCCTTAATTATATAACATCTTTTCCCTGGAGACGTAGCCCCGCTAATACCGTTCTAGACACCTACTTGGTTTATAGCATTGATTGTTAAGTGAAATAATCTCTCAAAAGTAATCCTACTCATCAGTGGGATCGGGATCCAACTATCATTATGTGATGCACTAGATGGAATCCACTCTAGTCACCACACACTAGAAGGTATGCTGAATCTGCAAGTTTCCTGTATGTTTGAAACTCACGATGTGGTTTTTGCCCCAAGCGGCTTCATGACTTTGACAGAGGTCAACATGTCATAAGTCGCAAGTCAAGTTCAACCCGTCATTGTCCTGAATTCATTTAGACCCACCCGCACAAGCCCTTGACAGAGGTAAAAATGACTGTGCGACTGTCCTAAATAATCGCATATCTATGCAACAAACAAGCATTACTTAGCCTCCATTCACTATGCCTTGACAGAGGTCAACATACACAGCATGAATACTAAGTAATACTTGTAAGAAATGACAGAGGGCTATGGCTGGGTTTTTGGCAAAAAAAAACCGTTACGTAATGAACTTGATATCGTTGAAGGAACTTGAGCAGTTTTGAAAAGGAGTGGTTTAAGCTCTGCTTTTGAAAACTAGTGGTTTTGAAGAAAACTGAGTAATCTACAGTATAGACTTTTGCTCAAGAGGTCACTCCCCGTGAAGGGATCTCGGCTCTTACCTCGTAGAATGAGGTGTTGGATATTCACAACCGAATACCACTATGCAAAGCGAAAGAATATAACTGTAGTTTTTCGAAATTTGTTCCAACAACATCTTTTAGGTTTATTATCTTGCAAATCAAAATTAATACGGTCCCATCAGTTTAATCCTATCACACCAGAAAAGAATGAAAATACGATATACGTATATGCCATCTGCATTCGTCACTGGGCCCCGTCATCACCCGTTAGGTTACTTAACTAACGACAGAGCGGAGGCTGGACTAGCGCGGGTGTAAAACATATACAACATCTCCTAGCATATATATAAATAAATATAACATTCGTCCCAGGCATGATAATAAGCAATATCACAGAATCACAGCCAACAATACAGAATGGTGGATAATCTTAGAGCCTCGGGTTTCATTTGAGCTGCAAATAAATCCCGACGTTCTCAGTCGTGTGGATAGCCTGTGCAATGAGAACCTGGACCCCTACGAGCACGGCAAGTTACCCGCCAATCCCAGAAGTGAGGTAACCACCTTCAACAAAGTGAATAGGCCACGCAGCACTTCACGGAATTGGTAACTTGGGAGCCCCTCCGTGGGCCATCCAATACCCCCTACGAGTGCGGCGAATAGCCCGCCAATTCTAGAATGAAGCCCCTTCCGTCTCAACGCCATGAGATGTGTTGGCTTCTAGAACCCGGCTATTCGTGCACTCTACCGCGGGGTAATCTTAGTACAGAAAAAGAAAATAATATGTACAAATGGTGATATCGATCTCAACCCGGTCGTGCCCCAAAATAATATACAACCCGGCAAAGACGGCTGTCCATATGTTGGACGCTCGCTCCGCAAATAAATATACAAATGAATCTTAAACTGTACCACTAATATTGCATCACATGCTATCCACCATGACTATCCAACCACAATCACAGCACAAGCACAAAACATCAACGCGAATGTCACGTTCTCAAAACCCGTTTAAAAGAACATATAGCAATCAGACGAGTTGTACCGATCGAATGACATTCACGGTAGTAGATAAAAGTGAATGTACTGTAAACTATTAAACAGTGTCAAATATAATGATTTCGAAACACTCCAAATTTCCCCTAACTGAAAAACAACAGAAAATCAAACTTGGGCAAAAACTAGCAACACCTGACAACCAAACTCCTCGAGATAAGAACCCAGAACAAAACTCGACCAATTTCTCCACTACTAAACTGAGGAGGTTGGTTTTATTGAGGTTGTGGCCAGCCATATGATGGTAGAATTGCATCGTTTTTGTTCTGGGTACATCTCACAGTCTAAAGATCACTCTGCAGTTGCTTAAAATTTTTTTTGAAGCCTTTAAAAAATCGACAGAAACTGCAGTTTGGTTTCAATGTTACAGAGTTGTTTCGGTTTTGTTGTTTTAACATTGTTTAAACTTGCTAGTGTAGAGTTTATGGGATGGCTCTGATACCATGAAGGGTTACGCTAGCGCCCCGGCCAACTTTCGTGGCCAAATGTGGAACAAAAATTTTTCTTCGATTAGAAACTTGGCGCTAGAATAAACCTAAACCGGATCTTAACCATAAACCTAACCAGCATGTAAGGGTTTTATCTACTATGATAGAAAGTATACCTAAAGAAACTAAGTCCTTCGGGTCTTTAATCCTCTCCTTAAGCTTCTCGATGGAAGTATGGATCGTGCTTGAACTTCGGTCTCCTCACGTCAATGATGATCTACCCGAGAGTGTCTACCAAGAGCTCCTACCTCCTAATTTAGGTAACTAGAATACTTAGCTTGCTAATCTAAGTAGACTAGAGTGTGTAGAGTATGAAGATGGATTTATTTGTCTCTTAAAACCCTAGGATTCTCAACACATCAGAGCTTTTAGGGTTTGTAGTGAGGAAGAAGAAAAGAGCTAACATGAGAGCTCACTTGAGGAGAGAGAAATCATTTTGAAAAATGATAATGATAAATGATAAATAAGATGGCTCCCTTGATATGACCACAAGCATGGCACCAAAAATATCTAGGTCACAAAATATCTCACTAAAATATCTAAATCAAAAATATCTCACCAAAATATCTAGGTCAAATAGTCAAACCAAGTCAAGTGGTCAAGCCAAGTCAAAATGTCAAACAAAGTCAAGTAGTCAAAACTAGTAGCCATGCCTCAATTATCATTTATCAAAATAACAAATACTTTCCTCCACCTCATAATTGTTTTAATCAAGTAAATGGTCAAAACCCTAATGAGATGTCTCCTTCTGTGCTCCTCTCATCCGTATATACATACCCGCATTCGTGTTCCGAGAAACACGAATACAAAGAGACGAAACCAATCCATCAATATAATACTAGGATCTGGCTTAAACCAAAACCCACTAGTATTATCCGCCCAATCATCATACGCGCACAAGTGTACGTAAGTGATCGAAGCCCTGCCGTAAAACCATACGGCCTCTACAGATTTTGCCCAGTGCAGGGAAACTCTCTGTGTGGGACTCTAAAGACTCGACACTATACTGGCAGTGGGTTTAACCACAAGCACGTCAGCGGCACTAACTTTACATAACGGCTACCCAGGTACCTGTCGAAAAGGAAGGCCGACGGGCAACCTCGTCTGAACTCCTACTGAGCCTATCCGTGACAATATCCGTACAGTTCGGTCTCTTCGTCAAAGAGTATCGCATACCGGGTCTAGGGGTGGTGGACGTCAGATCCTAATAACCTGATAAGTCGTGCTGATGTGGCTCAAGACCAATCCGGGAAACTACTGATCAACCTATCAGTAAATCCCAACTGCCTTGGCCAAGGTCTTATAGTCCTGACCAATCGATCACTATGCGATATCAATTCCCAATACCGAGAGAGACAGATCCCCAACAATCGCTCACTGCTTCCATGTGGCTCGGGACTGTACCCAACCAAAACCTCATTGCACGACTCAGTAGAGCCGTTGTAGGGTAGTGATCAAAGCTCGGTGGGAACTCACACGAGACAAATGCCGATCTCAGGTCCAAAGACTAACCTGTACACATGTCACCTGAGAACTTCCATATGACGATAGGTATACCACTATCTGGAAGTTATCGGCGAGTCCGTCCAGTGTACTCACACCCAGTAAGCACCTGTATACGATCTTAGGTGCATCAGACCAATAGCTGCAGGACCAACCATCTCCCGACGGGGCTAGAAACGTATACACTAGTCTACTCTGGTGTATCAATGCCCAGTCTCGATACTCACGCGACTAGGGACCATTTAAGGATGTGCTTATGGACTATCCTGCTCCTACAAGTATGATCGCCATCACAACGCAGGTAGTCAAGCAAGATCCTACGGGCTTTATCAACATGTAACCGCAATATGCAATAACGAGTATAACATATGCCATGTTAAGATAAAGACAAACCACAATAGCGTACTACCGTATCAAGTCTTTATCAATATGTGCAAGCTAGATATAACAACAATAGAAATAAATACACATATCCTGACAAAGACAAATCAAACAATATACTATAAAACTGAGCAAGATTGTCATATACATACATATCCTTAGCATCCATATGTATACATATACAATACTGGCCTCTAGGGCATATATATCCAACAATATGTGCGGGACCGAGATTAATACTTGTATGTGATACCGTATTCTAATCTCGCGATATATGATATCAGTCGGTTATATGAGATATAGCCGGGTTATTGAATCAAGTGTTGATTCGATGAGTTGATATAAATTATATTAGTCGGTTGTATGTGATATAGCAGATTATTAAATCAAGCGTTGATTTAATAATTTAATATATAATTATATATTTGATATATTAATATATATTATCTAATATTAGCTCACTTAAGAATTTCTTTTATCTTATGCATTTAATATATATGTGATATATGTTAATGTATTTATTGTGTCATGCTTGATGATACATTGGACATGGGTGTATGAGACTCATATCATACTTAAGATAATTTGGGAATTTAATTATTAAGGGAAAAACAAAATTAGGTGGAAATTACCATGGTTATTGTTCCCTTATATATATAAAAAAGAAAGAAAGAAGCGATTGGAAAATTCCCACCAATGGAGCCACACGTGCCCACACGTGAGCGCCTAGATACAAAGATTATAGGCGCTTGACGGGCTGAAATTGAGCCTCACGTGTAAGCACGTGAGCATCTATATACAAAGTATATAGGCTCCATTTTAAAACAAATGGCAGGCCATAGAAGCTCACGTGTTAACATGTGATGCCTTTTGTTAGACTGTTGCATATAAGCAAACAAGTTTAACTCCGTGGGGGTCACGTGCTACATGTGAGTGTTCCTAAACACCAGCTCACGTTTTAACATGTGATGCCTTTTCTTTAGGCTATTACATATAAGCAAACAAGTTTAATTCTGTAGGGGTCATGTGCTACACGTGAGTGTTCCCAATCACCTTCCAAGCTGATAAAATTGAATTCTAAATAAATGGATCAAAACCCTATTTGGAAAATATTTTCTTAAGTGTTTCTAAACAAGAAAGATTACTCTCTGTAAAACAGAGTACCGTTGGATTAAAAAATCCAATGGTGATTAAAAATCACTTATCTACAGAAAAAATTATGTATGGGAAAATATTTCCCTAATCTTGTTAAAAAAAAGAAAAATATCTTCTGTAAAATAGAAGTCCTTAGATCAAAGATCCAACGGTGGATAAAATCCCCAAATCAATTAAGATCTCTCAATGAGAGATTTCTTTAACTAAATCAATAAACTTGCTTCTACTATATAAAGAACCCAAGATTTCAAGTCTTGTACAAAAGAGACCCCCATAAGTTTTAAGAAACAAAAGAAAAAAAGAATTCAATTCTCTAGAGGAAGAAAATCTCCCTTTTTAAAAAAAGAAACCATAGATAAGAAGAAAGACTCAGAGATTATCTTATCTCTTCCTTAAGGGTTTAACCCTTCAAAAAAGAACTTAGTTCTTCCTTTGGTTGAGGTTTGCAGAAGCAGATCGTTCCACAAGTTGAGAATTTAATTCTAATCGAGGAGATTCTGTTATGCAGATTCAAAACTTAGGGGAAAGAACTAAGTTCAAAGAATTTAATTCTTCCAAAAGTATACAGGAATTTAATTCCTCTGATAAAACTAGGGTTTAACCCTGCAAAAGAATTTAATTCTTATAAAGAAAAGGGTCTGAAATCCTCAAAGCTCAGATCAAAATCTCCATACATATAAAAGAACAGACTGGTGATTCATTAGCGTTCAACGCTATATAACAAAGGCTCACGTGTTCCCACGTGAGCACCTCTGAGGAACAAAAAGGAAGTACTGAGATCGAACAGCGTGTTCTTATGTGACGCCAAACAGTTGCTTAAATGGGAAATGGGAAAAATCCAAAGACAGCACTCACATTTTGAGCACCTTACGTGTCCGCACGTGAGCACTATATGAGCTAAGTGCTTAGCACTTATAAAAGGAAGAGGGAATAAATCCAAAGAAGCAGTGCCCAACTCTGGGGCGCCTCACGTGCCCACACGTGATGGCCATAAGAATTAAGTGTTTAACACTAGTATACAGATGGGGATTTGGACCCAAGTGTACAATGCCAACTTTCAGGTGCCTCACGCGCCATACGTAAGCGCCCAAAATTTCAGTGTTTAACACTACTATAGAGACTCACGTGAGAGCACGTGAGCACCGAGCATATATTAGTGTTTAACACTATAAGAAGCCAACTTCAGCCCCAAATTGGCTAAGTCTTCTTGAGATTAAAACGTCTTGGATCTCCAAATAGACTGAGCCTCTATGCTCATGACTTCCCAAACTAATTGACCAGAACGATGTCCATCACACATCTCCTAAGGTTAATCCTAGTCTCCCAAAAATGACTAATGATTCTTAGATGGTCCACCATAATCTCTCCTCTCAATCTGGGATTTAGTTCAAGGGTACATCTCTCCACACCTCTGATATATGTCGTTGTAATTCTTCAATGTTTTCAGAGAGGTGGAGGGTCCCGATAACCAACAACTCTTTGGTGCATTCCCAAACCGATGAGCACATCCCAACGGATTGCAACGTCCTTAAACTAGCTATGGACCAAAACATTCTTAAATTAACAACGGACCGCAACATACTTAAACTAGCTATGGACCGAAATGTCCTTAAACTACAATGGACCGTAACGTCCTTAAACTAAAACAACGGAGCCCAAATACTCTTTTGTTGGGTCTGAATGATCCCAAAATCCTGCTGAGTAGATCTTAGTCTAAAATTAGACTAACGTATTCTCAACAAACATTTAAGTTGATCTTAATCTCAAACGAGATTAACGATCCTTAAACCAACCCAAACCCAAATATAAGAATATGCAGATTTAGACTAATCCATGCTCTACGGGAAACAACATCAATTAGTCTCCGTATACAATCCACGGGCAACCAAAACAAACACAAACACACATGACATGAAATGGCCTTCTGGAGCAGGAGAAAGTGGTTATCGCGATGCGGTAACGTAAATAACTGCAGGGCTTACGCCTGCAGGGAAGAGCGTCCCCACAATAAAAAAAACCTCACAACGAGGGGGAATCTAACGAAATCTGCTACTATGGCCGCATCCATCCAAACCTCCGATGCACGGTGCCACAAATCAACTTGGCATCTTCGGGGAGGTGGACTGATAAATCCAAATAGCATCTGCCCCCAAATTCGGGCAAGACGATCCATCTCGGATCTGTCTCTGTTTTCGGCGGTAAACAGATTCTGGCACGTCCAGTTGGACCTTTTCCTCTTTCCACTCCACATTTCGTGTGTCGTGTTCACGAACAAATCACGGTTTAGTATGGTTGCCCTTGGATTCAAGGTACTAAGATTTGGTGTCTCGCTCTTGTGCAGGAAAAGAAGATAAATCGATGGCTTCCAACTGCACAACAGCAACTCCCACTCCGTGCCCGCCGAAGGAGTGACTTACGGGCCCCAAGCGGCCTCCATCTTTCCAATGCCAGTGGAACAGGTGATTCAGGACACAAATGGACTATTCTTTGGGACCATGATCCCGCCAGCAACCTTCAGTGCCCCGGTGCCATCACAGGAAGCTCCGAAGAAGTCGGTCTTTGATCGATTTGCAACCACCACGGCCCCTCTCAATGGGTCGTCCAATTCTCATGCCTCAGTCTTTAACAGGCTGAGTTATAGCTCAAGTGGGCTTGCAAAGAGGTTCGCGATACCTGAATGGGTTATCCCAAAGCGGATAGCTATTCCAGTTCTGGCAGATGAAGTCGTCAGGGGGATTCTCTTGCTAAAGGATCGGTCTTTGAAAGATTGGCCGTTCCAATTCCTGCTTCCGACGAAGTCATCAAGACTGCTTCCCTTACCAAAAGGTTGGCCTTCAAAAGATTGACTGTTCCCCTCTCAACGGACGTCGGTCTTCAACAGGCTGGCACCAGCAGTGGCCTTTCATCAGATCAGGGGGCATGACGAAGCTGCTTCCACAACCGAGGCAATCCCATCTGCAAGACGTGCTCAACGTCGCAACTGGCACCGAGTGAAGAAAGCTGGGGGCAGTTTCCCCTCTGGACTTACCCCACCAGCTCCAATGGTAGAAATTGACGCTGTTGTTCCAACTGGGAACAACTTCGAGCTGCTCAGGAGGGTGCACAGGAACTCTCCAACCGCTGTATTAAAGAAGTCTCCTCCTCCTGTTGAAAACACAACGCAGGTAAAACCGGAACAGCCTCCTCAGCGGCTGTCCTCCAAAATCCACAGGGTCTGGCGGAGAGTCCAAGACTCTGTAATTGACAAAGACTACTCATGCTGGCTGAAGAAAACGAAGGCTCGGTAGGAGGAGGACCATTCCTCCGGCGTACCTTAGAAGGTATCGTCTGCATGGGTGCCCGCTACAACGGCCCCCTCAACTTCGACCCCCCACAAAATGAGAAGGCCGGAGAAGATCCCTATGCCTGCGGTAAATTTCAAAGGCAGTGGACCCAAGCACCCTAAGTTCGGGGCCATGGTAGTACACACGGTGTACATGGCTTCCGGGAAAGAGGAAAGCCGTACTTTCATGGGTCATCAACCACTCACACGGTCTGTGACGAAAGCCCAGGAGCAACAACAAAAGCTTCAGGAGATGCTGACAAAGATGGCCGCACTCACTGGGCAGAAAGAAAGCCCGGAAGCAACGCCTGAGCAGCGCCAGGAACAAGAGACCGACACTGAGTTCCTACGGAGGGTGCTAGAAAGAAAGGATAAGGAGGTCGCAGAACAGGCCGCTAAAATAAAGCAGATGGCGCTTCTGTTCCAAGACATGGTTGGGATGATGATCCAGCCGGAACCTCCAACCGAAGACCCTCCGATAATCATCGAAGACGACATAGGGGAAACGTCAAACCCTCCTCCGGCTGTCTCTGTAGCCCAAGAAAAGACAATTTCCAAGGCTGCCCTTGATAACTACATAGCTCAACAAATACAAGCTCATCAAGCGAGTGAAGCGGCTGGCCAAGTCGTCAGAACTAGACGACCTTATCCAGGCTGGTACGATCAAATCAAGTACCCGCCAGGATATACGATCCCTAAGATCCATGTATATAAGGGGACAGGCAATCCACACCAGCACGTTGCTCAATTCAGAGCTTTGTGCAGTAATACTGGAGGCGACGACAAACTGTTGCTTCACTCGTTCGTCGGCAGCTTGGCGGAGACAGCATTTGAATGGTACTCGGAGCTTCCGAATGACTCCATCAAAACATTTACATAAATGGAGCTACTGTTCACGCAGTGTTTCGTAAGCGCAAGCGAGCGCACCCTGATCACTGCATTAATCAATGCCAGGGTGAAGCCAGGAGAAACCTGGGTTCAATACGCAATTCGGTGGTGGAACCTATGGTCAAAATGCGAACAACGCATAGAAGAAGCTCCTGCTGTGGGTATGTTCGTGGGGACCCTTGATCCTCAGACAACTATATCCCAATTTATGATGTTCTTCAAGCCGACCACCTTCCAGGCCTTGATTGACAAGCTGGCCCAAATGGACCAGATGGGCTATAGACCGTCCTCTTCAAAAAAGAATCTCCGGAATGAAAAGGGAAAAGGGAAAGCGACCTTCGTTGCCAACGCTCAACAACAACCGAGTGACCCGAAACCGGTTGCTTGCCAAAGCAACACAAGCCGATCCCTCGAAGAGAAGTTGAGACGTCTGTTCCCTTATAAAAAAAAGAGAGGAGGGAGAAACAGAAAGAAGAAAAGAGATGGGAAAAATTCTCCTGATGGAGCATCACGTGCCCACACGTGATGCACCTTGGAGCAAAGGTTATAGGCATTGCGCTTAACAATTAAGACTGAAATTGAGCCTCACGTGCAAACACGTCATCATCTATATACAAAGTATATAGGCGCCTTCCTAAAACAAATAACAGGCCAGAGAAGCTCACGTGTCAGCACGTGATGCCCTTTGTTGGGCTTAACTTCGTGGGGGTCACGTGCCACATGTAACATTTCTGAACATCGGTTCACGTGCCAACACGTGATGCCTTTTCTCTGGGGCTGCCACATCTAAGCAAACCAGTTTGATTCTATAGGGGGGTCACGTGCTACACGTGAGGGTTTCTAATCACCTTCCAAGTTGATAGAATTAAATTCTAAATAAAAGGGATCAAAACCCTATTTGTAAAATATTTCCTTAGATCTTTCTAAACAAGAAAGATTACGCTCTGTAAAACAGAGCACCATTGGGTTAAAAATCTAATGGTGATTAAAAATCACCAAGTTACAGAATAATCTTTGTATGGGTAAATATTTCCTCAATCTTGTTAAAAACAAGAAAAAAATCTTCTATAAAACAGAAGTCCTCGGATCAAAAATCCAACGGTGAGTAAAATCCCCAAATCAATTAAGGATCTCTCAATGAGAGATTTTCTTAACCGAATCAACAAATCTACCTCTACTATATAAAGGACCTTGGACTTCAAGTCTGAGAGAGAGGAGACCCCCCCATAAGATTTGAGAAACAAAAAAAGAAGAAGAAGAGTTCTCTTTGAAGAAAAGAAACCTTAGGTAAGAAAAAAGAGCTAGAGATCATTTTATCTCCTCTTACAGGAGTTTAACTCTTCCAAATAAGAACTTAGTTCTTCCTCTGGTTGAGGTCTGCAGAAGCAGATCTCACCACAAGTTGAGAATTTAATTCTTATCAGGGAGATTCTGTTATGCAGTCCCAAAACTTAGAGGAAAGAACTAAGTTTGAAGAATTTAATTCTTCCAAAAGATATAGGAATTCAATTCCTCTGACAAAACTATGGTTTAACCCTGCATATAAAAAAAACAACTGAGATCGCCTCACGTGTTCCCACGTGACCCCTTAAAACAAGTGCTTAGCACTTATAAAAGAAAAAGGGAATAAACCCAAAGACAGTCCCCATTTTAAGGCGTCTCACATGTTCCTACGTGACCTCCAAACAGTAATCTAACACTTGCATGGAAAGGGGAATAAATCCAAAGACAGTTCTCATTGTGGGGCGACTCAGGTGCCAACACGTGACCCCCAATAGTGCTTAGCACTTATAAGAGAAGGGGGAATAAACCAAAGACAGTTCCCAACTTTGGGGTGCCTCGCTTGCCCATCCGTGACCCCTAATAGTGCTTAGCACTTATAAAGGAAGAGGGAATAAATCCAGAGAGGTATTGCCCAACTTTGGGGCGCCTCACGTGCCCACATGTGATGGTCACAAGATTTAAGTGTTTAGCACTTATATACAGATGGGGATTTGGACCTAAGTATACAACGCCAACTTTCAAGCGCCTCATGTGCCATACGTGAGCGCTCCAAAATTTCAGTATTTAACAATGCTTTATAGACTCACGTGAGAGCACGTAAGTACTGAGCATATGTTAGTGTTTAACACTATAAGAAGCCAACTTCAGTCTCAAATCGGCTAAGTCCTCTTGAGATTAAAACGTCTTCGACCTCCAAATAGACTGAGCCTCTATGCTCATGACTTCTCAAAGTAATTGATCAGAATAATGTCCATCACATATCTCCGAAGTTAATCTTAGTCTCCCAAAAATGACTAATGATTCTTAGATGGTCCACCATGATCTCTCCCCGCAGTTTGGAGTTTGGTTCAAGGGTACATCTTTCTATACCTCTGATACATGTCGTTGTAATTCTTCAACATCATCAGAGAGGTGGAGGGTCCCGACAACCAATAGCTCTTTAGCGCACTCTCAAACCCATGAGCACATCCCTTGGACCGCAATGTCTTTAAACTAGCAATGGACCGCAACGTCCTTAAACTAAACCCTCATACCAAAAATGGTGATCTATGGACTGCAACGTTCTTAAACTAGCTATGGACCTTAACGTTCCTAAACTAAAACGATTTAGCCTAAATGCTCTTTTGTTGGATCAAGAATGATCCTAAACCCAGTTAAGTAGATCTTAGTGAAAGTCGACCTTAGCACCGTCAAGGGGTTCAAAAGGCATCAAGCATGCCAAATTTTAATTTTTCTAGGTGCTAAGTTAGATTACCAAGATCATTACTAGAATTTTAGGGTTTTCGTTTATGATGTGATTAAACTTAAGAGAAGAAAAAGAGCATACAAGCTTTGTAGTTCGTGTGCTTCTCTTCAAAAGCTCCGGGATGAAGTCCATGCAACTCTTCAAGGCTCCTCTCCAAGTTATACGACCCCCTTCGTGATCTTCGCGCCAAAGACGATCCACCCGAAGTCCACAAGCACAAGCTTTTCACTATACTAAACACTTTTAGTGTAGTAAACACACCACACCAAATTGCTAGTTTGGTGTGGGATGATGAAGTAGGGGATAAGTAAAGCTCACTAAAGTCTCACAAGCTCAATGATTCACATCTCATGTGAGGGTTTTGAGCTTGGAGGTAAGGTGAAGAAAATTGTAAAGAGTAAGAGAAGAAAAGAGCTCTTCAAAAAATGCCTAAGGCATGAACCATGAAGCAAGTGTAGAATGAATAAAAATGAATCATCTCTCTCCTCACTCATTCAAAAATGGAATAAAAATGCAATTAAAATTGCAACCATGCTTGAATAGTGAGTCAAGTGTAATATAAAAACATATAAACCCATGCCTTGAAATCTACCACAAATATCTCCACAATTTACACCTCATTATTCTATTTTCTAAAAATAGAAAAACATGCCATGCTTCATATAATAGTAATATATATATATATATATAGATATAGATATATATATATCAAATATACATTAATATATATATATACACACACATATAAATAAAGCAATTAGTGAGCTAATGATATTAGTTAAGATATAATTATATCATATAATATATATCACATTATTAAATCAACACTTGATCTAATAATCCGGTTATATCACATATAACCGACTAATATCATTAATCTAAATATCACATTATCAAACCAACACTTGATTCGATAATCCGGTTATATCACATATAACCTGACTGATAACAGATAACTGCCAGATTAAAATGAGGTATCACATACTCGTATTTAATCTGGCCCACATACATATCACATATGTGTCCTACTTCATTTTGCCTGAACCAATAAACTTCTATATGGGACTCTAAAGACTCGTCAATATGCCAGCAGTAGGTGATGATCACATCAGTCACCTGCAAGCCGTCAGCGGTACTAGCTAAACGTAACGGCTACCCGGGTATTGAGCGATATGAAAATCAACAAGTAAGCTCGTTCATACTCTCCATGAAGCCTATCAGTAACACTACCGTGCAGTCCAGTCTCTTCGTCTGATATGTCGCATATCATGTCTAGGGGTGGTAAACGTCAGCCCCCAGTAACGTGATAAGTCATGCCGATGTCTGGCCTATAACGGTTTAAGAAACTACTGATAACTCTTATATGTTAATCTCATCAGCAGCCCTGGCCAGGGACTTCCAATTATAACCAATCAGGCATAGCGCAACATTAACCCCTAATATCGGGAGAGACGAAACCCCTCCTATCGCTCATTGCCTCTATATGACTCAGGACTGTACCCAAAATCCACCTGTTTGCACGACTCTATTGAGCCGTGGTAGGGAGGAAATCGAAGCACAGTGGGAGCCACACAAGACTCTATGACGATCTCGGGTCTACAGACTAACCTGTACCAGTGTCACCAGAAGATTGCTATCTGACGATAGGTATACTACCAACTAGGAGTTCTCGGCGAGTCCATTCGGTGTACCCATTCTCCAATGAGCATCTGTGTACAAACTTTGATGTCACACACCAATGGTTGCGGGATCAACCATTACCCTCTAAGGGATAAGAAACGTACACACTAGTCTACTCTGGAATATCGATGCCCTAGTCTCGATATTTCCACGATTAGGAATAGATTAAAGGATGTACTTTTGGACCACCCTGGCCCCACTAGTATGATCTCATCATAGTCCTGATAGTCAAGTACATATTCTAAAGTCTTTATCAACATGCGAGAGCAAGACAGTATAGAATACCAGTCAACATGTTAAGATAAAGAGTAACTAAATTGCACACTATCATGCCGAGCAAGAAAGTCCTCTATATATATGTCCAAGTATCCACTATAATATACATCACATGTATAATAATGGCCTCTAGGGCATACATATTCCTAACAATCTCTCACTTGCACTAAGGCCATGTGCTGTAGTATCTCATACCCAACATCCCAAAAACTCTCTAAAACTGTATCTGGAGGAGGGCCTTCGTGAGTGGAACCGCTACGTTGTCCTTCGTGTCAACTCTCCTGACCTCGATCTCCCTGCGATCTACTATCTCCCTGATCAAGTGATACCGCCTTAGAATATGTCTAGATTTCTGATGGGACCTGGGTTCCTTGGCCAAAGCCACCGCTCCATTGTTATCACAATACACAGGCATTGGATGCTACGTTGGCAGCCTCTTTGGCAACATCGTTAGCAGCGATGTATTCAGCCTCCATCGTTGGCAGCATCGTTCTAAGCAAGACACAGGTAATCGATGGAACCACACCAAGCTCAGCAATGAACTTCTTCATCCAGACAGCCTCTTTAGCAGCATCGTTGGCAACGATGTATTCAGCCTCTATCGTCGAGTCTGCTACGGTGTCTTGCTTGGAACTCTTTCAACACACTGCCCCTCCATTGAGGGTAAAGACAAAACCCGAGACTAACTTACCGTCGTCCTTATCACTCTGGAAGCTTGAATCGGTAAAGGACTCCATCTGGAGTTCATCATTACCATACACCAAGAACATTTCTTTAGTCCTTCTTAAGTACTTAAGAATGTTCTTCATAGCTGTCTAATGGTTCTCCCCAGGATCTGATTGATACCTGCTCACTACACCTAGTGAGTAATCTACATCCGGTCTGGTACATAACATCGCATACATGATAGAGCCTACTGCCGAAGCATAGAGTATCCCTTGCATGCGAGCTTTCTCCAAATCAGTCTTGGGAGACATCTCTTTGGAGAGAGTGATTCCTGAGCATGGGGGTAAATTACCTCGCTTGTAATCTTCCATACTCAACCTCTTTAGTATGGTGTCTATGTACCTAGATTGGGAAAATCCCAAAATCCGTTTAGATCTATCTCTATAGATCTTTATCCTCAGGATGTAGGAGACATCACCAAGATCTTTCATGGAGAACTTGAGTGATAAGAAGAGCTTGACCGAGTATAGCATAAGAATATCATTCCCTATCAAGAGTATGTCATCCACGTACAATACGAGGAAGACCACCTTACTCTCTACAGCCTTCTTATATATACAAGGTTCATCTACATTTTTGATGAAATCGAACTCTTTTATAGATTCATCAAAACAGATGTTCCAACTCCACGACGCCTGCTTTAATACATAGATGGATTTAAGCAGCTTGCACATCTTTCCGCTGCTCCCACTGTCTACGAAGCCCTCTGGCTGTATCATGTACACGCTCTCTTCTAAATCATCATTTAGAAAAGCGGTCTTGACGTCCATCTGCCAGATTTCGTAGTCATAGTATGCAATAATGGCAAGTAGGATCCTGATGGACTTAAGCATAGCGACAGGAGAAAAGGTTTCATCATAGTCGACGCCAGGTCGTTGACAAAAACCTTTTGCTGCAAGTCTATCTTTGAAAGTCTCAACTTTTCCATCTACACCAATCTTCTTTTTGAATATCCACTTGCTCCCAATGGGTTTTACCCCTTCAGGAGCAATTTTCAAAGTCCATACTTTGTTGGTGTACAGGGATTCCATCTCGGACCGCATAGTATCCAGCCATTTCACAGAGTCCCCACTCGTGATGGCCTTCCCGAAACTAATCGGGTCATCAGCTTCCATGATGCAATCCTCACTCCCACCATCTACGAGAAAACCGTAGTATCTCTTAGGTGGATGAGAAACCCTATTAGATCTGCGAAATTGCTGTGGTTCGTTGGGCACTATTGGATCCTCTGGTTCCACCAAATCTTCTGTTGCAGTCTGTGTAGTCGGAATTTCTTCCAGTTCTACCTCTTTGCCACTAATTTCCTTTTCAAGAAATTCCTTTTCTAAAAAGGTGGCATGTCGAGAAACAAACACCTTTTGTTCCTCGCTGTAGTAGAAAAGATATCCATGTGAATATTTGGGATATCTCACAAACTTACAAAGAACAGACTAGGCCTCGAGTTTGTCCAGATTTTGCCTTTTGAAATAGGCTGGACAACCCCATATCTTAACTCGTTTAAGATATGGTCTCTTCCCACTCCATATCTCATATGGCGTGGTAGGTATAAATTTAGATGGAACTTGATTCAATAGGTGTGCAGCTATTTCAAGCGCATAACTCCAAAAGTAAATAGGTAACTTAGTGGTGCTCATCATAGAGTGTATCATATCTAATAGGGTGCGATTCCGCCACTCCGATACACCGTTGTGCTGTGGTGTATACGGAGGAGTAAGCTGAGAGAGAATCCCATTCCCTTTTAGATAGTCACGGAATTCCGTGCTCAAGTATTCTCCTCCCCGATCAGATCGAAGGATTTTAATACTTTTACCCGTCTGGTTCTCAACTTCATGCTTATATTCTTTGAATTTCTCAAAAGCTTCAGACTTTTGTTTCAATAGGAACACATGACCGAATCTTGAGAGATCATCGGTGAATGTAATGAAGTATAAGGAACCATCTCTAGCATGTGTAGACATAGGACCGTATACATCACTATGTATCAGTCCCAAGAGTTCCGTAACTCTTTCTCCGTGTCCTGTAAATGGAGTTTTGGTCATCTTGCCTTTGAAACATGACTGGAAAGTTTCATAAGATGAAAGTTCGAACGGATTCAAATATCCATCCTTATTTAACTTAGCTAGTCGTGTCGTATTGATATGACCTAGTCTACAATGCCACAAGAAGGATTCATTCATTTCTGAACTTTTCCTCTTGTGTGTGTTCTGTACGTTAAGAACTGTGTTTTGATTCAGAACGTATAATCCGTTACACAACTCACCAAACCCAATCAACATTTGATTTAGGTAAATGTTCATAACATTATTCTCTACTACAAAGTTATATCCTTCTTTATCTAATAAAGAAATCGGTATTAAATTGCATATCATAGAGGGTACGTAATAACAGTCATTCAGGATCAATAAATTTCCAGTTGGCAATATAAGGTGATATTAACCAACTGCTTTGGCTGCAACACTTGCACCATTCCCTACTTTTAGAGAATGATCACATTTTCCCAGTTCTCTACCTTTCCTTAGCCCATGCAACAAATTGCATATGTAGGATCCTGATCCGGTATCTAAAACCCAGGACGTAGAGTGTACTGAGAAACAATTCTCGGTAACTAACACATCCGAAGAAGATGCATCAACATGCTTATTCTTCGTCTGGGTGGCGTGGTAATCCGGATATTCTTCTATTTCCTGCTCGGACTTATAACACTTATAAGTTGGAGCGGAACCAATGTTCCCCTGCTCAGTATAACCAGCGGGTTCGGTCAATACATCCATATTATTATCTTGATTTAGGCGTGGCATTGGTTGCTGCCTGGAGAGAGAGAAGGAAACGCGTTAGCGTGCGCTCTTTGCAAGATTAGATTGGTTATTATCTTATCTAATCAGGATGGCTCATTGCTTTTATCAAATCTTCCTTCAAACCCTAAAAGGTAAGACTAGCCAGGATTAATTACACTTTACAAGTTCGCCAATCTTTCAGCCAGGCCAGTGTCGGTACTTTGAGGGAGGTTTCACGTGCTTTCGCACGGACCTAATTAAAATAAACATCGTTTTCCCAAAAGCATAACCCCGTTAACACATTTCTAGACACCTACTTGATCGTCTAATTGTGATGTGTAAAATTCTCCCAGGAGTAACTTTTACTCGCAGTGGGTGTTAGGATCCAACTATCATATAGAAGGTATGCAATCTCGTTGCAAATTTCAACACTTGAAATTCCCAATAATATTTTTACCCCTAACGTCCTATGACCTTGACAAAGGTCAACAAACCATAAGGCGCTAGTCAAGTTCAACCCGTCATTTCCTAATTGAATTAAACCCACCCGTACGACTCTTGACAAAGGCCAATAAGGTCGCACAATTACCCTAATCCAATCGCATCATATGCTTAAGCAGATGAGCACTAGTAGCTACCGCACACTACGCCTTGACAAAGGCCAACAAACGCAGCATAGATACTAAATAGTACTTATCTGAAATGACGGAGGGCTACACAGGTTTTTAAGAAAACCATAAGAGTAATGAACTTGATATCGTTGTAAAATCGAATGATTTTGAAAAGGAGTGTGTTCTCCGCCGAACACAGAGACGCGACCGCGTCGGTCCGTCTTGCCTGAATTTGGGGCAGATGCTAATTGGTGTTATCCGTCCATCTCTCCGAAGATGCTAAGTTAATTTATGGCACCGTATATCAAAAGTTTAAACGGATGCGGCCGATATAGCAGACTTCGTCAGATTCCCCCTCGTTGAAGGGTTTTTGATTGTGGGGACGCTTTTCCCTGCAGGCGCAAGCCCCTGCAGTTAATTACGCTACCGCATTGCGGTAACCACTTTCTCCTTCTCCAGATGGTCACTTCATGTCGTGTGTGTTTGTTTTGTTTTTGTTTGCCCGTGGATTGTATACGGAGACTAATTTATGTTGTCGCCCGTAGGGCGTGGATTAGTCCAAATCCGTATTTTCTTAGATTTGGGTTTGGGGTTGGGTTTAAGGATGCGTTAGTCTCATTTGAGACTAAGATCAACTTAAACCTTTGTTAAGGATACGTTAGTCTAATTTTAGACGAAGATCAACTTAACAGTTTGTTAAGGATAAGTTAGTCTAATTTTTAGACTAAGATCAACTTAACGGGATCGTTTAGATCCGACAAAAGAGCATTTAGGATCTATTGTTTAGTTTAGGGGCATTGCGGTCGATTACCAGTTTAAGGACATGGCGGTCCAGTTTAAAGACATCATAGTCCATGGGCTTAAGGACCCCACAGCCCGTAGTTTAAAGACGTCATAGTCCATAAAGTTTAAGGACATCATAGTCCATGAATTGAAGGACCCCACAGTCCATGGAATATCTGGTTGTCGGGACCCGTCACCTCTCTGAAGACGTTGAAGGATTACAACGACAAATATCAGAGGAGTGAAGAGATGTACCCTTGAACCAATGTTGATTGGGAAATCCGTAGTCCAATTTGGGACTAAGATCAATTAATTGTATTGTGAGCACATATGCTTAGTTAAATCTGAATTAAGGACTTATGGCCAACTTGGGCCAAGTCCAGTTAGGTTTGAAATGTTGGACCTTTGTTTGGACTGTTGAACATTTGTCTAGGTTCAGCCCCCCATTATTAGCAATGCTAAACAGGGGTTTGGGGTTTCTGACAACATTTTATCTTTGGCTGAGCACTAACCATTCATTATAGTTTTGGACTTTACTTTGCATGTCATATGAACTGATCAATTTTGAGGTTCAGTTGAAGGGGAGATTTGCCTCTGGAAAACTTAGCCAATTTGGGCTAAACTGGTTTGAAAATAGTGTTAAACACTAAAGCATATTTAGCGATCACGTGTTCCCACGTGATGTGCTTAAAACAGTGTTAAACACTGGAGACAAAACGCTCAAAATAGTATTAAACACTAAAAATGAGGTGGTCACGTGAGGCGCCTGAGAATTGGGCCAAACCTCATTTATTTTGCTCTCAAAATCAGCAAATAAGTGTTAAACACTTAGTCTTCCAGGCCATCACGTGTGGGCACGTAATGGGCATCCATGCATTGGATATTAAAAGGATTTGCTAGGGGTCACGTGGGTACACGTGAGGGCGCCCAAAGTCTGTTCTGTCTTTGCTTTGTTCTCTCTTTTTTGAGGAATTTATCCAAGGGTCACGTGGGAGCACGTGACCCCATCTCATTCATTCTTTTCTGACCATTGAAGGGATGGTCACGTGTTGCCACGTGATCAGGTTGGATTCTGACTTCTTTATGTGCATGGAGAGTTTTTAAGTCCTTTGTTTAAGAATTAAATTCTTTGTAGGGTTAAACCCTAATTCTGTTTAGAGGAATTAAATTTCTATGTATTTGGAAGAATTAAATTCTTTAAACCCAACTCTCCCTCTAAGTTTTGGATCTGCATGGCAGAATCTTCCCGGTGAGAATTAAATTCTCAACTTATGGGAAGATCTGCTTCTGCAGATCTTCAATCATGAAGAAGAACTAAGTTCTTGTTTTAAGGGTTAAACCTTATCTCTGTTGGAGGAATTAAATTCCTAAGTATTTGGAGGAATTAAATTCCTTAAACTCAATTCTCTCTCTAAGTTTTGGATCCGCATGGCAGAATCTTCCCGATGAGAATTAAATTCTCAACTTATGGGAAGATCTGCTTCTGCAGATCTTCAACCAAACGAAGAACTAAGTTCTTATTCAGAAGAGTTAAACTCTTAGTTTGAGAATTAAATTCTCCTTTTGTTTTGTGGAGCTTATGATCTCTTTCCCTTTCTCACGTAGGGTTTCTTTCTCTTCTGAGAAAATCTTCCTTTCTCTCTAGAGAATTAAATTCTCTTCTTTTTTTCTCTCTATTGTTGTATCCCCCATTTTTTTTGTTCTCTCCCTTGGCTCTTGTTTATAGGAGAAAGAAAAGAATCAGTTTGTTTAGTCAATCTTTCATTGAAAGATTTTAATTGATTTTGTAACCAACATGATCCTTTAGATCACTCAGTGAATTTTATTCACCATTGGATTTTTAATCCAAAAGATATTTTGTCTGTTATTCCTGGCAAATTTCAGGGAAATCTTTCCTTGTATAGAATCTTTCTATAAATTGGTGACTTTTAATCATCATTGGATTTTTTAATCTAACGGTGCTCCACTTTACAGAGCACAATCTTTTTTGTTTGGAAAGATCTAGGAAAATATTAGGGTTTTTGATTTCCTTTAATTAGAATTTAATTCTATTAGTTCAGAAAATTTAAGAGCCTATCATGTGTTAGCACGTGACCCCACTGATTGACCATTTAATTAGAATTTAATTCTATTAATTCAGAGATCTTTAGGAACTTATCAAGTGTTGGCACGTGACCCCCTAATTAAGCATTTAACCAGAATTTAATTCAGTGTCTACAGACTTTGCCTGTAAACGGTCACGTGTCTGCACGTGAGGCTTGGTCACGTGATGCCCGGTCACGTGTGGGCACGTGATGCCCGGTCACATGTAGACACGTGATGCCTCATTTGAGGTTTCCCTTACTGCTTTATCTGTATTTTATTTAATTCCTATGAGCGAACAAATGCCCCCATGTAGTAGAGCATTACTTTAGATTACACATACGTAGCACATTTTCTGATAACTTTTGATCCCGGATGAATTATGAGGCCCATAATATATCAAATCAAAGGATTTTTCGAGACGCTTTCGATACCATCAGAATTTAGATGTTTCTCATTTGGGAGTTTATTAAAATACAGCCCGGAAAATACCGGTTCACATTTTCTTAAATGTATCGCTGCCATTTGATACCTTGGGCTCTTTTGCGCAGAAATTTTTTTGGCGGAAACAAATGCCCCCCGCTACTTTGCCCACGTAAATATGTACGTGGGTGAAGTAGTGCAGAGTAATACATAGCGTATGACCGGTTTCGTGCTGGTATCTAATTTTAAGAATCTTGATCTGAGAAGATAACGAGCGGACACAAGCGTCGTCATTTATCATTGACTCAAATCTCGACTCTTAAGAGATATAGTTCCAAACCCTCAGCTCCATAAGCCACACCCTTCTATTTCTTTATGTTTTACTCTGGCGTGAAGTAGTTTATATGCTCATAAGTAACTTCTCCATTTTAGTGGCATGTAGCTTTGGCAAGTGTGGCCCATAGATGGTAGATAACAGTTCATCTTTAATTATTTATAGGGTAGCGATGGCTTAGGAAATAGGGTTAGGATCTGTTGCCTTAGACTTTCCAACTTTATGAGCCGTGAGGGTCTCACAAAGGCTTTTCTGCATACGAGTCGTGAGGATCTCGTAGGTGTCTTTTCTCCTTAGGAGTCGTGAGGACTCCTAAGTGCATTTTCTCCTGAGAATCGTAAGGATCCCACAAGAGAATTATTTTTAATGCGTAGGGACACTAATTTTCCTGCAAGTTGAGACGAATCGGGAGATTCTCGCAAAGACACTGATTTCCTTGCGGGTCAAAACGAATCGAGAAGTTCTCGCCAAGGACGCTGATTTCCCTGATTCGAGATAAGAAGCAATGGCTTAGAAAATAGGTTCAGATCTGCTGCCTAAGACTTCTCAACTTTATGAGCCGTGAGGGTCTCATAAAGATTTTTTTCTCCCTATGAGTCAAGAGGATCTCGTAGGTGTATTTTCTCCTTAGGAATTGTGAGGATTCCTAAGTGTGTTTTCTCTTGAGAGTCGTAAGGATCTCATAAGAGAATTTTCTTCCTTAGAAGTCGAGAGGACTCGTAAGTGATTGATGAGTTAATCTACTCCCGAGTCAAAGCATTGCTTCAACAGGGAGGTCGAGGGTTGACTTTGGGTTGTCTGTACACCGCCGAGTCATGAAACTGGGAACTTTGCCGTGGCTCCGCTTTGCTGACGTCGTATATTCCTACAGAGACACTGATTTATCTGCTGGTCAGCGCGAATCGAGATGTTCTCGTCAAGGACGTTGATTTCCCTGAATCGAGGTATTTGCCAAGGACACCGATTTCCTCGGAGTTGAGACGAATCGAGGTATCCCTGCAAAGACACTGATTTCCTTGCGAGTCGACGTGAATCGAGATGCTCTCGCCAAGGACGCTGATTTTCCTGAATTGAGGTTTTGCCAAGGACACTAATTTTTCTGGAGTCGAAATGAATCGAGGTATTCCTGCAAAGACACTGATTTCTTTGCGGGTTGATGCGAATCGAGGTGCCCTCGTCAACGACGCTGATTTCCTTGAATCGAGGTTTTTGCCAAGGACACTGATTTCCTTGGAGTTGAAACGAATTGAGGTATTCCTGCAAAGACGCTGATTTCTCTGCGGGTCGATGCGAATCGAGGTGCTCTCGTCAAGGACGCTGATTTCCCTGAATTAAGATTTTTGCCAAGGACACTGATTTCCTCGGAGTTGAAACGAATCGAGGTATTCCTGCAAAGACGTTGATTTCTCTGCGGGTCGATGCGAATCGAGGTGTTCTCGTCAAGGACGCTGATTTCCCTGAATCGAGGTTTTTGCCAAGGACACTGATTTCCTCGGAATTGAAAAGAATCGAGGTATTCCTGCAAAGACGCTGATTTCTCTTGTGGGTCGACACGAATCGAGATGCTCTCATCAAGGACGCTGATTTCCCTGAATCGTGGTTTTTGCCAAGGACACTGATTTCCTTAGAGTTGAGACGAATCGAGGTATTCCTGCAAAGACGTTGATTTCTCTGCAGGTCAACGCGAATCGAGATGCTCTCGTCAAGGACACTGATTTCCCTGAATCGAGGAGGTTGCCAAGGACACTAATTACCCTGGGGTTGAGACGAATTGAGGTATTCCTGCAAATACGCTGATTTCTCTACGGGTCGACGCGAATCGAGATGCTCTCATCAAGGACGCTGATTTCCCTAAATCGAGGAGGTTGCCAAGGATACTGATTTCCCTCGAGTCAAAACGAATCGAGGTATTCCTGCAAAGACACTGATTTCCTTGCGGGTCGATGCGAATCGAAGTGCTCTCGTCAAGGACGTTAATTTCCCTGAATCGAGGTTTTTTCTAAGGACACTGATTTCCTCGGAGTTGATTGAATTGTTTCCGAGACAGAGCGTTGATCCGGCGGAGAGCTCATTGGTTGACGTATTTCCGAGACGGTGTCATTTGATGACGTGTTTCCACGGCGGGGTCATTTGCTGACGTGTATCCGAGACGGGGTCATTTGATGACGTGTTTCCGCGATGGGGTCATTTGCTGACGTGTATCCGAGACGGGGTCATTTGATGACGCTGGGTTGTCTGTGAACCGTAGAGTCTTGGAACTGGGGACTTTGTCGTGCTTCCGATTGATGGTGTAACATCTGTGTCCTGCTGGAATGAGGAGGCACACCGTTGTTGGTCTCCGGGCTGTAGATGTGGCCATTGAGATTTGGAACTAGGGACTTTGCCATGCTCCGTTTCCTTGCGACTCTGAGGTCGGTTGTTGACGTCATGTTTCCATCTGGTTGGAGTGAGGAGAAACGCCGTTGGTGATCTCTAAGTTGTCGATGTTGACGTCGAGACCCTGAAACTAGGGATCTTCCTTTGTATCGTTTGTTGACGTTGTATCTACAATATTGCGACAAATGTCGAGGTTGTCTCTAGGTTGTCTATGAACCGTCGAGATTTGGCTTCGCTTTCTGATGGAGCCTGGTGGGAAGGTATGGTTCCCTCTTTGTGTATGCCCCTGGATTGTATACAGGGATCGATGTGATCTCACCTGTAGGGCAAAAAGTTTTATTCTTTCATTTTTTTAATTTCTTTCCGCGATGCTCTATCATTTCAGCTTTTATATCGCGAAGGTCACGATTGCCCAATCATTTCGGCTATTTTTCGCGGTGCCCAATCATTTCGGCTATTTGTTTTATTTACTCGCTGCTTTTTATAGCGAGTTGCCTAACCATTTCGGCTATTTTGTATGCATATATTTTTACTTGCTGATTTGTTGCAAGTTGCCCTATCATTTTGGCTATTTCATATGCATTTTTGGCTCGTCGAATTTTCGCCACGAGTATGGAACTTGGGATCTGGTGCTAATCTTAGCATCAGCATCGCTGCAACTAGAATATTGCCAGGAGTGAATCATCATTTGCCGTGAAATGGCTTGGAATTCGATACCAATTTAGGCATCAGCATCGCTACCACTGGGACATTGCCATGAGCGAATCATCATTTGCCTCTGTCGATATCGAACAAATGTGGCTTAGCAAACAGGGTTAGGATCCCGTCGACTAAGGCTTTTGACTTCATGAACCGTAAGGGTCTTATAAAGGTGTTTCTCCTATGAGTCGTGAGGATCTCGTAGGTGCGTTTTCTCCTTAGGAATCGTGAGGATTCCTAAGTGTGTGTTCTCTTATAAGTCGTAAGGATCTTACAAGAGTGTTTTCTCCTTATAAGTCGAGAGGACTTACAAGGGCCGTTCACCATGTGAGCATATCCCTAGTCACTGGTGGGACTCTGTTAGGAAAGTGTTTATTCGTGCCCGTGGATTGTATATAAGGGTCAACATTGAACCTCTTGTAGGGCAAAATTGGAGATTGTGATGACTTAAGACCAGGTTCAGATCCCTGTAACTTAAGGCTTTTGAGCCCTATGAGCCGTGAGGGTCTCAAAAGGAAATTCTCCTTACGAGTCGTGAGGATTTCGTAAGTGTAAGTTCTCCTTAGGAATCGTGAGGATTCCTAAGTGTGTTGCTCCCTTGTGAGTCGTAAGGATCTCATACGGGTGGTTTCTCCTTACAGGGTCGAGAGGACCTTGCAAGTGTCTTTTAACGAGATTGCGCCCTTTCGGGTTTTCACAAAACTCGCCAGTAGTCCTGTTGTTTTTACTCACGGAGCCCTTTCGGTTTTCATCCGTGCCCATTTCGCTTATGGACGTACCGTTTTTTTTTTCTTTCTTTTTTTTCTTTTTTCTTTTTTTACCACGTCAACCTGGGAACGCCGCGGGTTTGTATTAGTTTAACGATGTTTCGGTCATTTGTTCATAGGTCCGAGATTTTTCGGGCAACGTACGAATACGCAGCTAGATTTTCTCGCAAATCTTCGCATCTTTTGTGTCGGAGGTGGATTCCTTGAAGAGAGGGCTGAGGGCAATTTCTTTGTCAAAGTCGCTTCCAAAGGTGATAACTTGCGATTCCTTGGTGTCGACTATATGACAGTTGCCAGCAGCTCTTTTGCGCTCATCTGTCGTGCTTTTCTGTTCCCGACGAGCCTTGCGCTTCACTCGTTGAACGTGTTGTTGGTGGACAACATATCCCTGCCACTAGTTTTTTAAAGGCTATGCACTCCTCGGTAGGGTGTGCAATCCTCTGATGGTATAAGCAGAAGTTAAGATGTATGTCCGCTTCATCAGGATATATACTGCCAGGAGAATTTCCTCTGAAAGAGAGCAACTTTATTCCTATTGACAGGGCTCTAGCAAATCATTTCCTTACTTTAAGCTTGCTTTTGCTGACGATAGGGATGCTTCGATCCGGTTGGGGTGCCTAGACCTTTTCATTTAGTCGTCGGCGCTTAGCTTTTTCGAATATAGCCGGTTCGCGCTCTCGATTGGCTTTGCTTTTCTGACTGGATTTGTTCAGTAGCAAGTCGATCATCTCGTCAGACGGTTCCAAGGATTTTGGCTTCGATCCTGCCCCCAGCTCTTTTATGCTGTCTTCTATCGCCGAGTGAGCTTCTTCGTTAGTTAACGCCGAATGAGAGACCATATGGCAACTTGCCACATAGTCCTCAGATTCTTCTGACGAGTCATCCCCGTCATTATTGTCGTTATCTCCGCTCTCAAGGATGTTGTTGAGAAATTCTTGGAGTGTGACCGGGGTCCGCGCTTTCTGGTTATATTCCTCCGGCGTGTCAATATGCTTTTGCAGATCCGTGCACTTGTCATCAGGCTTCACGGGCTTTTTCTTCTTCTTTGAAGACTTTGACGGCTGGGCCTGAGCGTTTTGACCATCGTCACTATTAACTCCTAATGTTGGGCGGGGTTTCAGCATCCCCTCTATAATCTCCGGTTCTTACGAACTTTTCCACCTGATCGCCGGACATGTTTGAAGGTCTTTCAGCATTTTTTTAGTTTTTGCCGAAAGAACAACTTCGCATGGAGCCTCCTCTATGAATGAGCACGATGCCCCCGGCATGTCCATCTTTTTCGGAGCATGTGGTTGTGGCGGGTTCACCTTCCAATTTTCAGACAACGCGAATTTTCCTTGCTGGTATTGGTCTTCAACCCAATTTTTGAAGACGTAGCAATCTTCGAGTGGATGGCCCAATACTCGATGGTAGGGGCAGTAATTGGAATCGTTGACGTCGTTCGGTTGCGGTGGGTGTCTCGACTCCGGTAGAGTAATGAGCTCGTTACGCACTGCTAGTTTGAACAGTTTCCTTGTTTTATCCCAGGGAAACGAGTAAGGACGTCTCAACTTCTCACCGAAGGATTGCCGCTTGTTGCTTTGGCGAACAACCGGTCTCGGGCCACTCGTTTGTTGTTGAGCGTTGGCGACGAAAATTGCTTTCCCTTTGCCCTTATCATTCCAAGGCTCCGTCTTTGAAGAGGAAGGCCTATGGCCCATCTGGTCCATTTGGGCCAGCTTGTCAATCAAGGCTTGGAAGGTGGTCGGCTTGAAGAACATCATGAATTGGGATATGGCTGCCTACGGATCTAGGGTTCCTACGAACATGCCTACTGCAAGCGCTTCTTCGATGCGCTGTTCGCACTTCGACCATAGATTTCGCCACCGTATCGCGTACTGGACCGATGTTTTTCCTGGCTTCACCCTGGCATTGATCAGTGCCGTGATTAGGGTACGTTCGCTAGCGCTCGCGAAACGTTGGGTAAATAGCAGCTCCATCTCTGCAAATGTTTTGACAGAGTCATTCGGGAGTTCAGAATACCACTCGAATGCTGTCTCCGACAAGCTGCCAACGAATTGGCGAAGCAATAGCTTATCGTCACCTCCAGTATTACCGCACAAAGCTCTGAACTGAGCGACATGTTGATGGGGATTGCCTGTCCCCTTGTACACATGGAATTTAGGAATCGTGTATCCTGACGGGGACTTGATTTGATCATACCAGCCCGGGTAGGGTCGTCCAGTTTTAACAATTTTCCCGGCCACTTCGCTCGCCCGATGAGCTTGTATCAGCTGAGCGATATAATCATTCAAGGCGACTTTAGAAATGGTCTCCTCTTTAACTGCTGAACAAGCTGGAAGAGGGTTCGATGTCTCCCCTCTGTCATCTTCAAGGACAATCGGATGGTTTTCAACCGGAGGATCCGGCTGTAACATCAGGCCCACCATATCTTGGAATAGAAGGACCATTTGTTTTATATTAGTCGCTTGTTCTGCGACCTCTTTGTCCTTTTTCTCAAGTATTCTCCGAAGGAATTCGGCATCCGTCTCCTGCTCACGATGGTCTTCTGAGGACGTCTCTGGGCTTGCTTTTGGTCCCGTGAGTGCGGCCATGGCTGTTAGCATCTCTTGGAGCTTCTGTTGCTGCTGCTCCTGAGCTTTTGTTACTGATCGCGTAAGCGGTCGATGGCCTATGGAGATACGGCTATCCCCTTTTCCGGATGCCATATAGACGGTATGAACCACCATGCCCCGGGACTTAGGGCGTTTAGGCTCAGTTCTTTTGACATTTGTCGCAAACACGGGAATCTTCTCCAGATTTCTCCTCTTATGAGCGGTCGAAGTTGAGGGGGCTATTGCAGTAGGCACCCAAACAGCTGTCGCCTTTTGTGGCTTGACAGGATGGTTCTCTTCTCGCTGAACTTTCACTTTTTTCTGTCGACGAGGGTAATCCTGCTCAATCACCGATTCCTAGACCTGTCGCCAGACTTTGTAAATTTTGGAGGACAGCCGCTGAGGGGGCTGCTCCAGCTTCGCCTTTGGGGCTTTCTCCACAGGTGGAGGAGATCTCTTCAGCACGGTAGTCGGAGAGTTTTTGCGCACCCTCCTTAGCGGTTCAAAGCTGTTCCCAGTTGGAACAGCAGCATCGATTTCCACCGTTGGAGCCGGCGAAGTCAGTCCAGAAGGCGAGTTGCCCCCAGCCTTCCTTACTCAGTGCCAGTGGCGACGTCGAGCGTTTCGAGCCGTTGGGATTGTCTCAGCTGTAGGGGTGACTTCCTCATGCCCCCTGTGTTGATCAGAAGTTGTCGTTGTCAGCCTATTGAAGATTGATGTCCGCTGGGTAAGGATAACCAGCCTATCGAAGGCAGACTTCCGAGCAGGGGAAGCAGCCTTGACGATTTCGCCTGAAACGGGTGCTGAAACAGTCAGTCTTGTGAAGACCGACCCTTTGGTAGGAGGAGCCGCCTTGACGAATTCATGAGCAAGAATGGCTATCCGCTTAGAGATAACCCTTTCTGGTATCGCGGGCTTCTTCATGGGCCCAAATGAGCTTTGGCCCAGTCTGTCAAAGACTGAGGCGTTGGAGCTGGACGACCTATTGAAAGGGGCCACAGTAGTTATGAGCCGATTAAAGACCGAACTCTTCGGAGCTTCTTACGACAGCAGTGGGGTATTGAAGCTCATCGGTGGGATCATGGTCCCAAAGAACAGCCCAGTGGTGGCATGAGTTACTTGTTCCACTGGTATTGTGAAAAGGGAGGCCGCTTAGGGCCCGTAGGTTACACCTCCAGATGAGGCGGAACGGGAGTTGCAGTTGCAACTGGAGCAGTTAGAGGCCATTGATATTCTTTTTTCTGCACGGAGCAAGACACCAAATCTTAGTACCTTGAATCCATATGCAACCATAGCAAACTGCGATTCGTTCGCGAACAGGACACACGAAGTGTGAAGTGGAAAGAGGAAAAGGTCCCACCGGGCGTACCAGAATCTGTTCTCCACCGAACACAGAGACGCGACTGCGTAGGACCGTCTTGCCTGAATTTGGGGGCAGATGCAAATTGGTGTTATCCGTCCACCTCTCCGAAGATGCTAAGTTAATTTATGGCACCGTATATCGAAGGTTTAAACGGAAGCGGCCGATGTAGCAGAATTCGTCAGATTCCCCCTCGTTGAAGGGTTTTTGATTGTGGGGACGCTCTTCCCTGCAGGCGCAAACCCCTGCAGTTAATTACGCTACCGCATCGCGGTAACCACTTCTCTTTCTCCAGATGGTCACTTCGTGTCGTGTGTGTTTGTTTTGTTTTTGTTTGCCCGTGGATTGTATACGGAGACTAATTTATGTTGTCGCCCGTAGGGCGTGGATTAATCTAAATCCGTATTTTCTTAGATTTGGGTTTGGGTTAGGTTTAAGGATGCGTTAGTCTCATTTGAGACTAAGATCAACTTAAACCTTTGTTAAGGATACGTTAGTCTAATTTTAGACTAAGATCAACTTAACAATTTATTAAGGATACGTTAGTCTAATTTTAGACTAAGATCAACTTAACGGGATCGTTTAGATCCGACAAAAGAGCATTTGGGCTCTATTGTTTAGTTTAGGGGCATTGTGGTCGATTACCAGTTTAAGGACATGGTGGTCCAGTTTAAAGACATCATAGTCTGTAAAGGTTAAGAACATCATAGTCCATGGGCTTAAGGACCCCACAGTCCGTAGTTTAAAGACGTCATAATCTATAAAGTTTAAGGACATCATAGTCCATGAGTTTAAGGACCCCACAGTCCATGAATGTCTGGTTGTCGGGACCCATCACCTCTCTGAAGACGTTGAAGGATTACAACGACAAATATCAGAGGAGTGAAGAGATGTACCCTTGAACCAATGTTGATTGGGAAATCCGTAGTCCAATTTGGGACTAAGATCAATTAATTGGATTGTGAACACATGGGCTTAGTTAAATCTGAATTGAGGACTTATGGCTAACTTGGGCTAAGTCCGGTTAGGTTTTAAATGTTGGACCTTTGTTTGGACTGTTGAACATTTGTCTAGGTTCAGCCCCCCATTATTTAGCAATGCTAAACAGGGGTTTGGGGGCTCTGACAACATTTTATCTTTGGCTGAGCACTAAACATTCATTATAGCTTTGGACTTAACTTTGCATGTCATATGAACTAATCAATTTTGAGGTTCAGTTGAAGGGAAGATTTGCCTCTGGAAAACTTAGCCAATTTAGGCTAAGCTGGTTTGAAAATAGTGTTAAACACTAAAGCATATTTGGTGATCACGTGTTCCCACGTGATGTGCTTAAAACAGTGTTAAACACTAGAGACAAAACACTCAAAATAGTGTTAAACACTAAAAATGAGGTGGTCACGTGAGGCGCCTGAGAATTGGGCCAAACCTCCTTTATTTTGCTCTCAAAATCAGCAAATAAGTGTTAAACACTTAGTCTTCCAGGCCATCACGTGTGGGCACGTGATGAGCATCCATGCATTGGATATTAAAAGGATTTTTTAAGGGACACGTGAGGGAACCTAAAGTCTGTTCTTTCTTTGCATTGTTCTCTCTTTTTTAAGGAATTTATCCAAGGGTCACGTGGGAGCACGTGGCCCCATCTCATTCATTCTTTTCTGACCATTGAAGGGATGGTCACGTGTTGCCACGTGATCAGGTTGGATTCTGACTTCTTTATGTGCATGGAGAGTTTTTAAGTCCCTTGTTTAAGAATTAAATTCTTTGTAGGGTTAAACCCTAATTCTTTCTAGAGGAATTAAATTCCTATGTATATGGATGAATTAAATTCTTTAAACCCAACTTTCCCTCTAAGTTTTGGATCTGCATGGCAGAATCTCCCCGATGAGAATTAAATTCTCAACTTATGGGAAGATCTGCTTCTGCAGATCTTCAATCATGAAGAAGAACTAAGTTCTTTTTTTAAGGGTTAAACCCTGTCTCTGTTGGAGGAATTAAATTCCTAAGTATTTGGAGGAATTAAATTCCTTAAACTCAATTCTCTCTCTAAGTTTTGGATCTGCATGGCAGAATCTCCCCGATGAGAATTAAATTCTCAACTTATGGGGAGATCTGCTTCTGCAGATTTTCAACCAAAGGAAGAACTAAGTTCTTATTCAGAAGAGTTAAACTCTTAGTTTGAAAATTAAATTCTCTTTTTGTTTTGTGGAGCTTATGATCTCTTTCCCTTTCTCACCTAGGATTTCTTTCTCTTTTGAGAAAATCTTCCTTTCTCTCTAGAGAATTAAATTCTCTTCTTTTTTTCTCTCTTTTGTTGTATTCCCCATTTTTTTTGTTCTCTCCCTTGGCTCTTATTTATAGGAGAAAGAAAAGAATCAGTTTGTTTAGTCAATCTTTCATTAAAAGATTTTAATTGATTTTGTAACCAACATGATCTTTTAGATCACTCAGTGAATTTTATTCACTATTGGATTTTTAATCCAAAAGATATTTTGTCTGTTATTCGTGGCAAATTTCAGGGAAATCTTTTCTTGTATAGAATCTTTCTATAAATTGGTGATTTTTAATCACCATTGGATTTTTTAATCCAACGGTGCTCCACTTTTCAGAGCACAATCTTTTTTGTTTGGAAAAATCTAGGAAAATATTAAGGTTTTTGATTTCCCTTAATTAAAATTTAATTCTATTAGTTCAGAAGGTTTAAGAGCCCATCACGTGTTAGCACGTGACCCTACTGATTGACCATTTAATTAGAATTTAATTCTATTAATTCAGAGATCTTTAGGAACTTATCACGTGTTGGCACGTGACCCCCTAATTAAGCATTTAACCAGAATTTAATTCAGTGTTTACAGGCTTTGCCTGTAAATGGTTACGTGTGGGCACGTGATGCCCGGTCATGTGTGGGCACGTGATGCCCGGTCATGTGTAGACACGTGATGCTTCATTTGAGGTTTCTCTTACTGCTTTATCTGTATTTTATTTAATTCCCATGAGGGAACAAATGCCCCCATGTAGTAGAGCATTACTTTAGATTACACGTGCATAGCACGTTTGCTCATAACTTTTGATTCCGGATGAATTATGAGGCCCATAATATATTAAATCGAAGGATTTTTTGAGACGCTTTCGATACCATCAGAATTTAGCTGTTTCTCATTCAAGAGTTTGTTAAAATACAGCCCGGAAAATACTAGTTCATATTTTCTTAAACGTATCGCTGTCATTTGATACCTTGGGCTCTTTTGCGCAGAAATTTTTTTGGCGGGAACAGAGTGTTTTTGAGGTTTTTACTAGTTTTGCTAAAGAGGTCACTCCCGGTGAAGAGATCTCGGCTCTTTCCTTATCGAATAAGGTGGTGGATATTCTACAAGGAATACCGCTATACAAAGCAAGAATTAGGGAAGCAATTAAAAGACAAAACCGAGTGGGTTGTAGCATCTGCTAGTTTCACTAAAGAGGTCACTCCCGGTGAAGGGATCTTGGCTCTTTCCTTATCGAATGAGGTGCTGGATATTCATCAAGGAATACCACTATGTAAATCAAAAACTAGAGCTAGCCTTTTTGAAAATTTGATTCTACAACATCTTTTGGTTTCTTTCTTTTCGTTAATCACATTAATGAATTCCCATCAGTTAACGTTTCCTAAACATTACAGAAAAAGAAATGAAAATAGAACGTACGCTTATACCATCCGGATTCACCACGGGCCCCGTCATGCACCGTTAGGTTACTTAACTACCGGCAGAGCGGGGACTGGACTAGCGCGGGTGCAAAACATAAGCAACGTTTATTATATATTATATATATAATATAATATGATCACATCACAGAAACAAGCAGCAGAAGCAACATATGAAATATTGGATATATTAGGATTTCCGTGTTTTAAATTTAGCCAGTAATGTAAAACACGGATTCCACAGTCGTGATGAATAGCTAAACCCACAACCCATAGACCCCTACGAGAGCGGCAAGTAACCCTGCCAATTCTAGAGTCAGGAGACCCGATCTCAACTCCTTGAGATGGTCTCCCACTGGACCCTAGAACCCGGTTACTTATGCTCCCCACCTTAGGTCTATCCTAATGCGGAAAAGTAAATAATATACAACAATGGTGGCATCATCCTCAACCCGGAAGTGCCCTAATAAAAGAATATTATATTGAATTTTACATGAATGAAAATATAAAAACTCTCATCTCACATAAAACCCCCCGGCTATTCAATCATGATGATCCAATAAATCATATCATAAGCAACACATAACATCTCATGTAATCAACGTAAGTAAATATGCGTATCCCGAAAACTCTTTGACATATAGCAACGAGATCGGGATACCCCACATATTACACTTACGGTCGCGGAAAAGAAATAAAAAACTACAATGATTAGAATCTGCATTATCCTTAGACTTCATAAACCCGGAATATCACATATTCCGAATTTCATGCCTAACATGTAAAACTTGAATTTTAGTCTCAAATTGAAAACACTTTTCAATAATGTGTCGGATAATTCAACAAGATTCCCGACTAGATGATCGCGTACAATACGCAATTGCGACGGAGTTTTGATCCGAATCAAAACTTCATTGCAATCGATCAATAAGACTAAACGGCTAGGTTTACTAACTAGTTTTCATAAAACTAATTAATCCGGATTCTAATAATTGTATCACACATCACAAAGCTTGTATAATAACCGCAACATTAGAATTCCGCACACAATTAGCAAACTTAAACCAATTTTTCCAACACTTAAAAAACAGTGAGCTATAGTTTCAAAACCGATCGTTTTAAGCCAATCCGGGAGTCGAAACGAACTCGAAACCCGCCCGAATCTTCGCGAGGGCGAAGACCCACAAATAAGTATCGAAAAAGGGGCCTAGAGGGGGTACCCCACCACTAAGGCCACCACGAGGTGGCCAGGGGGTGAGGCAGAACCGAAACTGCCCAAGGTGGGGCAGTTTCGGGTCCCCACCGCCAAGACCACGTTGTGGTGGTCTTGGGGAGTGTGCCCAGCTGTTCGGTCCCCCCCGGGTGTCCCTGGGGTGCGCACGCTCCACCCTGCGGCTTCTCGATTCAAACCGTGAGCCCACGGGGTGTGCAAACAACTCAAAACATCAATTTTGAAAACTGTTTTTTCAGCAGTTTTAGCGCGATAAAAACGGCGGATTTCTAATGTCGCTACAAGTAATCCTAATGTTCTATCTTGGCTCTGATACCATGAAAGTCAACCTTAGTACCGTCAAGGGGTTCAAAAGGCATCATGCATGCCAAATTTTAATTTTTCTAGGTGCTAAGTTAGACTACCAAGCTCATTACTAGAATTTTAAAGTTTTCCTTTGTGGTGTGATTAAACTTAAGAGAAGAAAAAGAGCATACAACCTTTGTACTTCGTGTCCTTCTTTTCAAAAGCTCCGGGATGAAGTCCACGCGACTCTTCAAAGCTCCTCTCAATTTTTACGAACCTCCGTCGTGATCTTCGCGCCAAAGACGATCCACCCGAAGTCCACAAGCACAAGCATTTCACTACACTAAACACTTTTAGCGTAGTAAACACACCACACCAAATTGCTAGTTTGGTGTGGAATGATAAAGTAGGGGATAAGTAAAGCTCACTAAAGTCTTATAAGCTGCATGATTCACATCTCATGTGAGGGTTTTGAGCTTGGAGGTGGGGTGAAGAAAGTTGTAGAGTGCAAGAGATGAAAAGAGCTCTTCAAAAAATGGAGGCATGAACCATGAAGCAAGTGTAGAATAAATAAAAATGAATCATCTCTCTCCTCACTCATTCAAGCATGGAATAAAAATGCAATTAAAATTGCAACCATGCTTGAATAGTGAGTCAAGAGTAATATAAAAACATATAAACACACGCCTTGAACCATACCACAAATATCTCCACAATTTACACCTCATTATTCTATTTTCTAAAAATAGAAAAACATGCCATGCTTAATAATATATATATATATACACATTAATATATATATATATACATTAATATATATATATATATATATACATATAAATAAAGCAATTAGTGAGCTAATGATATTAGTTAAGATATAATTATATCACATATAATATATATCACATTATTAAATCAACACTTGATCTAATAATCTGATTATATCATATATAATATATATCATATTATTAAATCAACACTTGATCTAATAATCTGATTATATCACATATAACTGACTAATATCATTAATTTGATTATCGCATTATCAAACCAACACTTGATTCGATAATCCGGTTATATCACATATAACCTGACTGATAACAGATAACTGGTAGATTACAATACGGTATCACATACTCGTATTTAATCAGGCCCACTCACATATCACATATGTGTCATACTTCATTTCACTTGAACCAGTAAACTTCTGTGTGGGACTCTAAAGACTCGTTAATACGCCAGCAGTAGGTGATGATCACATCAGTCACCTATAAGCCGTCAGCGGTACTAGCTGGACGTAACAGCTACCCGAGTATTGAGCGATATGAAGATCAACAAGCAAGCTCGTCTATACTCTCCATGAAGCCTATCAGTGACACTACCGTACAGTCCGGTCTGTTCGTCTGATATGTCGCATATCATGTCTAGGGGTGGAAAATGTCAGCCCCCAGTAACGTGATAAGTCATGCCGATGTCTGCCCTATAACAGTTTGAGAAACTACTGATAGCTCTTATCAGTTAATCTCATTAGCAGCCCTGGCCAGGGACTTCCAGTTATAACCAATCGGGCATAGCGCAACATCAACCCCCAATACTGGGAGAGACGAAACCCTTCCTATCGCTCATTGCCTTCATGTGACTCGGGACTGTACCCAAAATCCACCTGTTTGCACAACTCCTTTGAGCCGTCGTAGGGAGGAAATTGAAGCACAGTGGGAGCCACACAAGACTCTATGACGATCTCGGGTCTACAGACTAACTTGTACCAGTGTCACCGGAGGACTGCTATCTGATGATAGGTATACTACCAACTAGGAGTCCTCGGCGATTCCGTCTTGCATGTAAGCTCTCTCCAAATCAGTCTTGCGAGACATCTCTTTAGAGAGAGTGAGTCCTGAGATCGTGGGTAAAAACCCATGCTTGGATTCCTCCATACTAATCCTCTTTAGTATGGTGTCAATGTACCTGGACTGGGACAATCCAGTATCCGTTTAGATCTATCTCTATAGATCTTAATCTCCAATATGTAGGAGGCATCACCTAGATCTTTCATTGAGAATCTATATGATAAGAAGATCATGACCGATTGCAGCATAGGAATGTCATTTCCTATCAAGAGTATGTCATCCACGTACAATACGAAGAAGACAACCTTACTCTATGCCACCTTCTTGTATGTATAAGGTTCATCTACGATTTTGACGAAATCAAACTCTTTGATAACGACATCAAAACAGATGTTCCAACTCCGTGATACTTGCTTTAACCCGTAAATGGATTTAAGCAGCTTGCACACCTTTCCGCTGCTCCCACTGTCTACGAAGCCCTCTGGCTGAGTCATGTATACGCACTCTTCCAAATCACCATTTAGAAAGGCGTTCTTAACATCAATTTTACAGATTTCGTAGTCATGGTATGCAGCGATGGCAAGCATGATCCGGATGGATTTAAGCATAGCTACTGGAGAAAAGGTTTCGTCATAATCCACACCTGGTCGTTGACGAAAACTCTTTGCAACAAGTCTAGCTTTAAAAGTCTCCACTTTCCCATCTACACCAAGTTTTTTCTTGAATATCCACTTGCTCCCAATGGGTTTTACCCCTTCAGGAACATCTTCCAAAGTTCATACTTTGTTGGTGTACATGGATTCTATCTCGGACCACATTGCATCCAGCCATTTCACAGAGTCTCCACTCGTGATGGCCTGCTTGAAGCTAGTTGGGTCATCATCCTTCATGATGCAATCCTCGCTTCCACCATCAATGAGAAAACCGCAGTATCTCTCAGGTGGATGAGGAACTCTACTAGATCAGCGGAGAGGCTGAGGTTCGTTGGGAGTTATCGAATCCTCTGGTTCTACTAAATCGTCTGTCGTAGTTTGTATTGCTGGAACTTTTTCCAGTTCTACCTCCTCGCCACTAATTTCTTTTGCAAGAAATTCTTTTTCTAAAAAGGTGGCATGTTGGGCAACAAACACCTTTTGTTCCTCAGTATAGTAGAAGATATGTCCACGCGAATGCTTAGGATATCCTACAAACTTGCACAGAACAGACCTTACCTCGAGCTTGTCCGGATTTTGCTTTTTAATATAGGCCGGGCAACCCCGTATCTTAATAAAATTAAGATACGGTCTCTTCCCCTCCCATATCTCATACGGAGTGGTAGGCACGGATTTGGTTGGAACTCTATTCAATAGGTATATGGCTGTCTCAAGCGCATACCCCCAAAAGGAAATAGGTAACTCAGTGGTGCTTATCATAGAGCGCACCATATTTAATAGGGTGCGATTCCTCCGTTCTGATACACCGTTGTGCTGTGGTGTATACGGAGGAGTAAGCTGAGAGAGAATCCCATTCTCTTTTAGAAAGTCCAGGAACTTCGTGCTCAAGTATTCACCTCCTCGATCAGATCGTAGGACTTTAATACTTTTACCTGTTTGGTTCTCGACTTCGGACTTATATTCTCTAAATTTCTCAAAAACTTCAGACTTGTGTTTCATCAGGAACACATGTCCGAATTTAGAGAGATCGTCAGTGAATGTAATGAAGTACGAGGAAGCATTCCTGGCATGAGTAGACATAGGACCACATACATCACTATGTATTAGTCCCAAGAGCTCACTAGCTCTGTCTCCGTGTCCTGTAAACGGAGTTTTGGTCATCTTGCCTTTGAGACATGACTGGCAAGTGTCATAAGATGAAAATTCGAAAGGATTCAAATATCCATCCTTATGAAACTTAGCTAGTCGTGTCGCATTGATATGACCTAATCTACAATACTACAAGAAGGATTCGTTCATCTCTGAACTCTTCCTCTTATGTGTGTTTGTTATGCTCAGAACTGTTGATTGATTTAGAACATAAATGCCATTGCACAACGTGCCTGATCCAACCAACTTTTGGTTCAGGAAAATATTCATAACATTATCCTGTAATACAAAATTATATCCCTCTTTACATAGTAAAGAAACTGATATAATGTTGCATATCAGGTTCGGCATGTAATAGCATTCGTTCAGAATCAATGTATTACCACTTGGTAATATAAGGTGATATTCCCCGATGGATTTAGTTGCAACAATTGCACCATTTCTAACCCTTATGTCTTTATCACCTTCTCCCAGTTCTCTACCTTTCCTTAGCCCATGTAACAGATTACATATATGGGATCCTGACCCGGTATCCAATACCCAGGACGCAGAGCAAAGGGAGAAACAGTTCTCTGTAATGAACACACCCAAAGAAAATGTATCAACATGTACTTTCTTCAATCGGGTGGCATGGGAATCCTGGCATTCCCCTATATCCTGTTCAGTCTTATAACTCTTATAAGAAAGAACGGAACCAACGTTCCCCAGCACAGTATAACATGCGGGTTCGGTCAATACATCCATATTATTATCTTGATTAAGACGTGACATGGTCGCTGCCTGGAGAGAGAGAGAAAAGAAAACACTTTAGCGTATGCTCTTGTAAGATCAGATTGGTTATTATTTTATCTAATCAGGATGGCTCCCACTGTTTTTATCAAATCTTCCTTCAAACCCTAAAAGGAAAGACTAGCCGAGATTAATTATACCTTACAACTTCGCCAATCTTTCAGCCAGGCCAGTGCCGGTACTTTGAGGGAGGTTCCCCGTGCTTTCGCACAGATCTAATTAAAATAAACCTCATTTTCCCATAGGCGTAACCCCGTTGACACCTTTCTAGACACCTACTTGATCAGCTAATTGTCTTGTGTAAAAGTCTCCCAGGAGTAACTCTTACTCGCAGTGGGTATCGGGATCCAACTATCTCATAGAAGGTATGCAATCTCATTGCAAATTTCAACACTTAAAATTCCCGATAATATTTTGCCCCTAGCGTCATATGACCTTGACGGAGGTCAACAAACCATAGGCTGCTAGTCAAGTTCAACCCGTCATTTCTTGATTGAATTAAACCCACCCGCACGACCCTTGATGGAGGTCAACAAGGTCGTACGACTACCCTGATCCAATCTGCATCATATGCATAAGCAGATAAATACTAGTCAGCTACCGCACACTACATCTTGACGGAGGTCAACAAACGTAGTACGAATACTAAGTATGACTTATCTGAAATGACGGAGGGCTACGACAGGTTTTTCTGAAAACCTTTTGCGTAATGAACTTGATATCGTTGCGGAATCGAGTGATTTTGAAAATGAGTGTTTTTTAGGCTTTTCCTGGTTTCGCTAAAGAGGTCACTCCCGGTGAAGGTATCTCGGCTCTTTCCTTATCGAATAAGGTGCAGGATATATCACATATATCACTATGCAAAGCAAATACTCCAAAAGCAATCAAAAGACAAACCGTGTGTTGTAGTATCTGCCAGTTATTGCTAAAGAGGTCACTCCCGGTGAAGGGATCTCGGCTCTTTCTTTATCGAATAAGGTGCAGGATATATCACATATATCACTATGCAAAGCAAATACTGTATCTACCCTTTTTGAAAATTTGATTCCACAACATCTTTTAGGTTTCTTTCTTTTCATTAATCTCATTAATGAAGTCCCATCATTTAAGCTTCCTAAGCATCACAGAAGAAACGAAAATACAGTGTACGCTTATGTCATCCGCATTCGCCACAATATCCCGTTATGCACCGTTAGGTTACTTAACTAACGGCATACCGGGACGGGACTAGCGCGGGTGCAAAACATAAGCAACGTTTACTATATATCCATATATAATGTATATCCATTCGTCTCATAATCCACAGTGATCACATCACAGAGCAGCAGAAGAAACATATGAAATATTAGATATATGAGGGGGTCCGTGTTTTATTTTGAGCCTGTATAAAACACGGATTCCACGGTCGCGATGAATAGCCAAACCCATATCCCTAGACCCCTATGAGAGCGGAAAGCAATCCTACCAATTCTAGAGTTAGGAGACCCGGACTCGACTCCTCGAGTTGGTCTCCCACTGGACTCTAGAACCCGGTTACTTATGATCCCCTCCTTGGGTCTATCCTAATGAGGAAAAGTAAATAATATACAACAACGGCGACATCTTCCTCAACCCGGAAGTGCCCCAATAAAAGAATATTACATACATTAAATTTTACATGAATGAAAATAAAAACTCTCATCTCACATAAAACCCCCGGCTATTCAAAACGCGATGATCCAATATAACATATCACAGCAACACATAACATCACATGTCATCAACGTAAGTAAATATGCGTATCCCAATTGTCGTTGACATATAGTAACGAAACCGGCGATACACCACATATTACACTTACGGTCGCAGAAAAGAAAATTTCAAACTACAACATTTGGAATTCATAATAACCTTAGATATCATAAACCCGAAATATCACATATTACGGATTTCATGCCTAACTATATGAATTCCACATATTTTATCACATTCCACAAATAGCTAGACGATGTTAAACCTTTCGATCGAATCAACGAATTCCCAAAATTTTCCAGAAAGCTCAACACTTGAGCAGTATTAAAAATACCCAGAAGTATGCCCCAGTACCAATAGACCAACCGTTGAAGTGCCGTCCCTTGCCTCCTTAGTGGCGCCGTGGAACCGCCGCCAAAACCATGTTTTGGCCGCGGTTCCGCGGTCACTGAAGCGAGTTAGGGACTCGTTCTTCAAGAGGGTCCATAAAATTACCTGCATGATTTTGAGGATTTTTAATATGAAAAATTCCAACATTTTGAAAAATTTCCAGAAAGTGTGTTATTTCGGGTTTTCGGAGTTCGTTCGAACTTCTAACTTTGCCTAGACAACTCCTAATGCTCTAGTATGGCTCTGATACCACTGTTGGGTTCTTAGGTACAACCACAAGGTTTCACAAGGTATCAAACATGCTATATTTAAAAATTTAGTGTGCCAAACAACCCTAACCAAGGATCTAACTAGAGTTTTAGGAGTTAAACTAGAAAATAAACATCTTTACTTCTAAGTGATAACGGAATACATCCTTTGTAGACCGGTCCTTCACTTCAATGGCTCCTTATAGTGGTCCCTTCGCTGCGATCATGGAAATCCCGGACTCTTGCATGGCTTCTCAAGGTGAAAGTAACGATCTTGCCTGAAGTCTTCGAGGCCGAAGATGATCTACATCGAAGAGACACTAACTCAAGCTACCACTTCACTAATGAGAGATTAGTGAAGCTAATACCCTATACTAAAGTGCTAATCTAGTAGAGGATGATGAAGTAGGAAGTGCGCTCACTTTAGTTTTATTTTTCTCACAATATTTTCTCACTTTGCAAAAAGCTAGTGAGCTTTTTCTCAAGGTTGAAGAAGATGAACCAAAGAAAATGAGAATGAACTAATGAGGTGAGGTAATGAACCATGGGTGAGTTTGTATCATATAGCTAACTCATGTAGAGACATAACCATGGCTAAATTATAATGGTTAGGTTAATAAATATCTTAAGTAAAACAAAATAGTGGACTAAGTCAATGCATCCACAAGCTTCATGCATGTGAGAAATTATCCATTAATTTGGATTTACTTTAAATATTTAAACCCTACATTATAATTAGTATGGTGTAAGTCTCATACACCTATGTAGTGTGTTTAACAACCATGAAACAAAATAAAACACAATTAATATATATCACATATATATTGAGTGTGCACATGTGAGAAAATAAATGCTTAAGTGAGCTAATATTAGTTAATGTAAACTAGTATATCAAATATACAATTATACACTAAATTATCAAATCAACACTTGATTTAATAATCCGGCTATATCATATATAACCGGCTAATATAATATGTACCATCTTATCGAATCAACACTTGATTCGATAACCCGGCTATATCACATATAACCGACCGATACAAATATCGCGAGAATAGAATACAGTATCACATACTCGTATTATTCTCGGTCCCGCACATATCACATATGTGCTCCTACTTCATTTTGCCTGAGCCAGTAAAACCTCTATGTAGGACTCTAAAGACTCGTCAATACGCCGGCAGTAGGTGATGATCACATCAAACACCCACAAGCCGTCAGCGGTACTAACTGGACGTAACGGCTACGCAGGTATTGAGCAATCAAAGGATCAACAAGCAAGCCCGCTCTAGCTCCTGTAAAGCCTGTCAGTAACACTACCGTACAGTCCGGTCTCTTCGTCTAAGATGCCGCATATCATGTCTAGGGGTGGTAAACGTCAGACCCCAATAACTCGATAAGTCATGCCGATACGAAGCTCCTAACAGGTCGAGAAACTACTGATAATACTTATCAGTAAATCTCTAAATCAGCCCTGGCCAGGGACTTCCAGTTATAGCCAATCGAGCACTTCACGACATCTACCCCCAATACTGGGAGAGACGAAATCCCCTCCTATCGCTCATTGCCTCCATGTGACTCTGGACTGTACCCAAAAACCACCGTTTTGCACGTCTTCTTGAACGTGATAAGGTGGAAATCAAAGCACAGTGGGAATCACACAAGACTCTATAACGATCTCGGGTCTACAGACTAACCTGTACCAGTGTCACCAGAGAACTACTATCTGACGTCAGGTATAATACCATTTAGGAGTTCTCGGCGAGTCCGTCCAGTGTACCCAGTCTCCACTGAGCACCCGTATACCATCTCTGATGTCAAACACCAATAGATATGGGATCATCCATCGCCCATCACATGGGTCAAGAAGCGTATACGCTAGTCTACTCTAGTATATCGACGCCCCGTCTCGATACACCCACGACTAGGAATATTAAAGGATGAACTTATGGACTACCATGGCCCCACTAGTATGATCTGCATCATAATCCTGGTAGCCAAGTACACATCCTAAGGGCTTTACCAACATGTAACCATAAGACGATATCAAGAAACAAGTATACATGTTAAGATAAAGAGCAACCAGATAGCATACTATCATGTCGAGCAAGAAAGTCCTCTCTATATATGTCCAAGCATCCACTATAATATAAATCATATGTACAACAATGGCTTCTAGGGCATACATACAACTAACACTTCCGAGTTGTAAATAAAGCCCTTTTTCAGGAATTTGTGTTTCAACCTTTTCATTTTGTGGTAATGTCTCATTTTGCTCGCCTGATGAACATTAGGTCAGCAGCCGGTCCTTTAGTTGGCGATCGTGCATCGAGTTAAATCCAGTCATTTGTCAAGTGTGCAAAGACCAGTGTAAGGTCGGCGTCTCTATGGCCCTGAAGTCGAGGTGGCGATCGCTCGTTGAAGATACGCCGAGTTGGACCGGTGACCACCGCTCTTAAGATCGGTCGACATCGCTAAGGTTGAGGACTTTTGACCCTTAGCACAGATGGGTAGGTGTTAGTGTATATGCCCTAGGGGCCATTATTGTATCATACTAGATTGTATATTACTTAATGGAAGCTTGGGATATTCACAGTTATATATATATATACAGTCTTGCTAAAAATGGTAGTATGCTACTTGGTTTGTGTCTACTTTAATATGTGCATATGTTTCTTGCAACGTATCACTTATACATATTAGTAGAGCCCATAGGATCTTTGCTTGATTACCAGCGTTGTGATGGCAGTCACACCAGTGGGGGGCTGGGTAGTCTGTAAGCAATATCCTATACAGGTCCCTCGTCGTTGGATTATCGAGATAGGGCATCGATATTCCGGAGTAGACTAAGTGTGTACGCTTCTCATCCCAGTTGGGGAGATGGTCTGTCCCACAGCCATCAGTACGTCGTACTGGAGATAGTATACAGGTGCTCGTTAGGTTACGGGTACACCGGACAGGACTCGCAGGGGAACTGATTGGTTGGTATTATACCCATCGTCAGTTAACAGTTCCCAGATAACATGAGTACAGCATAGTCCGCAAACTTCACACTGCTACTTCACCTCGAGTGTGTCCCACTGTTCTTAGATTGCTACCCTACCACGACTCAAAGGAGTCGTGCAAACAGGTAGCAGTTGGGTGCAGTCCCGAGCACTTGGAGGCAGTAGTGGTTAGACAGGATTCATCTCTCCCGGTATTGGGAGATGATATCGCGCTGTGTCAGAGAGCCATTACGCAAAGTCCCTGGCCAGGGCAAGCAAGATATACTGGTAGGTTCCAGTAGCTTCTCAGGGTGTAATGGGCTTCGCTCCGACACGACTTATACAGCTATTAGGGGACTGACGCTTGCCGCCCCCTAGGCTTGATATGCGATAGTCTTAGACGAACAGATCGGACTGTACGGAGATTGTCACATCAGGCTCAGTGGGAGATCGGATGATTTTCCTTATCGGCCTTCTTATCGACATCTACCTGGGGACCGTTACGTACAGCTAGTGCCGCTTGCGGTCTGTGATTAAACCCACTGCCAGCGTAGTGTCGAGTCTTTAGAGTCCCACACAGAGAGTTTCCCTGCTCCAGGAGAAACGATATAGAGGTCGTATGGTTTTACGACAAGGGTTCGGACGCGTACGTGTGTTTACGCACGTACGACTTTTCGGACAGTTTTTACTAGCCGGCTTTGGTTTAAGCCAGATTCTAGTATCGGGTTATTGGATTTATACAGTCTAAAGTTTTTCCGTGTTTTCACGGATTGGAGGGGCATTCTCGTAATTTGTCGGGAAGCTTCTAGAAGAGTGGTGACTAAGGGGTTAAGGTGGCATTGCATTAAATGAGATTAGTGACTTATTTGTGTGATTCATCCATGTCATTAATGCATCATAAATGCTTAATGACTCATAGTGATGAATCACTCATAGATATTTATGAAGCATGGTTGTTAATTCAATTATTTCATTTTTGGATAAATAATAATGCTTCATATATATTACGATAACATCATTATCTCATTTCATTCTCATCTTCACCTTCTCTCTCCTCAAGCTCACTCTCTCTTCAAACCCTAACCCTAGCCTCTCATGTGTTGAAATCAAGGGTTAGCTAGACTAATACATCAATAACCTCACTCTATATCCCCTAAGTAGCTTATATTAGCACTTTAAGCAACCTAGTTATCTCAAGTTTGAGATTAAGCTTGGCGTAGGAGCTTTCGGGTGGATCGTCTTTGATTCGAGGAGGCCGTTGAGGTGCCGATGTTCCAAGAAGCCTACGAGGAGTGGAGGACCGCGATGAAGACCCGAAGGACTGGTATCGTGAGGTATAACTTCGTATCCGAATAGTTAAACCTCTAGTGTTTAGTTAGCAATGGTTTAGATAACGATTCATGCGCTCAAGTCCATGTTACGAAGCTTTGATAATCGTTTTTCATATATTCCGCCTCCCCGCAAGTTCGTAAGGTGCGTGACATGGACTTACAGTGGTATCATAGCCAACTAAACCATTACTAGCTTGTTAGCAAAAGATTAGAAGTTCGATCGACGGAAAACACGAAAACAAAACCCTGAATATTTCTAGTTTCTGTTAATTTTAAACCTGTCTAAAAAAAATATTTGACATACCTTAAAATTCACAGCAGGGAATATAATGAATACTGGGAAAATACGAGCAAGTGAATCGGTAAAACGGCCGCGGATCCGCGGCAATAGAGTGCTTATGCCGCGGATCCGCCGCCGAGTCAACGCCGAGTTGACTCGGAGTTTCACAGTAATTCATAATTTTTTGTTTTTTTTCTTCCTGTATGTTCTGTTTCTACCCAGGTTATTTCAGTACAGGTTTGCTTTTAGGGTAGACACGGAATATGGTTTTCGATCTATGTTCTAAGATATTTGCTAATTGTGTTTTTATCTGTAATTTTTAATGTGTTCATAAACCTCCCCTAACTGCTAGTATGTCTGTTGGCAGGGGGTTGCACATTTCTGAAATGTTTACTGTTTGTGTATATGAACTGTGTTGGACTGTTGTGATGATTAGCCGGGGTTTGAGATGTGTTTAATATTCATTCAATGTAAATGTAATTTGATGTAATATTCTTTTGCGGGGCACATCCAGGTTGCGGTTGTAGCCACCGTTGTATTATTTCTTTTTACTGTTTTTGCTCCTAGGATAGACCCAAGGTGGGGTGCACAAACTACCGGGTATTTTGAAGTGTTGAGGCAGACCGCTTCACTTCTGGTACTTGGCGGGTAGTTTGCCGTACCCGTAGGGGTCTAGGGTAGGGTAATGGCTATTCATCACAACTGTGTAATCCGTCTTTCCTTGCAGGCTCAAAAGAAACGCGGATTGCTTGCATATCCAATAAAGTTTATCTGTGATCTGGAATGCTTATTATTGCGTCTGACGAATGTACAATATCTATATATAAATATCTATTAGACGTCACTTATGTTTTACACCCGCACTAGCCCAACCCCCGCTCTGTCGTTAGTTAAGTAACCTAACGGGTGATGACGGGACCCCGTGGCGAATGCGGATGGCATAAGAGGACGTGGTATTTTCGTTGTTTTCTGCAATGATAAGATTAAAAGATGGGACGCATTATTATAATGCAAAGAAAATAAACCAAAGTCAAATCGTTGGAACAAATTTAAAAGAAACCACTCGGTTATTTTAAAAGAGCAAAATTTTTAATTGCGGAGCTTTAACCACTCCTTTTAAAAAGTATCAGGTTCCTTCGATTATATCAAGTTCACTACGTTCACGGTTTTGCCAAAACCATTCGTAGCCCTCCGTCATTTCATTTGGGCATTCAGTAGTATTCAAGCTATGTATATTTGGCCCTTAGTCAAAATATAGTGTTTGGTAGCTGCTGGGGTATTCATTTGTTGCATAGATAGATGCGTTGGTTTGGGACAGTCGTATTAGTTTTCTTGGCCCTTAGTCAAGAGTATATATGGGTGGGTTCAAATTAACCTGGATAATGACGGGTAGAACTTGACATGTGACTTATGACATATTTGGCCCTTAGTCAAAATCATAAGAGCATGGGGCAAAAATCCATATCGGGAGTTTCTAAAGAAACTGAAATTTGCTGGTATTGCATACCATTTTGGAGTTTGATGAATGTCGGTAGGATTCCTTCAACATTATCATACGATGATATTTTGGATCCCGATCCTACTGTGAGTATATACTACTTATCAGGAGATTCATCACTTAACGATCAATGCTATAAACCAAGTAGGTACCTAGAAAGGTGTCAGCGGGGTTACGCCCCCAGAGAAAAGAGGTTATTTAATTAAGGAACTTCACGAAAGCGTTGGAAAACCTCCCTCGAAGTATCGACACTGGCCTGGCTGAACGGTTAAGCAAGTATTGTACGGTGAGAATTGTCCTGGCTAATTCTTCTTTTATGGTTTGAGGAAGGATTCGAGAAACAGTGGGAGCCATCCTGTTTAGATAAACTTAAAACCAATCTAAACTTGCAACAGTATCATGCTAAAATATTTTCTTCTCTCTCTCTTAATTGCAGCGACCTTGTGACCACACCTAGGTTACATCTAGATAACAAATTGACTAAATCTGACTTATATGACTAGCAAAGGTCTGTCCAGATGTCCATTTCCTATGACAAGCTGGACCACCCTATTACTACTCAAGATCCCGCCGTCCCAGGTCCAGTTTCCACTGTTGCGGATATGGATATCCGTCAGACAAGGGAAAAAGATAAAGCGAAAGCTAAGTGCCTCGTTTTAGCTTCAATTGATGGTGTATACCAGAAGCAGCGTGAGAAGATGGACTTAGTTTCCATCTTTCTCCATAACAAAGATTTATATGGAAAGCAATCTCATATCACTAGATATGAAACCTCGAACGAATTAATTCAAGCGAGGTTGGCTGACGGGTCATCTGTAGGGGACAACATCCTTACAATGACTAGCTGTATTGATAAGCTCCAGGACCTGGAGACCACATTGGAGAACGAGTCAGGTACTGACTTGATTCTGCAGTCTCTACCTTCTACCCTGAAGGAAACCAGGGAAGCAGAAGGAAAGAGAAGGACAAAAGTTTCGGGACTTAATGTAGTAAAAAAGGGTAGTTCTTATTATTATGGGATTGGACATTGGCAGAAAGATTGCAGGGCTTTAGAAGCCAGTAACCAGGATATGAAGCATGTTGTGGCTTCAACCTCAAGTGTGTTTGTAATTGAAGACTGTATGTCAATAAACTCTACTTCCTGGGTACTAGATACCGGAGCAGGATCTCATATTTGTAATTCATTACATGCTTTGAGAAACAGTAGAATTATAAAGGTAGGTGATTGGTCTCTCAGAGTTGCAAACGGAATGACAGTAAACGCTGAATCCGTGGGAGAATATCGCCTAGGTTTGACAAGTGGGCATATATTGATTTTACATAACTGTTTATATATACCTAGTATGACTTGTAATATCATATCAGTGTCCTCACTTTCGAGAGAGGGATATGATTTTACATTCGAAAGCGATGTAGTTAACATCCACCTAAATCAAGTTCTGATTGGGTCAGGTACATTAGATAACGGTATATACGTATTAAGTCAAGTTCAGGTTTTCAATATCCAGAACACTCATAAAAGAAAGTCTCCAGAGATAAATCAGGCTTTCTTATGGCATTGTAGACTAGGTCACATCAATGAGAGAAGGTTGACTAAGTTACATAGAGAAGGATATTTGAATCCGTTCGAATATCAATCTTATGCTACTTGTGAATCTTGTCTCAAAGGAAAGATGACAAAGACTCCGTTCACTGGACACGGAGTAAGAGCAAGCGAGCTCTTAGGACTCGTACACAGTGATGTGTGCGGTCCAATGTCTACACATGCGCAAGGTGGTTATTCCTATTTCATTACTTTTACAGATGATTTCTCTAGGTATGGATATGTCTTCTTAATAAAGCATAAATCCGAGGCTTTTGAGAAATTCCAAGAATATAAGAATGAAGTGGAAAAACAAACAGGCAAGAGTATAAAGACACTTAGATCTGATCGAGGTGGTGAATACTTAAGTGCCGAGTTCCTGGGTTACTTAAAAGAGAATGGAATTCTCTCTCAGCTTACTCCTCCATACACACCACAACATAATGGTGTATCGGAAAGGAGGAATCGAACCCTATTGGATATGGTTCGTTCCATGATGAGTAACGCTGAGTTACCGCGATCATTCTGGGGATATGCACTAGAATCAGCTGCATATCTTTTGAACCAGGTTCCCACCAAGACTGTGCCTACCACACCATATCAGATGTGGAGTGGGAAGAAACCCTATCTTCAGTATCTAAAGATTTGGGGATGTCTGGCTTATGTTAAAAAGCAGCATGCGGACAAACTCGAGGCACGATCAGTACTATGTAAGTTTGTGGGATATCCAAAGAACTCCAGGGGATATCTATTCTATTACGCAGAGGAACAAAAGGTTTTTGTTTCTCGTAATACCCATTTTCTAGAATATCAGTTTTTAGAAAAGGAAACTGGTGGGAGCGAAATAGAACTGAAAGAAATTCCAGAAGCACAAACTACTACTGAAAGTTTGATAGAACCAGAAGTTCAAGAAGAACATAACATCCCAACACCACTCCGCAGAAGTAGTAGGCAATCTCATCCGCCCGAGAGATACTACGGTTTTCTCATAGACGGGGATAGAGAGGATTGCACTATTGACTATGATGAGCCTACTAGCTTCCAGCAAGCCATTCAGAGCGGTGACTTAGTAAAATGGCTGGATGCAATGCGGACCGAAATGGAGTCCGTGTACACTAACAAAGTATGGACTTTGGACATTGCTCCAGATGGGGTAAAACCCGTAGGATGCAAATGGATCTTCAAAAAGAAGATTGGTGTAGATAGACAGGTTGAAACCTATAAGGCAAGACTTGTTGCAAAGGGTTTCCGTCAAAGACCTGGCTTGGACTATGACGAAACCTTTTCTCCAGTGGCTATGCTTAAATCTATTCGGGTCCTTCTTGCTATTGCTGCCTTCCACGATTATGAAATCTGGCAGATGGACGTAAAGACGGCCTTTCTAAATGGAAATTTAGAAGAAAGCGTCTATATGGATCAGCCAGAAGGATTCATTCAGAATGGGAGCAGCGGTAAAGTATGCAAGCTGCTTAAGTCCATTTATGGACTAAAGCAGGCATCGCGGAGTTGGAACATCTGTTTTGATGATGCTGTCAAAGAATTTGACTTTATCAAAAATCCAGATGAACCATGCATATACAGTAAGATTGTAGGGAGAGCTGTAGTATTCCTCTCTTGTACGTGGATGACATTCTCCTAATAGGAAATGATATTCCTATGTTACAGCCAGTCAAAAGATTCTTGTCACATAAATTCTCCATGAAAGACCTGGGTGATGCCACCTACATTCTGGGGATCCGGATCTATCGAGATAGATCAAAGAGGATATTGGGACTTTCGCAGTCTAGGTACATAGACACCATAGTGAAGAGATTCAGTATAGATGATTCTAAGCACGGTAACCTACCGGCTTGTCACGGAATCACCCCCTCCAAAGAGATGTCTCCCAAGACTGATTTGGAAAGGGACCGCATGTCGATTATACCCTACGCTTCTATGGTAGGCTCTATAATGTATGCGATGTTATGTACCAGACCAGATGTAGTATACGCGCTGAGCGTTGTAAGCCGGTATCAGGCAAACCCAGGGGAGAAGCACTGGATAGCAGTAAAGAACATTCTCAAGTACCTAAGGAGGACTAAGGAGATGTTCTTGGTATATTGCGGAAAAGACCTCCAGATGGAGGCCTTTGCCAACTCCGGCTTCCAGAGTGACAAAGATGACTCCAAGTCCATGTCGGGTTATGTCTTTACCCTCAATGGAGGGGCGGTCTGTTGGAAGAGTTCCAAGCAGGAGACCGTTGCTGACTCAACAATGGAAGCGGAGTACATAGCTGCTTGCGATGCCGCAAAAGAGGCTGTCTGGATGAAGAAGTTCCTCACAGAACTTCCGGTGGTTCCTTCCAGTGTTGGTCCAATACCTCTGTATTGTGACAACAACGGCGCTATAGCTTTAGCGAAAGAACCCAGGTCCCATCAGAAATCCAGACACATCTTAAGGCGGTATCACCTGATCAGGGAGATCGTAGATCGCCGGGAGATCGAGGTGAAAAGAGTAGAGACAGAGAATAACATTGCTGATCCATTCACAAAGGCCCTTCCTCAGACGCAGTTCGAGAGGCTATTCGAGATGATAGGTCTACGATATACCAACTCATGGCCCTAGTGCAAGTGGGAGATTGTTAGTGTATATGCCCTAGGGTCCATTATTGTATCATACTAGATTGTATATTACTTAATGGAAGCTTGGGATATTCACAGTTATATATATATACAGTCTTGCTAAAAATGGTAGTATGTTACTTGGTTTGTGTCTACTTTAATATGTGCATATGTTTCTTGCAACGTATCACTTATACATATTAGTAGAGCCCATAGGATCTTTGCTTGATTACCAGCGTTGTGATGGCAGTCACACCAGTGGGGGGCTGGGTAGTCTGTAAGCAACATCCTATACAGGTCCCTGGTCGTTGGATTATCGAGATAGGGCATCGATATTCCGGAGTAGACTAAGTGTGTACGCTTCTTATCCCAGTTGGGGAGATGGTCTGTTCCACAGCCATCAGTACGTCGTACTGGAGATAGTATACAGGTGCTCGTTAGGTTACGGGTACACCGGACAGGACTCGCAGGGAAACTGATTGGTTGGTATTATACCCATCGTCAGTTAACAGTTCCCAGATGACATGAGTACAGCATATCCGCAGACTTCACACTGCTACTTCGCCTCGAGTGTGTCCCACTGTTCTTAGATTTCTACCCTACCACGGCTCAAAGGAGTCGTGCAAACAGGTAGCAGTTGGGTGCAGTCCCGAGCACTTGGAGGCAGTAGTGGTTAGACAGGATTCATCTCTCCCGGTATTGGGAGATAATATCGCGCTGTGTCAGAGAGCCATTACGCAAAGTCCCTGGCCAGGGCAAGCGAGATATACTGATAGGTTCCAGTAGCTTCTCAGGGTGTAATGGGATTCGCTCCGACACGACTTATACAGCTATTAGGGGACTGACACTTGCCGCCCCCTAGGCTTGATATGCGATAGTCTTAGACGAACAGACCGGACTGTACGGAGATTGTCACATCAGGCTCAGTGGGAGTTCGGATGATTTTCGTCATCGGCCTTCTTATCGACATCTTCCTGGGGATCGTTACGTACAGCTAGTGCTGCTTGCGGTCTGTGGTTAAACCCACTGCCAGCATAGTGTCGAGTCTTTAGAGTCCCACACAGAGAGTTTCCCTGCTCCAGGAGAAACGATATAGAGGTCGTATGGTTTTACGACAAGGGTTCGGACGCGTACGTGTGTTTACGCACGTACGACTTTTCGGACAGTTTTTACTAGCCGGCTTTGGTTTAAGCCAGATTCTAGTATCGGGTTATTGGATTTATACAGTCTAAAGTTTTTCCGTGTTTTCACGGATTGGAGGGGCATTCTCGTAATTTGTCGGGAAGCTTCTAGAAGAGTGGTGACTAAGGGGTTAAGGTGGTATTGCATTAAATAAAATTAGTGACTCATTTGTGTGATTCATCCATGTCATTAATGCATCATAAATGCTTAATGACTCATGGTGATGAATCACTCATAGATATTTATGAAGCATGGTTGTTAATTCAATTATTTCATTTTTGGATAAATAATAATGCTTCATATATATTATGATAACATCATTATCTCATTTCATTCTCATCTTCACCTTCTCTCTCCTCAAGCTCACTCTCTCTTCAAACCCTAACCCTAGCCTCTCATATGTTGAGATCAAGGGTTAGCTAGACTAATACATCCATAACCTCACTCTATATCCCCTAGGTAGCTTAGATTAGCACTTTAAGCAACCTAGTTATCTCAAGTTTGAGATTAAGCTTGGCGTAGGAGATTTCGGGTGGATCGTCTTTGATTCGAGGAGGCCGTTGAGGTGCCGATGTTTCAAGGAGCCTACGAGGAGTGGAGGACCGCGATGAAGATCCGAAGGACTGGTATCGTGAGGTATAACTTCGTATCCGAGTAGTTAAACCTCTAGTGTTTAGTTAGCAATGGTTTAGATAACGATTCATGCGCTCAAGTCCATGTTACGAAGCTTTGATAATCGTTTTTCATATATTCCGCCTTCCCGCAAGTTCGTGGGGTGCGTGACATGGACTTACAGTAGGGAGTTACCCACTAAAGATGGACCGAGCAGGGTAGCTGCTCGGTGGCCTCTAGACGAGGGCTTCGATTCTTGGCGTCGGTGGATAGTGAACTACCAGCTATGGATGGACCGAGCAGGGCAGCTGCTCGGTTGCCTCTTGGAGAGGGAATTGATCCTTGGCGTCGGTGGGTAGTGAACTACCAGCCATGGATGGACCAAGCAAGGTAGCTGCTCGGTTGCCTCTTGGCGAGAGCTTTGATCCTTAGCATAGATGGGTAAGAAGTTACCCGCTAAGGATAGACCGAGCAGGGTTGCTGCTCGGTTGCCTCTTGGTGAGGGCTTAGATCATTGGCGTCGGTGGGTAGTGAACTACCAGCCATGGATGGACCGAGCAGAGTAGCTGCTCGGTTTCCTCTTGGCGAGGGCTTTGATCCTTAGCGTAGATGGGTAAGAACTTACCCACTAAGGATAGACCGAGCAGGGTAGCTGCTCGGTTGCCTCTTGGCGATGGCTTAGATCCTTGGCGTCGGTGGGTAGTGAACTGGATTTAAGGGTCTGTTTTATGGTAGGATTAATGCCCTCATAAATGATTCTGCACAGATCCCATCTCGAGATTCCATGATGTGGACATTGAACTAACAGATCCTTGATGCGTTCAAGACACTTTGAAAATGGTTCATTTGGAAGCTGGGTAAATTGATTTATTTCTCTACGGACTCGAGCTGTTTTATGATTGGGGTAAAATTTCTTAAGGAATGCTTTTACGAATTCTTCCCAATTTGAAATGGAATGTGCGGTTGTGTTATAAAGCCACTTCTCGGCTATATCATACAGAGTAAATGGGAGAAGACGTAGACGCGTAGCATCCACAAAAAGCTGTGAAGTACCCATCATAGCGCATACATTTTCAAATTTTGTAATAAAGACATATGCGTCTTCAGACTCGAGACCGTGATATTTGGGTAGAAGATTGATGTATTGGGGTTTTATTTCAAAATTGTCCCCGTTGGTTGGTGGAATGGTAAGACAGGTCGAAAAAGGACCTCGCATAGGATAGCATCTCTCTTGGAGAGAGATGCGGGGTGGATTCTGCGCACCTGCGTACGGTGGCAGAGTAGTGGTAAAGAAGTTCGATGGAGAACCGTCCATCGAAGTTGGTGTGGTGGTAGGTAAAGAAGAAGTAGACGTAGAATTACTGACTTCAGAGTCGATAGGGGGAACGCGGATAAGAAGGGCTCTAGAATCCCGTGTCCAGCCGAGCATGCACTAATGGGTTTAGCACAAGTGGCAGCGTTAAGATAATTAAGGAAAATGTGGATTGGTGTTTGTTTTGAAAAAGATACGGATTTTTGAAAAAATGCAAATCACAAAAAATGCACACACAACCCTAAGTCTAGTGGTCACCTAGATCAAGTCTCTAGACCGCTCCTAACTACCAGAAAATAAGTCGCAAGATCAATCCTCTACTACCTCTTTGTCCCTCCTGTGGCCAGGTAAGTGCCAGATAAGTGGAAGGTTCTCCACTACGTAAGTAGTGGGCCTAATTAAGTAACCACTTGCCTTAGACACACTTGCCTTAGACACCACAAAAGAAACGCGGATAAGCAATAGATTACCCACGACCTCCTTCTGTCCTAAGTGAGAGCGACGGTCCTTAGAGTCATGTCTAGATATTTTTTAGTTAATGAGGGTAATACGGATGAAGTTTTGTGATTTTCGGGGCTTAGGAAAGGTAATGAACTCCCCACCTAATCTGAATTTGGTCTTTGCCCCTTAATTTCCGTATTAAAAAAATGCAAACAACCAAGATCAAACACGCACAATTTTTATTTTTGCGGCGCTGCGAATTTTTGCTAAGAATCCTGCAGAAATTGGTTAATGGAGCAAATCAAGGAGGAGATAAGAAAGTACAGGAGATACCAGAGAAATTTCGTACAGAGAAGCAACAGTTACACCGCGGAACCGCCGCATTAAGCTTTTATTGCCGCGGAACCGCGGTCTCGTGATCAGATCACTGCACACAAACTTTTCCAGAGACTCCTGTTCACTCGCTGAACTCTCTGAAATATTCAGAAAATTTTTCTTCTCGCTCCACAGATTCCAGATTTTCTTGCAACAAATCACAACGAATCGTTTAGTGTTTGCGCGAATTTTGATCTAAAAATTCTGATGGATTAATAAATCTTTCAACTCAAATTTCAAAAACGAACAAATTAGCACACTATCCCCGACAACGGCGCCATTTGATTGAATCATTCTCGGTGTGTAGGTAGAAAATTTATAGAAATCACAACCAAAGAAATTTATACCGCAATCAATTAACGGTGTCGATGTAGCGCGTTAATGAATATGGATCGTCCACTGAGAAAGTGTGATTTGATCGTAATTGTTTTAGTTGAGTTGAAAATTAAAGAAGAAAAGAAAATGATTCAAGAATTTTGAAATTTAGTTTCAAGAATTGTAAAGAACTAGATCTAATATCAAGAAATACTAAAAATCAAGAATCAAGAATTGATGATATCCAAATCGAATTAGTAATCAAGATTTGTAATGAGGCTCGTAGGAATCGATCGAATCAATAGATATGATGAAAACTTATGATTACGTATTCTTATCCATTGATGATTTGATGCTAGATCGATGACGATCAACAAGAATTAGGGATCTCTTGCGGAAACTAGGGTTTCATCATCTATCCCTTATCCTTTCGTTGATTTTCATTGAAATGCTAGCCTCTAGTAAATTGAATTATCGATCGTTGATCTCTAATTAAGAGCGAAAACATTCAAGAAAGCATCTCGCTCGAAACTAGGTTGTCGATGATTCAATTTCCTAAAGTTTACAAAACTCATAAGACTTAAGAATCGTTTCAAGATTTGTAATCATCATCTATCTATTCTCTCGATTCCTCCACGAGCGGAGTTTTTACTCAAGCATCATATCAAAGAACACAATCAAGAATTGAGATCTAATCATAATGCTCAAATATAAAGATAAGTAAGATAAAGAAATTTCACCATTTATTATTCAACAATTCCGTTACAATTCGCTCAAGAACTACAAGAATTTGAGGAAGGAACTCGATCGTCGAATTAGCTCCGCACCGTCTCCGTGAGTCGCGGATCGTCTTGGATCACTTGCTCGGCTGAAGATCGGCGTCGCTTCTAAAAGGTTGAAGGATTCTTGCTTGATTTGTACTCGGAGATCTTGAATTTGGCTTTAGGTGATGGATTAGGGTTTGGGTGCATAAGTTGTGTCACTCAACTTGTGGGATTTTTGGCTCAATTTTCAACAACCCTTCAACAACTTAGAATGAAGCTCTTAGGTCCTCTTTTATAGCCTTAATTAGGATTAGCTTCCTTTAGAAGCTAGGTTAGGATTAGCTTCACTTGCAAGCTTGGTAGTTAGGTAGAAGTTTCTGGAGTTAGTTAGTTAGAGCTAGCTTCCTTGATAAGCTTGGATATTAGGGAGAAGCTTCTAGGCTTAGGTAGTTATGTGGCTTGCTTAAGAAGCTTGGATGTGTTTAGCTTGCACAAAAAGCTTTGCTGTTCAGACAGAAGCTTCTGGAGATCTCTGGAATTTGCATTGGCTTGAAGAAGTGTGGACCTTGAAAGAAGAAGTCTGAAGTAAAGCTCTGCTGACGTCATCCTCTCGTGGCCGCGGATCCGCCGCGGGAAGAGCCATTCGGCCGCGGATCCGCGGCCGTTTTGAGGCTTTATTGCATCAAACTTTCAGGTAATTCTTCTGTTATCTTCAGGGTTGTTTTCTGATATCTGGAATCTTTTTATACTATCTTGTTTACTGCCATATCATAAGTCTTGGACTTGGCGTATTTTTATCAGCACTTTTAGCTGTTTCGGCTCTTTTACCTGGAATTTCCTGCACAAATTCTCGAGACAAGTGTTGCACTATACAAAAGATCATGCGTGCAATAATAAACACTCAATTTCCCTCAAAATGTCGGTTATAATGTATAACACATGTTATTTGGTATTTTACAGATGTTTTGCTAATATGTGCTATATTCATACCAAACACTTTTAGATGAGTGCAAATAGTAGGGAAATTGATGTGTTAAAAATGCAATATTTTCGACTGATCAGGAGGCGATCCGCAGTCCAGCGAGTAGGGCCTCGTACTCCGCTGCGGTGTTTGAGGCTTTGAACCCGAGCTTTAAAGAATACTCCATCTCTGCTTTGTTCGGGCCCCGAATGATGAGGCCGGCACCATTGCCTTCCTCGGTTGATGACCCATCGACGTAAAGGACCCAATCGGGGACGGAGTCGGGCCTCTCTTTGACCGAGGGTTGAGATCCGGGGACCAGCACGGGCACTGCCTCCTTGTTAGGTATAGTGCATTCAACGACAAAATCGGCCAGGACTTGTGCCTTGATAGCTTGCCTCGGGCGGTATTTGATATCGAATTAGGACAACACCCACCTCAACTTCTCCAAACGACCAGAAGACTCGGGGGGGCGAGAATAGCCCCTAAGGGGCATTCGGTGAGGATGAGGATGGTGTGCATCTGGAAATAGTGCCTTAGTTTTCTCGAGGCCATGATGAGTGCCAGGACAATCTTCTCTATGGCCGGGCACCTTGTTTCCGCATCCTTGAAGACGTGGCTTACATAGTAGACCGGCTTTTGGACTCTCTCGACTTCTCAGACGAGCAGCGAACCTGCAGATTGATCGGACACTGCCAGGTACAGTGATAGCTTGTCTCCTTCAACTGTCCGGGTGAGTAGTGGGGGAGTCGCCAGGTGCACTTTCAATTGCTCGAAAGCGATCTGACATTCCTCCGACCATTCGAACCTTGGGATCTTCCTTAGAGCTTTAAAGAACGGGAGGCACTTTTCCCCGGATCTTGACATGAAACGACTCAGAGCGGCTACCCTTCCCGTGAGTCGCATGATTTCAACGTTGGTCTTGAGCGCTGCCATGTTGAGGATGGCGTTGATCCTCTCTGGGTTAGCCTCGATCCCTCGGTGGGTGACCATGAACCCAAGGAACTTTCCACTAGTGACCCCGAATGCCCACTTGGCGGGGTTCAGTTTCATCTTATATTTGCAGAGTACGTCGAAAGCCTCGCCTAGATCTTTGGCATGCTGATCTGACGAGGTCAATTTTATGAGCATGTCATCGATGTAAACCTCCATCTTCCTGCCGATCTAAGATTTGAACATTCTATTGACTAAGCGTTGGTACATAGCCCCGGCATTTTTGAGGCCGAAGGGCATCACTTTATAACAGTATACCTCTCGGTCCGTTGTGAATGCGGTGAGCTCTTCGTCTGCTGGATTCATACGGATCTGATTGTAGCCGGAGAAGGCATCCATAAAGCTGAGTAGCTCGTGGCCTACCGAACTGTCGACGAGCTGATCTATCCGAGGGAGGGGATAGTTGTCTTTCGGGCAGGCCTTATTGAGATCGGTGAAGTCGACGCACATGCGCCACTTCCCGCTTGCGTTTTTAACCATTACCACATTCGCCAACCACTCCGAGTAAGCCACGTTCCGAATAAAGTTGACTGCGAGCAGCCTGTCAACCTCATTCTCGATCGCTCTTTGCTTGATCGGGACGAGGCTTCGTTTCTTCTACCTGACGGGTCGGACCGCCGGGTCGACCCCGAGTTTATGTGATATTATTTTGGAGTCGATCCCGGGCATGTCAGCGGGCGCCCAAACGAACACATCTGAGTTTCCTCTGAGGAAGTGGACCAGGTCATCGTGCCGAGCCCCCGTTAATAGTGACCCGGTTTGGACGGTTCATTCATTGTCCCGTTCGACGAGGGGGACCTCTATTAGCAGCTCAACCGGGGCTCATCGGATCTCTTTATGCTCGTCCCGAGTATCCAAAGATCCCCTGAATACATCCGTGCTCTCAAGATCATCATTTCTCTCCTCGGGCATCGATGTTGTTGTGAAGCAAATCTTCGTGGTTTGCTGGTTCCCGTAAGCTCGACCTATCCCGCCTTGGATGAAGGGAAACTTGATTGCCAGGTGGTAGGTCGATATCTAGGCCCGGAGGGAATTGAGCGTCGGGCGTCCCAGGAGGATATTGTAGGCCGATGGAATTCTGGCGACGATGAACTCCACAGGCACGGTACGCGTATGGCCTGTCTCCCCGATGTTAAGCAGGAGGGTGACCACTCCTTCTGCCGGGATAGAGTGGTTGGTGAACCCCGACAGGATATGGGCGGTCAGCCTCAGGTCTGACAGGGTGAGCCCCATATGCAGGAAGCAGTCGTAGAAGAGGATGTCTGCCGAGCTTCCCTAGTCGACCAATATCCTTTGCACTTCATAACGGTGGACCCGTGCGGTAATTACCAGAGGGTCATTGTGAGGCAGGGATATCCCATGGAGGTCCTCGTCGGTCAAGATGATGGGTTCGGCTGTTTTGACTCTCTTCCTTGGTTGGCTGCTAGTCCCTTCAACTAGCAAGGGGCACCGTGTCTCGTCGACCCTAGGCGCACCCCCCGCTGATACGACCATGATTTGGCCGATCATCAATTCGCCGGGAGGGGGTGGTGCTCTTGTTCTCGGTCGGCTTGTCCCGTAAATATCTTACCAGGTGCCCCGAGCGGATCAACTCCTCGATATAGTCTCGGAGCTGTTTGCAGTTCTCGGTGGGGTGTCCCTGCGACTTGTAGAAAGCACAATATAGGCCTCGTGTCCGTTTAGTCGCCTTATGGTTGACCAGGGGAAGTTTGAAAAATCTCTCTCCTTTGCCTCCTCCAACAGCTCTGTCTGGGAGATATTGAGCGGGGTATACTCATGGAACTTTGGGGAGTAAGGCTTTGGCCGGTCAATCATCTTTTTATCCTCTCTTGTCCTCTTCTTCTGAGGGTCTGGTCTGTCTGAGGTAGGTTCGTGTTCACCTCGGATTCGAGCTGGATCTCCCGCTCAGTCCAGGCTTTTACTTCAGCCATGGTCTTAGGTTGCGCTAATGCAAAGGAGCGGAGCCACTCCTTGTGCCTAAGACCCGACCTAAGTGCGGAGATAACCATCTTATCCCAGTGCTCTGGGACCTCAAAGAGGGCGTTGTAGAAGCGGGTGATGTATCCCTTGAAGGTCTCCTTGTCCCCGCTCTTTATAGTGAAACGATGATCGACGGTCCGCTTCTGCTGTCTATTCCCGACGAAATGGCCGAGAAACTGGGTGGCCAGCTCATCGAAGGTAAAGATTGAGCATGGCGTGAGTCCTCGAAACCAGTCTCGTCTAGAGCGGATGGGAGTGGTGGGGAAAGCATGGCATTGTGCGGCGTCAGAGTTGTCCTGGAAACTCATCCCTGCTGTGAACGCGTCCAAATGGTCTTTTGGTTCAGACTTTCCGTCGAAGAGGGAGACCTTTGGGGGCTTATTCCTAGAGGAGACGTGGACAACGAGAAGCTTCTCGGTGAAGGGCCTCGTAAGCGAGTCGGCGGCATATCTAGCCCCGTTGCTTGAGGGACGATTCTGCCGATGTATACTCTCGATCTTCTTTTCGAGGGCATCGAGTCAGTCGTGGTATCCTGAGGATTCAGCACGCTCGGATTTATGGTCCCTGCTGCTGCCGACCTGCGCCAGGCCGCGGTTCCGGTTCCATTCTATGAGGTTCCGTAGGTCCTCTGGAAAGGTTGTTTTCGAGCTGCTGTGGTGAGTCCCGTCCGCACGAACCTGTCAAGGGAGAGGGCGCCGGCCATGCCCGGGAGAAGGCGAGCTGACTGACACCTCCTCAGGAGGGACAGGAGCGCGATGGGCCTCAGGGCGAGACGCTCTTTCATAAGATCTCGGCGTCGAGCTGTGAGGTGCCCACTGGGTCATCGAATTGGTCGCCACGGGGGATCTGTGGCCGCCGGAGATAGCGTAGCGGTGCCCGGATGCGCCGGCGCGGGCAGTGTCTTCTCTCCCTATGTGTCGCTTCCGAGGTGGGGGAGCGGTGACTTGGAGAGCTTGTCCCGCTATTTGGACACGGACAAGCACATCCATGATGGACGCGAGTCGATCTATCCGCGCAGATAGGATGTGAATGGCGTTCGGAGGAGGAAGGGACCCACCCGCATCTCTGTTCTTGGGAGGACGGCGGCTGGAACTTGGATCGTCGCGATGGTCACTCGCCATGACTCCGAGATCGGAAAATTAACTTTCGTTGAGTGGAATTTCTCGCTTCCCACAGACGGCGCCAACTGATGGAGCTCAGGATCTCCTTCAGATGTTGTCTTTCGTTGTTCTGTAGCGAGCGTTGATGGATGACTGAGATTGAGTTTGAGGGTTGCCTCTTGATGTGTGTGGATCTCAGTGGGCTTGATTTAGAATGAAGCCGAGCTACCTGCAAGGAAGTCCCGGGGTGGTTGTACCACTGAGGACCCTCCGACGATCAAGTTAGTCGAGATATTTTGGCAGAGTAGCGGCCTATTGGGTAAAATTGCCTTACCTGAGTCGTCTAAGAGAGTGGTTTATATAGTGGCAGCCATGGGCTGGCGGGCGCGACATTCACGCCGGCCATTATGCCTCTGGGCGTTACGCCTGCATGAATGGCAGGATCCCCCATTAATGACGAGATACGCTCGTTAATATGGGGGAACGCGATGGCGTGGAACACGGGATCATGGGTGGCAGATATCTCGCGACTGGCGAGATTCGCGGAGCCGTGGCGGAGACGCCTGTGATCTGAGCAGTGGGTCGGTCAGTGATACCGAGGAAGCTATGCTCGGCGGGAGGCTCGGGAACGAGCAAGAGGCTGAGGGAGCTTGGTTCTGTGATAGCTCGGAGGCGAGCTAGGAGGGTTGAAAGAACTCAGCGTGCGGGAGGGCTTGGAGGCGAGCCAATGGTTGTTTGGAAAATGAGTATAGGAGTGGTCTGGGAGGCCATCGAAGGTCGGGAACATTCTCGGGAGGAAGACCCGAGATATGCTTCCAATGTACTTTTCTTGCTCCTCTCTCGTAAGCTTTGGGACACGTCATCTGCCACGTATCATAATCTGGGGAGTCCTCAGTACCGAGCATCATCATCAACAATTATCTGCTTCCTTTTTCTGACAAACCCAAGAAATACACCAATGAACTAGTGGTGGGAAATAGGGGGGTGGGGGGGGGGGGGGGGAGAGACCCGGGATCGAACATTTAGTGGTTCGAAGGACACGTGAGGCCGACGGTCTTCGTTGCGGTCAAAAAAGAAAACTTATGCCAAGCTGCTCTTGCAAGAATTTGGCAGGCAGCTCCAGGTAATATTGTGAATCTCGTGAAATAAAAACCAATATTGAACTCATTATTTACTGCATATCTATACATTTTAAAAGGCATATAATGTTAATTTAAAGTTTTGTTACCATTTTGAAAAGGGTATTCGTCGTCCAGAAGAGAGAAAGAGATGGGACTTTTCGAGCACCCTTCGGACAGAAGGAGCTTGATGAGACCCATGGTTCTGTCCCCCTCCCCACCCTCACCCCTACCACACCTTTCTCTTTCTCATGACCTATCGCATATGGCCGATACACAAAAGAATTTTCCGCTATATAAAGTGATGACTAAATGGAATTCAATGAGACATATACTAGCTAGACATATTTTAATTATAAAATTGCATATGTTGGTTTCTTTAATTGTAGTTTCTACGGTAGGCTACAAAATGTTGTGTTGGGGAAATCGGCTTCTCAAATCAGATAGCACAAAAACAAAATAATACGAAGAAGAAATAGTATATTGGATATAACGTGGTTCGACCATTTCGGTCTATTCCACTCACTCAGGCTTTCATTATAATTAGAGAATAATATACAAGAGATAATCACTCTCACAACACTCTAATCATTCATCTCCCTCTCACACATTCCAAACCCACAAGAGACTACATTTTGGCATACATCGAACTCCTCTCAATAGGAGTATATATATATAGTAACAATCTAACACCATCCATCATCCATTGGTTGCTCACACCAATGCATAACCCGGCCCACAAGGTCCGATCTTAGTTGGACTCTTTTTAGATGTCCAAACGGATACGAGACACGTCTCAGCTTGTTTTTCATTTAGCCATTTCTTGTTTTATATAGGTCTTTTAATATTTAAGAAATTATAAATGGATATTAAGAAGAAGAAACTCTTTAATTTTGTCTATTCATTGTAAGGCGCAAATGAGTGTCACTTATCTAGGAATTAAACTGAAAAGCCCAAAAGTTATCATAATTGAATAAAAGACCGTAAATACATTTTTCTACCCGTTTAATCATAATGCAACGCCTTTTCTGTTAGCGTAGGAGTTGGTAGGAAAAAAAAGCCTATGGTACAATAGGTGCTCCATGTTGGTCTCCTATGATGTATCAACCAAGAAGTCTCTTAATCATACATGTACATTTTTTGAATTTTAGAAACAAATACATTGATGATCTACAGTAACCGGTGGCAAAACAATACATTTAGTCTATCTATCATCTAGCCTTTCGAAAACTGGATAAATTGAAAAGGCTAGCAGCTAGCATCCAAGATGATAGAGTTAAAAGTTGTTCATCATAATACATTTAGAGTTCAACCATATTAGAACTAATTTTCAGGACGATGTCGATATGACCGTCATATTTTCTTCACAACGTTGTTTATATATAAAACCAACACTGATATAAGGTTATCATGGACGTCGATCAAGTTGAGCAGCGGAGAATAGGGTCGGCACTCAAGAACCATCGACTAGCTCTAGAGTAGACTAATAGAGATAGGAAAATCGAAGAGTGGTGTGTTCAGGAATGGGCGCTCGGGTCGTGACATTCACGGACCAAGCAGAATTGCAAAATCAAAATTTAACAAACATAGCATCTAGTTCCAATCACAAGATTGTCATTTACAAACTAATTGCAACTACTTGAAAAACCTAGAGAGCAAAATGAGTTGCTACAACCTTTATAGCCTTTATAGCGTGTTCCCTTACCCAGAGAAAGACCCAAACTAGTCTCCACTCGATCTAGAACAAGCTAACACGACGATCTTCTCGCCGAAGATGATCCATCTTGAGATGGCCCAACTCAAACTCTAGCTTCATTTGATCAAGATCTTCATAAAGCAACTTGCAACATAAACTTGTTAGGAATATGGAGCAAGTGATGTAGAATGTTTTCTTGCTTAGTTTTTCCTCTCTTTTCTTTTTCTAACTCTCTTCTTATAATATCTAAGAGAGAAAGAAGTTGAAGATGGTAATAATGAGAATTCAAATGAGAACAGAACCCCAAACCTTTCTTATCCAAAAATGATAAGATAAAAAAAAGTCTCAGAGTGTCTACACACTTCATTTTAAACAATGACTCATTTTCTCATTTAATCAAATAAATAAAAAGAATATGTTCTCATTCAATCCTCCTCCATGTGTGTCTCATACACACAGCCTATATCAACTTATATGTATCAAATACATATAAAATAATATTTGTATTATATACAAATATATATAAAGAGGGAGAGAAAAATAAAGTAAGAATATATATATATATATATATATATATATATATATATATATCAATCACAAATCAACACTTGATTTAATAATCCGGTCATATCATCGTATATATACCGGCTAATATTATTGAACGCCCAAATAAAGTACTTGTATCATATATACGTGCCTAATCGAACTCCTGCACGTATCCCTATATGCACTCTATATCGTTTCGTCTGAGCAGGGAAATCTTTATGTGGGACTCGAAAGACTCGACAATACGCTGGCAGTAGGTTAGGATCATATCCATGGCCCACAAGCATGTCAGCAGTACTAGCTGTACGTAGCGGTTACCTAGGTATTGTTCGAAAGAAGGTCAACAAGTAAGCTCATCCGAATCCTGCAAAGTCTATCAGTGACAATCTCCGTACAGTTCGGTCTCTTCGTCTAAAAGTGTCATATTCCGGGTCTGGGAGGTGGAAACCGCCAGACTCCCAATAACCTGATAAGCCGTGCTAATATTAAACTCATAACCAGCTGAGAAACTACTGATAACACTTATCAGTAAATCCCGTCTGCCTTGACCAAGAACTTATGGTTATAGCTAATCACGCACAGTGTGATATCAACTCCCTATACTGGGAGAGACGAATCTCTTCGATCGTTCATTGCTTTCATGTGCTTAGGGACTGTACCCAACCAAAACATGTATGCACGACTCTTTAAAACCGTGATAGGGTAGTAATCAAAGTACAGCGGAAACACACACAAGACATTATGACGATCTTAAGTTTACAAACTACCCTATACTCATGTCACTAGAAAACTGCTATCCGACGATAAGTATAATCCCGTCTAAGAGTTCTCTTGTGGCTCCGTTCAGTGAAACTCATTCTCCAATAAGCACATGTATATAATCTTCGATGTCAAACACCAATGGTTCTGAGATCAACTATCGTTCCGGTCGGGGTCAAGAGACGTATACACTGGTTTCTTTGGAATATCGACTCGGTCTTGATACTCCTACAACTAGTGACATTTAAGGATGTGCTTATGGACTACCCATGCTCCACCAGTATAATCCCTATCATAATTTAGATAGTCAAGCAAAGATCCTAAAAGTTTTATCATTATGTATTAACGATACATGATAATGAGTAAAACATATAAATACGATTGATAAAAACAAACCATATAACATGTTATTATCTTGAATAAGATTGTTTTCTGCATATATCCTCCTTCAATTATAATAATTTTTTGGCCACTCCTATTTCCAACACAGCTTTGCATTTGCAGTTGCAAGTTACCTTGCATATGGTTGCATATGGAGTGTCACCAAAGTAATGCCCATGTGTCCGAATAATTATTTTTATTCAATTAAATTTTGAATTTTATTTTTAGCCTTCAATAACAAGAAGCTGCAGTTTTAATACTACAGCAGCAGATCGATAATCTATCAAATTAATCATTGCAATAATAATAAGAGGTTAATGGAGGAAAGGTCTCGTAGGAGGGAATTTCCTCCTATAGCATCGGAAAAATGTATCACCCATAATTTGGGTGGACCTCATGAAGGCAATCACGAGCGAGGCTCGATAGCGTCGACGTCAGCACACAACTACCATGATCCCATCCCCGTCGCCTCCCTAGAGTATTTTAGTTGAATCTGGACATACGCATTCAATTAAAAAAGAAAAGGGGAAGAGGAGATGCCCTGTGCGCACGCCCAAGAACAAATCTGGACGTGCGCATTTAATTAAAAAAAAAAAGGAAAAGAGTAAATGCCCTATGCGTGTGGAGGCTCGAGAACACAAGACCTCCCATTCCGCACACCCATACTACAACCAACTGGCTCATGGGTCACGGATAAATTTTTTTCTAATTTTCTGAAATGGATGCCTTTACAAGAAATATGATTTTCTGAAATGGATGCCTTTGCAAATTCAACACAGACATGCAGGATTCTTACTTTCTCTAATTCTGGGACACATGCATAGGAATAATTTAGGATGAAAATGTTACCGACCGAACCATGTAACTGCTTGAAGAAAGTATCCTGGAGTAAAGGTGATGGCCGCTTGTTTCGCGATATATGTACACTCACTCTTGGCGGATTCATGAACTTGCTTATGTCTCGTGTATTCTTGAGTCATATATAAGGAGGAATCTAGCTAGAGTTACCAAGAAGGCTCGGCGAATGGGATTCCTCCAATGGGTAAAGCTCTTTTTAAATAGAATCCGGAAGTAGAGACAACGGATCTAACATCGGCATAGTGACTAAAATACCGGAATATTTAAATTCCGAAGGAAATTAAATCCCCCAATTACTTTTATCAATATAAACAATAACACATGTTTTAGTAATTCGGATCAAACGAATTCAAATTCATTCCATAACAGCAAAAATATATACTGAAAAGGATATGTCAAAAGATTTGAATAAGTCATGGTAAAAAATATACTGGCTAACTTGGGTCCTAGTGTACTGTCTGGGACCCGCATCTAACTTAGTGGAAGATGACCAATAATTATACCAGGCCAAATTAAATTTTTAAAAAATTATTGTAATATATACATCAGAAAAAAGGCAATTGATATAGAATTCTATCTATAATGGCTATAAAGAATAAAGTATTGTGTTCCTATAAGATACGTCATTTCCTGCTATATAGACGAAAGGTAAAAGTAATTTCCGGGCATCCTAGCAATTTATGGTTCCTTTGTGTGCTTTGCTTCTCTCCAAGGGTTCAAGTATCAGCACAGGTACTGCTTGCTGCCGGGCTGGACGAGCGAAAGGACAAATCATATGTCTTCCGGTGTTGCCTCTACAAAGTCGGAACCGGAGCGATTTTGTGTTCTGGGATCCTTACCACCCTACGGACGCTTTCAACGTTATTGCTTTCAAGCATGCGTATCAAGGAAATCTACAAGGCTCGTTTTCGAGAAATGTGCAAGAGTTTATTCAAAGTTAGAGGACATAAGTTTATTAAAATAAGGTTCCGACCTAAGTGTAATTTGAGGTACGATAGGGACACGTTTTGTATAGAACCGTAAACGTACTTTAAGCCTGTTTGGTTGTAAGAAGCAGAAAATCAAATATTGAACATTAATCGGAATTGCATACGGCCTTGTCCTGTCAAAATAAAATTGCCTTCTTCTTCTTCTTCATAGAATCATATTGGCTAGAACTGTGTTTTCAACCTTAACTCAAGAATTTAGTGTTCCTTAGTAAGTAGAGGTGCTAATCGAACTGAACTGGCTCATGTTTGGCTCGGTAAGGGCTCATCCAAGTTCGGTTAGTTTGTTAATGAGCCAAACTTGAACCAAAATCCTCTTTCGTTAAGTAAACGTGATGATGCTTTATATTGGCGATCTCCCAGATCAGGACACGTGGCAGATTACGTGTCCCAGAGCTCAGAAGAAAGGGACCGTAGTGGCCGACCAGGCCACCCCTGTACCCGACCTGCAAGCACAAGCTAGCTCACCTCAGAGCACCCTGCAAATTGGCCTCCTCGGCCTCTCAGCTCGCCCCCCGAGCTACCACAGGACCAATATACATCGGCCCTCCCGCTCATTCCCGAGCTCTCCCGCCGAGGCCATCTTCCTCGATCCCTCCGACCGACCAACTCCGCCGCTCACAGGCGTAACCGCCGCTCCGCGAATCTCGCCATGAGCGGATCCTCCGCCGGCAACATCCCACGTTCTACGCCATCACGATCCCCATTAACAGGCGATCCGCTTATTACGCGGGCGTGACGTCGGGAGCGTAACCGCCGGCGAGATTCTCGCGCCTGCTACTGCGTACTGCCGCCGCTATATAAACCCCCATCACAGAGGGGTCAAGTAAGCTTTTTTCACCCCACTTAGCCATTACTCTGCTCAGATCTCGTGCTAACTTGATCGCCGGAGGGTCCTCGGTGGTACCAAACCACCCCGGGACTTCCTTGCAGGTACTCGGCGCAAACTCCTCAAAACCACCAATTTCCTCAAAACCCATTGAGACCCACACCAACAGGAGATCACCTCCAAGATCCATCGGGAGATCGACGGAAGACAACATCTGACGGAGACCCGAAAAGGGCCTCCATCAGTTGGCGCCGTTTGTGAGAAAAAGACTCCACAAAAAAATAAAGTTGGCCTTCCGATCTCCATCCACATGGCAAGCGATCACCATGAAAATTCAAGCACCCGCCGCCACCTCCCCCTCAACGGAGGCGTGGATGAACCTCCGTCGAATGTCATCAACCCCTCCGCCGGCCACCGCCTCGCAGACCCCAGCGGTCGCCGGTCCCTCGATCCGTCCCAATCAACCTCGAGGTCCCGCGTCGGAGAGCCTCGCCTCGAGCCTCGTCGCAACCCTGTCCCTGCCAGGATGGTGGCGGTCAGCTCGCCTACTTCCAGGCATAACCGGCACCCCCTCCCTCGACGGGGTCGCGCCCACGAGGCCCGCCAAGGCAGCTCGAAGACAACCTCACCACGGGGCCTAAAGGACCTCGCCAGAAGGAACCGAGACCCATCTGTAAGTCCACGGTAGCGCCCCGGCCGTCTAACAGACGCCAATATGCGGAACAAAAACTTTTACGACTGGCGCTATCGCATACTATAACCCGGATCTGCCATTAAAGCTAAACTAACATATTGTAAAGAGGGTATAATTGTTATACCGAACGATCTGAGTCCTTCGGTCTTTAACCATCATCCCACGCTTTGTTGCAGTTGATCCAAACTCGCTCGATATCCGGTCTCGTCGTCCAGGTGGCACCACGTCGACGGATCTTTAAACGGGCTCCCGCCTCTGAACCGAGGCAACTCGATCGTCAAGTTTACTAAAAGAGACGACCAAGATTGATGTAGAGAATGAGTAGAACACTTTGTCTTGTTACGTCCAAAGTTATGGACGAACGGTTAATGAAGTTGCCTTTTTGGATCGGGTGAAATGAGAAATCAACATATGAAATTTCATGAAGCAAATTTCACAAGCTTTTGCCAAATGAATTAATCCTCTCCCCCACAATAGGGGCCGGCCACTAATATAAGCAAAGGGGATGAGTGTAGGAGAGTGGAGGGGGTGACCACAAGCATTCATACTTATCATCACAATTAAAGAAAGAATGACTCATTTATAACATTAAATGTAAAAGCATGAATCATTAACCTAGTCACCATAACAACTCATCACTTCATTAAATGCTTCATTAATGAACTAATGACTCACATGCCATGTCACCATCTAGAACCATCTAGAAACATGACACACCCAAGAAAAGATAAATCCGCATTTAACCGAATGTTAAATACGGGTGATAGAAAACAGGAAACTGGCAACTTCCAAAAGTGATCCTGAAATGAATTTCAGGATAACCCCGTAACAGTATAAACATACCCGTATTTGTATTACGACCGAATACAAATTCAACTGAGACTAAGATATTATATCTACACAGTATAATACTGGGACCCGGCTTAAACCAAAACCTACCAGTATTATCTGCCCGAAAAATGACACGTGCGAAAACGCATGTGCATTTTCCGAACCCTGCCATAAAACCATACGGCTTCTACAACGTTTCGCCCGAACTTGGGAAAGTGTCTGTGGGGGACTCTAATGACTCATCAATACACTTGCACTGGGTATAACCCCTAGCACGTTAGAGGTACAAGCTGTACGTAACGGTTTGCCTAGGTATTGATTGGAAGGGAAGCTGATGAGCGAACTCATCTATAAACCCTACTGAGCCTGACAGTGACAATATCCGTACAGTCCGGTCCATTCGTCTTATGAGTATCGCATATTAGGCCTAGGGGTCGGTAAACGTCAGAGCCCCAATAGATGCATAAGTCGTGTCAGAGAGCAGCCCAGAACACCCTGAGATACTACTGGTATACCTACCAGTATATCTCGATTACCCTGGCCAGGGATTTCGTGTAATGGCTCTCCTAAACACTGCGCGATCTCACCCCCAATACCGGGAAAGACGAATCCCCGATGATCTGCTCACTGCCTCCATGTGGCTCGGGACTGTACCCAAAATATACCTGTTTGCACGTCTCCTTTGAGCGTGGTAGGGTATAAATCAAAGCACAGTGGGAACTCACACGAGAAAAATGACGACCTCAGGTCGATGAACTAACCTGTACACATGTCACCAGGGAACTGCTATCTGACGCTAGGTATAATACCAACCAGCAAGTTCCCGGCGAGTCCTGTCCGATGTACCCATAACCTAATGAGCACCTGTATACATCTTAGGTGATCCAACTGACACCAGTGGCTTGTGAGACCGGCCACCGCCCCTCGTCGGGGTCTCGACTGTATACACTAGTCTACTCTGGAATATCGATGCCCTGTCTTGAAACTCCCATAACTAGGGACACTTTAAGGATGTGCTTATAGACCCCAGCTCCCACATATATGATCGCCATCATACTGCTGGTAGTCAAGCAAGAATCCTATGGGCTCTATCAACATATACATGATGATAAAGACAAACCAGATAGCATACTATCATCTCGAGTAAGACTGTTCTATCGGTATAGGTCCTCCCTCAATCATTGCAATCACGTACCTGCAATCCAATAATTGACTTAGAGGGCACTATATCCAACAATCTCCCAGTTGCACTTAAGGCTAATTATTGTGATGTCGCGTACTCACAGCTCGTGTGATACCGAGTATCCAACTCCTCTACTAATCAGTTTCACAAACTTCGTTTGCAAAACTATTATGTTCGAGAAATAGCCTCAGTGAGTGGATCCGCCCTGATATTTCTTTCTATGTCTCTCTTATAATCAAGTTCGCGGAGAAAACCATCTCCCGAATCGAGTAATACCTGTCTTAGAATATGTCTAGATATCTGATGGGACTTAGTTCATAAATGAACTCCAAATCCAAACTTCTTTAGACTGTATCGATAACTGAAACTTATCAGTTTCCAGCACTATGCCTCCCACAGTATCCTCTTAGACTATCTGTCCATAATACTGTCCCTTGTCTGAGGGAAAACTATAACTCAGACAATCACCATGTCATCCAGGTCACCTGTGAAGCCTAGAATAATAACCGTCTCCCGAAGGAGGCTATCGTCATCAAATCCGTAGAACATGTACTTATGTTCTATAACTGCTTCCGTATGTTTCTTCAGGATTGGATTAATATAAACTTATAGCAACTAGTGCAACAACGACATCTGGTGTGGTACTTGACATCTCACGATTGACTCAATTGCTTAAGCAAGTGATCTGCCAATCATGTATGTTCCTCTCCCCTTTAGTCTGTAAGACACCATTAGAGAAGGTGACTCGATCACCTGCAGGTACACCACCATGCCAAGAGTCATCTATTCTAAAATACTATTAGAATACTGTCAAAGTACCCACATTGGGAAACTACCCAAATCTAGATCTAAAACCATAGATCTAGAAACCAGAATGTCAAATATTATATCCATATCCTTTGTGGAGAAACAATTGTGTGACGACCAAAGTACAACCGATTATAGTATAGGAATTTCACTTCCTACTCTGTGTATGTCATCAAATACCAGGACATTACACCCTACTACCTTCTTAACAGATCCATCCCCTATTCTGATGAAGTCAAACCTATGACTGTCATATCAAAATTAGATGATCTATCTCCGCTACAATTGCTCAAGTCTATAAATAGACATAAGCTACTTGCGCACTATGCTTCCGCTGCTCCCACTGATTACGATAACCCTCTGGCAGAATAATATATTCGTACACTTCTAAAACTAGTTTAGAACGACGCTATACATATCCTCCTGCCGGGTCTTATAGTCTGGAACAACAGTAGTGTCAAGTCTGGGTAAACAAGAATCTCCCTGTCACCTTCCTTGAGGCTACCGGAGTACCTCTCGGGTGTCTGAGGTTACCCACCATATCTGCGGAGTGGCTATTAGAATGTCAAGCCTGATTGAATATATAGGTCCTATTAAACTTTCCGTAATCGTTTGTGGTTCTGGAATCACTTCCAGTTCCACCATACTCCCACTATTGTTTTCTGAAAAAATCCATTTTATTAAAACTGTGGCGAGTCAAAAACAATATCACTATTGATCTCCCAGATGGTAGAAAATCAACCCTCGTCAAAGCCAGGGTCAACCCACAAACTGCCATTATAGAAACGTGCTTCGAGTTATCCAGTGTCTGGTTTTAAGCATAAGCTGGACAACTCCCTGTATCTTAACATCGTTAAGATATGAACCATTCTATATCCAATATAGAAACTTTGGCACTTGTTTAATTGGAACCAGATTCAAATCATGCAGCTGTCTCCAGTGCATATCATCTTAATGGAGAGAGGCTAATCAGCATTACTCAACTTAGGAATCCATCCATTTATGAGTAACCTGAAAGAGAAACAAGTTTCTCAAAACTATTACTATCAACTGAATACCAATCACAAGTATCTACATCTTTGATTTCTTTAAAGAATCTCGATACTTGCGACACCTGGTTCTCTAGTTTATTCTTATACCCGCAACTTCTCAATACTTAGACATTGTATTTCTACGAAACACTTGTCTAAAAACTAGAGAAGTTACAAGTAAACAGAATATAGTACGAGGACTAACCCCTTTGTCCTGATGGACACTGGACAACATACAATACTCTGTATAAGTCCGCTGAGTTGAATAACTCAAAACTTGTGCATGGTAGGTTGAAAACTGTGCCCAGGCGATTTCCTCAAATATCACCAATTACAACGAATTCCGATATAATGAGGATGATCACCTATTTCCCAATAACTTACTCCCACTCATTATCTGTAAAACTATACAGATGTGAGAATCATACCTGGTAAATACATACCCTGGAGTAAGTATCCAATCGGGAAATCAGTTTTCTATTAACAATGCACAGTGAATATGAAACATAAATATGTTTCGTAGGGGTATCCTGGTATTCTTAGTAATGCCTCTTCCATAATCCAATTCATGACTGTAACCGTATATTTCTTTGTCATCTCTCCAAATCCCTTTATTTGTCTTTAGTCATTACCTTCGGTACACCATTGTTAGGCTAAGTGGTTTTCTTCCTTCCCCACCGTTCGGCACCAGCCTATGGTTTGGAAGAAGAATATCCAGTAAGAATAATAGGTGTATCCTCCTTAACCTAGGAGTACTCGCAACTTGAGAAAAGATGATGATAAAATACAACTGAATAAACATTATTCCCATTTCTCCTGAACCAGAATCCATCCTCGAAAAAATATCCTTCGAGTTCGTATATAATCATACGATGGATTTATCCAATGGAATTGGATGTTCGCAGTGATACGGGTTGTTCTGGAGAAATAAAAAGGTGAAGTAGGAGTGCCGATGAGGTACACGGTTTGGTCGTGAATGATAACAGTCGCAATTTACTTTGCCCTCTTTCTAACCCTTTATTTTGTCTTTAGTTATTACCTTCTGTACACACTACTTAGGCTAATTGGTTTTCTTCATTCCCTACCTTTCGGCACCTTCCTATGGTTTGGAAGAAGACTATCTAGTAAGCGTAATAAGTGTACTCTCCTAAACTAAGGAGTCATCGCAACATAAGAGAAGGTGATAATAAAAGACAACTGAATAAACCAATTCTATTTCTCCTGAACCTGGATTCATCCTCGAAGAAATCCCTCCGAGTTCGTGTATAACCATACGATGGATCTATCCAATGGAAGTGGATGTCCGTAGTAATACGGGGTGTTCTGAGAAATACAAAGGGTAAAAGAAGGAGCGACAATGACTTATGCAACTTTAGACAATCCAAAAGCCAGTATTTTAAGAGGGTTCGGTCAGCTTGGTCACTGAGTTATAGTCTAGGGTCGGTCAAAAGTCGCTGCCAAAGAGAGAGAGAAAAGAAACACTCTACGTGCACTCTAACCTAGATCAGAATGGTTATCACATTATTTAATCTGGAAACCTCCCACTGTAATCTCAAATTCTCCTCCAAACCTGAAAGAAGAATTAGTCGGGATCACCCGAAGAGTAAACCAACTCATCAGTGGGAATCGGGATCCAACTATCATCGCATGATAACTTGATGGAAGCCACTCAAGTTAACACACTCCAGAAGGTATGCGCAAGTCTGGCAAGTTTCCTGTATGTTTGAAACTCCCGATATAATTTTTATCCCATGCTCTTATGACCTAGACGTAGGCCAACAAATCATAAGCCACATGTCAAGTTCTACCCGTCGTTGTCCTGATTAATTTAGTACATCATACAAGCCCTTGACGTAGGCCAACAAGGCTGTACGTCTGTCCTAAAGTTAATGCATCTATCTATGCAACAAACGAATGCTCAGCAGCTACCAAACACTATGCCTTGACGTAGGCCAACAAATATAGCTTGAATACTACTGACCATTCATAAGAAATGACGGAGGATTACGGTTGGTTTTTGGCGAAAAACCTTTAACGTAATGAACTTGATCTCGTTGAAGGAACCTGATAGCTTTTTATAAAAAATATAGTGATGAAAACCTTTTGCTAAAGAGGTCACTCCCGGTGAAGGGATCTCAGCTCTTTCCTCGTGGAATGAGGTGCAGGATATTCTAACTGAATACCGCGATGCAAAGCAACTTGTGATCGACTATATTGAAGTTATTACCCTGACGCAAACTTCTGCCCAAGGGGTCACTCCCGGTGAAGGGATCTCGGCCCTTGCCTCGTCAAATGAGGTGCAGGATATTCTAACTGAATATCACTATGCAAAACAAAAGGAAACGTCTTTGTAATAACTCCTTTTAAAATTTGTTCCAACAACATCAAATATAGGTTTGTTTTATCGTTGCATTAATAAGAATCAATGCAGGCCCATCAAACAATCACACCAGAAAAGAACGAAAAATAAAATGTACGTATATGCCATCCGGATTCGTCACTGGGTCCCGTCATCACCCGTTAGGTTACTTAACTAACGACAGAGCGGGGGCTGGACTAGCGCGGGTGTAAAACATATACAACATCTAATAGTATATAGACTAATATACAATAATCGCTCCAGGCGTGATAATATGCAACATTACAGAAAAGTAATAAGCATCACAGAACAATACAGATAATCTGGGATCCCCGGGTTTCACAGAGCCGCTGCTGAAACCTGACGTTCCCCTGGTCGTGTGGATAGCCTGTGCAATGAAACCTAGACCCCTATGGGTGCGGCAAGTTACCCGCCAAACCCTGAAGCGAGGTAGTCCCCCACATCATAGTGAATGGAATACCCAGCACTTCACGGAATCCGGTAAATTGAGCATCCCTCCTTGGGTCAAACTGTACCCCCTACGAGTGCGGCGAATAGTCTACCAATTCTAGAGTGAGGTCCCTTTACCTCTCAAAGCCATGAGATACGGACCCGTTGCCCTTCAGAACCCGGCTATCCGTGCACTCCTTCGCGGGGTAAACCTAGTACAGAAAAATATATATATACAACGGGTACATCGACCTCAGCCCGGTCGTGCCCCAAAAGAATATTATACAACAGGCAATGACGGCAGTCCACATGTTGGACGCTCGCCTCGCAATATCAAATATACAAATAAATCTAAACAGCACTATCATTGCACCCTGCTATCCACCACGACAAATCTGCAACATCACAGCACAACACAGAACATCAACGCGAATGTCACGTTCGCAAACCCGTCTAAAAGAACTATAGCAATTAGACGCGGTTTACCGATCAAATGACATTCCCGGTCGGAGATATAAAGTAAGTACTGTAAACTAACACGTTTAAATTTCGATCGACAAAATTTCCCGAAGTGGGCCCCACAAACATCTGCTGTACAGTAACATAAATTGGGCCCAAAATAACCTTACCAGAAACCACAATATCCCAAGTGGAAAGCCCAGCAGAAAAATGGCCCATCAAGTCGCCAATACGGCCACGCTTCCGCGGTCAAATCTAGGATTTGACCGCAGATCCGCGGTCGTACGGACGAATTGATGGATCGTTTTTCTTCAGTCTCCAAAAAAAATGCCTGCTTGATTTTTCTGTATGGTTAAAATAATTTTTAGACTTAATTTAAAAACGACAGAAACTTTGAACTGGAATTTTACGGTTTTCGAAAATCCGTTCGATCGATATTTTAAACGCGTTAGCACAAGTTAGTATAGCTTAATGGTGAGGCTCTGATACCACTGTAAGTCCACGGTAGCGCCCCGGCCGTCTAACAGACACCAATATGCGGAACAAAAACTTTTACGACTGGCGCTATTGCGTACTATAACCCGGATCTGCCATTAAAGCTAAACTAACATATTGTAAAGAGGGTAGAATTGTTATACCGAACGATCCGAGTCCTTCGGTCTTTAACTATCATCCTACGCTTTGTTACAGTTGATCCGAACTCGCTCGATCTCCGGTCTCGTCGTCCAGGTGGCACCACGTCGACGGATCTTTAAACGGGCTCCCGCCTCTGAACCGAGACAACTCGATCGTCAAGTTTTCTAAAAGAGATGACCAAGATTGATGTAGAAAATGAGTAGAACACTTTGTCTCGTTACGTACAAAGTTATGGAAGAACGGTTAATGAAGTTGCCTTTTTGGATCGGGTGAAATGAGAAATCAACATATGAAATTTCATTTAGCAAATTTCACAAGCTTTTGCCAAATGAATTAATCCTCTCCCCCACAATAGGGGCCGGCCACTAATATAAGCGAAGGGGGTGAGTGTAGGAGAGTGGAGGGGGTGACCACAAGCATTCATACTTATCATCACAATTAAAGAAAGAATGACTCATTTATAACATTAAATGTAAAAGCATGAATCATTAATCTAGTCACCATAACAACTCATCACTTCATTAAATGCTTCATTAATGAACTAATGACTCACATGCCATGTCACCATCTAGAACCATCTAGAAACATGACACACCCAAGAAAAGATAAATCCGCATTTAACCGAATGTTAAATACGGGTGATAGAAAACAGGAAACTGGCAACTTCCAAAAGTGATCCTGAAATGAATTTCAGGATAACCCCGTAACAGTATAAACATACCCGTATTTGTATTACGACCGAATACAAATACAACTGAGACTAAGATATTATATCTACACAGTATAATACTGGGACCCGGCTTAAACCAAAACCTACCAGTATTATCTGCCCGAAAAATGACACGTGCGAAAACGCATGTGCATTTTCCGAACCCTGCCATAAAACCATACGGCTTCTACAACGTTTCGCCCGAACTTGGGAAAGTGTCTGTGGGGGACTCTAATGACTCATCAATACACTGGCACTGGGTATAACCCCTAGCACGTCAGAGGTACAAGCTGTACGTAACGGTTTGCCTATGTATTGATTGGAAGGGAAGCTGACGAGCGAACTCATCTATAAACCATACTGAGCCTGACAGTGACAATATCCGTACAGTCCGGTCCATTCGTCTTATGAGTATCGCATATTAGGCCTAAGGGGTCGGTAAACGTCAGACCCCCAATAGATGCATAAGTCGTGTCAGAGAGCAGCCCAGAACACCCTGAGATACTACTGGTATACCTACCAGTATATCTCGATTACCCTGGCCAGGGATTTCGTGTAATGGCTCTCCTAAACACTGTGCGATCTCACCCCCAATACCGGGAGAGACGAATCCCCGATGATCTGCTCACTGCCTCCATGTGGCTCGGGACTGTACCCAAAATATACCTGTTTGCATGTCTCCTTTGAGCGTGGTAGGGTATAAATCAAAGCACAGTGGGAACTCACACGAGATAAATGACGACCTCAGATCGATGAACTAACCTGTACACATGTCACCAGGGAACTGCTATCTGACGCTAGGTATAATACCAACCAGCAAGTTCCCGGCGAGTCCTGTCCGGTGTACTCATAACTTAATGAGCACCTGTATACATCTTAGGTGATCCAACTGACGCTAGTGGCTTGTGAGACCGGCCACTGCCCTTCGTCGGGGTCTCGACTGTATACACTAGTCTACTCTGGAATATCGATACCCTGTCTCGAAACTCCCACGACTAGGGACACTTTAAGGATGTGCTTATAGACCCCAGCTCCCACATATATGATCGCCATCATACTACTGGTAGTCAAGCAAGAATCCTATGGGCTCTATCAACATATACATGATGATAAAGACAAACCAGATAGCATACTATCATCTGGAGTAAGACTGTTATATCGGTATAGGTCCTCCCTCAATCATTGCAATCACGTACCTGCGATCCAATAATTGACTTAGAGGGCACTATATCCAACACCATCAAGAACTATGGTCATGACGACAAGGGGACAATCGAGCGCCTGTGAGACTCAGCACCCCACGCCGGCAATGGGGGCCAACGGCCGCCCGAGAAAAAAAGGCCAGGGACCACGAGCCTATCACCTTTGGCGACGAGGATCTCCACGGCATATCCATGCCCTACAACGACCCTCTGGTGATCACGGCCCGAATCCACCGGTATGAGGTTCATCGGATGCTTGTCGACTCGGGTAGCTCGGCAGACATCCTCTTCCACGACTACTTTCTGCGCATGGGGCTCACCCCAACAGACTTGAAACCGACCTCCCACGTCCTTTCAGGGTTCACCAACCACTCTATCCCGGCGGAAGGAGTGGTCACCCTGCAGTTCAACGTCGGGGAGCCCGGCCGCACCCGTACGTTGCCTGTGGACTTCATCGTAGCAAAGGTCCCATCGGCCTACAACGTCCTCCTCGGCTGCCCGACGTTGAACTCCCTCCAGGCCCAGATATCGACCTACTGTTAGTGTATATGTCCCAGGGGCCATTATTGTATCATACTAGTTTGTATATTACTTAATGGAAGTTTGGGATATTCACAGTTATATAACAGTCTTCCTAAACATGGTAGTATGCTACTTGGTTTTATCTATCTTAATATGTATGTTCGTATTGATAGAGCCCTTAGGATTTTGCTTGACTACCAGCGTTGTGATGGCAGTCACACTAGTGGGGGCTGGGTAGTCTACAAGCACATCCTTTTCCAGGTCCCTAGTCGTAAGATTATCGAGACAGGGCATAGATACTCCGGAGTAAACTAGTGTGTACGCTTCTTGTCCCAGCTGGGGAGATGGTCTGTCCCACAGCCGTCAGTACGTCGTACTGGAGATAGTATACAGGTGCTCGTTGGGTTACGGGCACACCAGACAGGACTCGCAGGGAACTGTTGGTTGGTTTTATACCAGTCGTCAGTTAACAGTTCCCAGGTGACATGAGTACAGCATAGTCCGTAGACTTGACACTGCTACTTCGCCTCGAGTGTGTCCCACTGTTCTTAGATTGCTACCCTACCACGGCTCAAAGGAGTCATGCAAACAGGTAGCAGTTGGGTGCAGTCCCGAGCACTTGGAGGCAGTGGCGGTTAGACAGGATTCGTCTCTCCCGGTATTGGGAGTTGATATCGCGCTGTGTCAGAGAGCCATTAAGCAAAGTCCCTGGCTAGGGCAACCGAGATTTACTGGTAGGTTCCAGTAGTTTCTCAAGGTGTAATGCGCTACGCTCCGACACGACTTATACCGCTATTAGGGGATTGACGCTTGCCACCCCCTAGGCCCGATATGCGATAGTCTTAGACGAACAGACTGGACTGTACGGAGATTGTCACATCAGGCTCAGTAGGAGTTCGGATGGGTTTCCTCATCGGCCTTCTTATCGACATCTACCTGGGGACCGTTATGTACAGCTAGTGCCGCTTGCGGTCTGTGGTTAAACCCACTGCCAGCATAGTAGTCGAGTCTTTAGAGTCCCACACAGAGAGTTTCCCTGCTCCAGGAGAAACGATATAGACGTCGTATGGTTTTACGATAAGGGTTCGGACGCATACGTGTGTTTACGCACGTATGACATTCGGACAATTTTTACTAGCAGGCTTTGGTTTAAGCCAGATTCTAGTATCGGGTTATTGGATTTATACAGTCTAAAGTTTTTCCGTGTTTTCACGGATAGGAGTGGCGTTCTCGTAATTTCGCGAGAAGCTTCTAGAAGGATGGTGACTTGGGGGTTTAGGTGGCATTTGCATTTATTGTTTTAATGACTCATTTGTGTGATTCATCCATGGAGTTAATGCTTCATTAATTGTTCTAATGACTCATGAGATGAATCACTCATATGAATAAATGAAGCATGGTTGTTAAATCATTTATTTATTTATTTGATAAAACATAATGCTTCATATATATTCAAATGAGATCATTATCTCTTCTTATTCTCATGCTCACATTCTCTCTCCTCAAGCTCTCTCTCTCTTCAAACCCTAATCCTCCCTTCTTATGTGTTGAGATCAAGGATTAGATAGACTAATTAATCCATAACCTCACTCTATATCACCTAGGTGCCTTTTATTAGCAACTAAAGAAACCTAGTTACCTCAAGTTTAGAGGTGAAGCTTGGAATAGAAGCTCTCGGGTGGATCGTCTATTACATAGAGGAGGCCGAGGAGGAGGTGGAGAACGAAAAGACGAAGGACTAGGTTCACTAGGTATAATCTCTTTTCATAGTAGTTAAGAACTCCTATGCTTGTGTTAGTTATAGTTTAGCAAAGATTCTTCGGTTAGTCGATGTTAACTCAAAGAACAAGATCGTTCATGTTTCCGCCTCCCCGCAACTCGTGGGGTGTTGTACATCGACTTACAGTGGTATCAAAGCCTCGCTAAACAATAATTAACTCATTAGCAAAGTCGTAAGAATTTCGAACGCAAAACGAACCGGAAAAAACATCGAAATCACATAGTTTCTGTCGATTTTAAAACAAGCCCTAAAAATTTTTCAGGGACCTTCAAAATAACCTACAGAGACCTATAAGAACACAGAGAAAAATTGGGTTCATGAATCGGCCAAAGAGCCACGGAACCGCGGCCGATCCCACCGATCCGCCGCGGATCCACGGCCGAGTTGGAGCCGACTCAGCCCAAGTTTTTCCAATGGCTCTTCTGTGATGTTTTTGTCTTTTCTGGAATGTTTATTTTCTGCTCAAGTCTCAGGTGCACAGAGAAGTTTTGGAGTAGAATCTGATGTGTTTGCTCGATCGAAATTATATGATATTTGGCTAATAAGATTATATCTGTGATTGTATAATGTATTCGTAAACCTCCCCTAACTGCTAGTATGTCGGTCGGCAGAGGGTTGCACATTTCTGTAATGGATTTTACTGTTTGTGGTTATGAACTGTATTGGACTATTGTGATGATTAGCCGGGGTTTGTGATGGGTTATTATATTCATTCATTCAATGTAATTGTAATATGTTGTAATATTATTTTGCGGGGCACATCCAGGTTGCAGTTGTAGCCATCGTTGTATTATTTCATTTTACTGTTTTTGCTCCTAGGATAGACCCAAGGTGGGGTGCACAAACTACCGGGTACTTTGAAGTGTTTAGTGGCCTACTTACGTTGTTGAGGGAGACCGCTTCACTTCGGGTACTCGGCGGGTAGTTTGCCGTACCCGTAGGGGTCTAGGGTGGGGTAATGGCTATTCATCACAACTGTGTAATCCGTCTTTCGTTGCAGGCTCAAAAGAAACGCGGATTGCTTGCATATCCAATAATGTTCATCTGTGATCTGGAATGCCTATTATTGCGTCTGATGAATGTACAATATCTATATATGATAACTATTTAGACGTCACTTATGTTTTACACCCGCACTAGCCCAGCCCCCGCTCTGCCGTTAGTTAAGTAACCTAACGGGTGATGACGGGACCCAGTGGCGAATGCGGATGGCATAAGAGAACGTTGTATTTTCGTTGTTTTCTGCGATGATAGGTTAATGATGGGACGCATTATTATTAATGCAAAGAAAATAAACCAAAGTTGAATCGTTGGAACAGTTTAAAAGAAACCACTCGGTTAATTTTAAAACAGAAGATATTTTTAATTGCGGAGCTTTAACCACTCCTTTTAAAAGCTATCAGGTTCCTTCGGTCATATCAAGTTCACTACGTTCACGGTTTTGCCAAAACCATTCGTAGCCCTCCGTCATTTCATTTGGGTATTCGGTAGTATTCAAGCTATGTATTTTGACCAACGCCAAGGCATAGTGTCTGGTAGCTGCTGGGTATTCATTTGTTGCATAGATAGATGAGTTAGTTTGGGACAGTCGTATTATCATTTTGGCCAACGTCAAGGATATGTACGGATAGGTTCAAATTAACAAGATAATGATGGGTAGAACTTGACATGTGACTTATGACATTTTGACCAACGCCAAGGTCATAAGAGCATGGGGCAAAAATTTATATCGGGAATTTCTAAAGAAACTGAAATTTGCAAAGAGATGCATACCATTTGGAGTTTGATGAATATTGGTAGGATTCCTTCAACATTATCATACGATGATATTTGGATCCCGATCCTACTGTGAGTATATGCTACTCATCAGGAGATTCGTCACTTAACGATCAATGCTATAAACCAAGTAGGTGCCGAGAAAAGTGTCAGCGGGGCTACGCCACCAGAGAAAAGAGGTTATTTAATTAAGGAACTTCGCGAAAGCGTTGGAAAACCTCCCTCGAAGTATCGACACTGGCCTGGCTAAACGGTTAAGCAAGTATTGTACGGTGAGAATAGTCCTGGCTAATTCTTCTTTTATAGTTTGAGGAAGGATTCGAGAAACAGTGGGAGCCATCCAGTTTAGATAAACTAAAAACCACTCTAAACTTGCAAGAGCATCATGCTAAAGTGTTTCTTCTCTCTCTCCTACTTGCAGCGACCATGAAAATGACTGGACTTAAGTTACTTTTAAAGAAAAATATACTGACAGGGCCAAACTATAAAGATTGGCTGCGGAATATCAAAATGGCTTTGACCTATGACAGATTGGGGTATGTCCTCACCACTAAGGCACCTGCAGTCCCAGGTCCCAAATCCAGTAATGCGGATAAGGAAATCCGCAAAACCTGGGAGTTAGATTGCGCGAAGGCCAAGTGCATCGTGCTTGCCTCGATGAACAATGAACATCAGAGGAGGCACGAGGATATGGATCTAGATGCCATATTTCTCCATACAAAGGAACTTTATGGAGAGCAATCTCGTATAGCAAGATACGAGACCTCAAAGAACTTGTTTCGAGCGAGATTGGCCGTCGGATCATCGGTAGGAGAACATGTCCTAAAGATGATAGGCTATATAGAAGAGCTCGCAGACCTTGGAACGACTTTGGATAATGAGCTCTATACAGACTTAATTCTCCAGTCCCTTCCTTCCACCTACGTCCAGTTTATTCTGAATTTCAACATTCAAAGAAAAGAAGTTGAACTTCCAGAACTCCTTAACAATTTAAGGAGTGCAGAGGCCACCTTGCAGAAGGCAAGGGAAACACCCGCTATGTTTGTTAGCGGTGCTTCATCTTCCAGGTCCAAGGCTAGGGCCAAAGGAAAGAAGAAGAAGGCCGCCACCAAACCTAGAGGAGGTGTTAGTAAGGTGGGAGCGAAGGGAAAGAAAAAGTTTGCGGAGTGCTTCCATTGTCATAGGAAAGAGCACTGGAAGAAAGACTGCAAGGCGTGGAACGCCAAGAACCAGGAACCGAAGCTAGCTGTGGTTTCGACTTCAGGTGTGTTTGTAATTGAGAATTGTCTGTCAATCAACTCTACTTCCTGGGTATTGGATACCGGATCAGGATCTCATATATGCAATTCATTGCAGGCACTGAGAAACCGTAGAGTGCTGAAGGATGGTGATATGACCCTGATGGTTGCTAACGGAGCTAGTGTGGGAGCTGTGTCCGTAGGGGATTATCACCTGGGATTGACGAGTGGACATATTTTGGTTTTACATAACTGTTTTTGTGTACCTAGTTTAACGTGTAATATCATATCAGTTTCCTTGTTATCAAATAAAGGTTATGATTGCACGTTTGTAAGCGATGTTGTTAACATCCACCTTAATCATAGTTTGATTGGGTCCGGTACACTGGATAACGGTATATATGTCTTAAACCAACTCCAGATTTTCAATGTCCAGAACACACTAAAAAGAAAGTCTCCAGATTTAAATAAGGCTTTCTTATGGCATTGTAGACTAGGTCACATCAATGAGACAAGCTTAACTAAGTTACATAGAGAAGGATATTTGGACTCGTTCGAATATCAAACTTATACCACTTGTCAATCATGTCTCAAAGGAAAGATGACAAAGACTCCATTCACTGGACATGGAGTAAGAGCGAGCGAGCTCTTAGGATTCATACACAGCGATGTATGTGGTCCAATATCTACACATGCAAGAGGTGGTTTTTCCTATTTCATTACTTTTACGGATGATTACTCAAGGTACGGATTCATTTATCTGATGAAACATAAATCCGAGGCTTTTGAGAAATTCCAAGAGTATAAGAATGAAGTAGAAAACCAAACCGGCAAAAGTATCAAGACACTGAGATCTAATCGAGGTGGTGAATACTTAAGTGCCGAGTTCCTAGGTAACCTAAAAGAGAAAGGAATTCTCTCTCAGCTTACTCCTCCATACACTCCACAGCATAACGGTGTATCGGAGAGACGGAATCGAACCCTATTGGATATGGTACGTTCCATGATGAGTAATGCTGAGTTACCGCGATCTTTCTGCGGTTATGCGCTAGAATCAGCGGCATATCTTTTGAACATGGTTCCTACCAAGACTGTGCCTACCACGCCATATCAAATGTGGAGTGGGAAGAAACCCTATCTTCAGTATCTGAAAATATGGGGATGTCCAGCTTTTGTTAAGAAGCAGCATGTGGACAAGCTCGAGGCACGATCAGTACAGTGTAAATTTGTGGGATATCTAAAGAACTCCAAGGGATATCTATTCTATTACGCAGAGGAACAAAAGGTTTTTGTTTCTCGTACTGCCCATTTTCTAGAATATCAGTTTTTAGAAAAGGAAATAAGTGGGAGCGAAATAGAACTGGAAGAAATTCCAGAACCACAAACTACTACTGAAAGTTTGGTAGAACCAGTAGTTCAAGAAGAACAGGATATTCCCGCACCCTTCCGCAGGAATAGTAGGCCGTCTCATCCGCCTGAGAGATACTACGGTTTTCTCATAGATGGGGATAGAGAGGAATGCATCATTGATGATGATGAGCCTCCTAGCTTCTAACAGGCCATCCAGAGCGGCGACTCGGTACGATGGCTAGATGCAATGCGGACCGAGATGGAGTCCATGTACACCAACAAAGTATGGACTTTGGACTTTGCTCCAGATGGGGTAAAACCCATAGGATGCAAATGGATCTTCAAGAAAAAGATTGGTGTAGATGGACAGGTGGAAACCTATAAGGCTAGATTTGTTGCAAAGGGTTTTCGTCAAAGACCTAGTTTGGACTATGACGAAACTTTTTCTCCGGTGGCTATGCTCAAATCCATTCGGGTCCTTCTTGCTATTGTTGCCTTCCATGATTACGAAATCTGGCAGATGGACGTAAAGACGGCCTTTCTGAATGGTAATTTAGAAGAGTGCGTCTATATGGATCAGCCAGAAGGTTTCAATCAGAGTGGGAGCAGCAGGAAAGTATGCAAGTTGCTTAAGTCCATTTATGGACTAAAGCAGGCATCGCGGAGTTGGAACATCTGTTTTGATGAAACAGTCAAAGAATATGACTTTATCAAAAATCCAGATGAACCATGTATATATAGTAAAGTTGTAGCAAGAAGTGTCGTGTTCCTCGTCTTGTACGTGGATGACATTTTATTGATAGGAAATGACATTCTTATGCTACAATCTGTCAAGGGATTCTTGTCACACGGGTTCTCCATGAAAGACCTGGGTGATGCCTCTTACATTCTGGGGATCCGGATCTATCGTGATAGATCTAAGAGGATGTTGGGACTTTCGCAGTCCAGGTATATCAACACTATACTGAAAAGATTCAGTATGGAAGATTCTAAGCGCGGTAATCTACCGGCTTGTCACGGAATCACCCTATCCAAAAAGATGTCTCCTAAGACCGATTTGGAAAGGGATCGCATGTCGATTATACCCTACGCTTCTGCGGTAAGCTCTATAATGTATGCGATGTTGCGCACCAGACCAGATGTAGCTTACGCACTCAGCGTGGTAAGCCGGTGTCAGTCAGACCCAGGGGAGAATCACTGGATAGCGGTAAAGAACATTCTCAAGTACCTGAGAAGGACTAAGGAGATATTATTGGTTTACGGCGGAAAAGACCTCAAGATGGAGGCCTTTACTGATTCCGGCTTCCAGAGTGATAAGGATGATTCCAAGTCCATGTATAATTATGTCTTTACCTTCAATGGAGGGGCGGTGTGCTGGAAGAGTTCCAAGCAGGACACCGTTGCTGACTCGACTATGGAAGCGGAGTATATTGCTGCTTGCGATGCCGCAAAAGAAGCGGTCTGGATGAAGAAGTTCCTAACAGAACTTCAGGTGGTTCCTACCATAGTTGATCCAATACCTCTGTATTGCGACAACAACGGAGCTATAACTTTAGTGAAGGAACCAAGGTCCCATCAAAAGTCCAGACATATCTTAAGGCGGTATCACCTGATCAGGGAGATCATAGATCGCCGGGAGATCGAGGTCCGGAGAGTTGCTACTGAAGAGAACATTGCTGATCCATTCACAAAGGTCCTACCTCAGATTCAGTTCGAGAGGCTACTCGAGATCATCGGTCTTCGATATGCCAGTACATGGCCCTAGTGCAAGTGGGAGATTATTAGTGTATATGCCCTAGAGGCCATTATTGTATCATACTAGTTTGTATATTACTTAATGGAAGCTTGGGATATTCACAGTTATATAACAGTCTTGCTAAACATGATAGTATGCTACTTGGTTTTATCTATCTTAATATGTATGTTTGTATTGATAGAGCCCTTAGGATCTTGCTTGACTACCAGCGTTGTGATGGCAGTCACACTAGTGGGGGCTGGGTAGTCTACAAGCACATCCTTTTCCAGGTCCCTAGTCGTAGGATTATCGAGACAGGGCATCGATACTCCGGAGTAGACTAGTATGTACGCTTCTCATCCCAGTTGGGGAGATGGTCTATCCCACAGCCGTCAGTACGTCGTACTGGATATAGTATACAGGTGGTCGTTGGGTTACGGGTACACCGGACAGGACTCGCAGGGAACTGTTGGTTGGTTTTATACCAGTCGTCAGTTAACAGTTCCCAGGTGACATGAGTACAGCATAGTCCGCAGACTTGACACTGCTACTTCTCCTCGAGTGTGTCCCACTGTTCTTAGATTGCTACCCTACCACGGCTCAAAGGAGTCGGGCAAACAGGTAGCGGTTGGGTGCAGTCTCGAGCACTTGGAGGCAGTGGCGGTTAGACAGGATTCGTCTCTCCCGGTATTGTGAGTTGATATCGCGCTGTGTCAGAGAGCCATTACGCAAAGTCTCTGGCCAGGGCAACCGAGATTTACTGGTAGGTTCCAGTAGTTTCTCAAGGTGTAATGGGCTACGCTCCGACACGACTTATACCGCTATTAGGGGACTGACGCTTGCCGGTCCCTAGGCCCGATATGCGATAGTCTTAGACGAACAGACCGGACTGTACGGAGATTGTCACATCAGACTCAGTAGGAGTTCGGATGGGTTTCCTCATCGGCCTTCTTATCGACATCTACCTGGGGACCGTTACGTACATCTAGTGCCGCTTGCGGTCTGTGGTTAAACCCACTGCCAGCGTAGTAGTCGAGTCTTTAGAGTCCCACACAGAGAGTTTCCCTGCTCCAGGCGAAACGATATAGACGTCGTATGGTTTTACGACAAGGGTACGGACGCATACGTGTGTTTAAGCACGTATGACATTCGGACAGTTTTTACTAGCCGGTTTTGGTTTAAGCCAGATTCTAGTATCGGGTTATTGGATTTATACAGTCTAAAGTTTTTCCGTATTTTCACGGATAGGAGGGGCATTCTCGTAATTTCGCGAGAAGTTTCTAGAAGGATGGTGACTTGGGGGTTTAGGTGGCATTTGCATTTATTGTTTTAATAACTCATTTGTGTGATTCATCCATGGAGTTAATGCTTCATTAATTGTTCTAATGACTCATGAGATGAATCACTCATATGAATAAATGAAGCATGGTTGTTAAATCATTTATTTATTTATTTAATAAAACATAATGCTTCATATATATTCAAATGAGATCATTATCTCTTCTTATTCTCATGCTCACCTTCTCTCTCCTCAAGCTCTCTCTCTTCAAACCCTAATCCTCCCCTCTCATGTGTTGAGATCAAAGATTAGATAGACTAATTAATCCATAACCTCACTCTATATCACCTAGGTGCCTTTGATTAGCAACTAAAGAAACCTAGTTACCTCAAGTTTAGAGGTGAAGCTTGGAATAGAAGCTCTCGGGTGGATCGTCTATTACATAGAGGAGGCCGAGGAGGAGGTAGAGAACGAAAAGACGAAGGACTAGGTTCACTAGGTATAATCTCTTTTCATAGTAGTTAAGAACTCCTATGCTTGTGTTAGTTATAGTTTAGCAAAGATTCTTCGGTTAGTCGATGTTAACTCAAAGAACAAGATCGTTTTTCATGTTTCCGCCTCCCCGCAACTCATGGGGTGTTGTACATCGACTTACACCTACCACCTGGCGATGAAGTTCCCTCCCGATCAGAGCAGGATAGGTCGGGTCTATGGAAACCAGCGGGTCGCGAAGGTATGCCTTACCGAAACATCTTCGTCCGAGCAGCCGGCCGACGACGCTGAGGTAAAAGACGACATCAAGGGTTCTCTGGACACCCGAGATGAGCAGAAAGAGGTCCGGGGGACGCCGGTCGAACCACTCACTGAGGTGCCCCTGACAGAGGGGGACGATGAAAAAACCGTCCAGGTCGGATCACTCCTGACAGGGACTCAGCGAGATGACCTGGTCGGTTTCCTCAGAAATAACTCCGACGTCTTCGCCTGGGCGCCTGCTGACATGCCTGGGATCGACCCCAAAATCATTTCTCACAAGCTCGGGGTTGATCCTGCGGCCCGACCTGTCAGACAGAAAAAGCGAAGCTTCACCCCGGTCAAACAGAAGGCTATCGAAGATGAGGTTAATCGACTTCTCGCCGCCAACTTCATCCGGAATGTACCCTACTCGGAGTGGCTAGCGAACGTAGTTCTGGTTAAGAAGTCAAGCGGAAAGTGGCACATGTGCGTCGACTTCACCGACCTCAATAAAGCCTGCCCCAAGGACAACTATCCTCTCCCTCGGATAGATCAGCTCGTCGACAGCTCGGCTGGCCACGAGCTGTTGAGCTTCATGGATGCTTTCTCTGGCTACAATCAGATCCGTATGAATCCAGAAGATGAAGATCTTACCGCATTCACAATGGACCGGGGGGTATACTGCTACAAGGTGATGCCCTTCGGCCTCAAGAACACCGGGGCCACGTACCAACAGTTGGTCAATCGCATGTTCAAGACACAGATCGGCAGGAATATGGAGGTCTAGTTTGACGATATGCTCGTTAAATCCGTCTCGTCGGCCGACCATGCCAGGGATCTGGGCGAGGCCTTCGAAGTGCTCCGCAAGTTCAAGATGAAGCTAAACCCCGCCAAATGCGCATTCGGAGTCACCGGGGGAAAGTTCCTCGGCTTCATGGTCACTCACCGTGGAATCGAAGCCAACCCAGAGAAAATCGACGCTATCCTCAACATGGCCGCGCCCAAGACCAACGTCGAGATCATGCGGCTTATGGGACGAGTTGCTGCTCTGAGCCGTTTCATGTCCAGGTTGGGGGAGAAATGCCTCCCATTCTTCAAAGCTCTGAGGAAGATCCTGAGGTTCGAGTGGTCGGAGGAGTGCCAGGCCGCCATCGACCAATTGAAGAATCACCTCGCGATGCCACCCCTGCTCACCCGACCAGTTGAAGGAGACGAGCTGTCGCTGTATCTGGCGGTATCCGACCAAGCAGTGGGCTCGGTGCTCGTCCGAGAGTTCGGTGGAGCGCAGAAGCCGGTGTACTATGTGAGCCATATATTTAAGGACGCAAAGACGAGATATCCAGCCATAGAGAAGATTGTCTGGGCCCTCGTGGTGGCCTCAAGAAAGCTGCGGCACTACTTCCAAGCACACACCATCATCGTCCTCATTGAGCGCCCGTTGGGGGCTATCCTTGCATCACCGGAATCCTTGGGCCGCTTAGAAAAGTGGAAGTGGGAACTATCTCAGTTTGACATAAAATATCGCCCGAGGCAGGCCATCAAAGTGCAGGCCCTGGCCGATTTCATCGTTGAATGCACCATCCCTAGCAAGGAACCGGAGTCCACACCGCCCCTCGCAACTCAGTGTCCCATCGTGGAAAGGCCTGGCTCGGTTCCTGAGTGGGTCATCTACGTCGACGGGTCTTCAACCGAGGAAGGCTGTGGTGCCAGCCTCAATATCCGGGGCCCGAACGAGGAAGAAATGGAGTACTCTCTGAAGCTCGGTTTCAAAGCCTCGAACAATGCGGCAAAGTACGAGGCCCTCCTGGCTGGACCGTGCATGGCTGTCGGGCTAGGGCTAAAGACAATTCGAATCTGCAATGACTCGGCCTTTGTCGTCGGCCAAGTGACCGGCCGCTTTGAAGCTCAGGAGCCTCTGATGATGAAGTATTTGGACGAGGTGAGGAAACTCCAGAGGAACTTTGATGAAGTCCAAGTAGAACAAATACCTAGGCAGCTGAATGCCCAAGCCGACACCCTGAGCAAGCTGGCTTCGTCATACTCGGCCAACAATAAGCGGTCTATGCTCTTCGAAACCTTGCCTCAGCCCAGCGTGGAAGACGGAGCGACAACACTCCACGTATATGCGGCACAGGAAGTCGACCAAGATTGGAGGAAGCCCCTCGTAGAATTCCTGAAGGACGATACGCTCCCAGAAGATCAGGGAGCCGCCCGCCTTCTCCGGGCTAAAGCCCGCCACTTCATCTGGAGCAATGGGAACCTCTACAAGAAATCCTTCACTCAGCCCCTGCTCCGGTGCATCGACCCCTACGAAGCCGACCATGTCCTCCGTGAAATCCATGAGAGGGTTGGCGGTGCACACCAAAGGGCTCGAACCTTGATCCAAAAGGCATTGCTCCAGAGGTACTACTGACCCACTGTTCATGAGGACACCCAGAAGCTAGTCAGAAGATGCAAGAGTTGCCAGCTCCACGGCAGCATCCATCGCCTCCCCGCTACCGAGCTGACCGCCCTAACATCCCCATGGCTGTTCGCCCAGTGGGGATTGGACATGATCGGCTAGTTCCCTACCGGTACGGGCGGGCACAAATATGTCCTCGTCGCGGTAGACTACTTCACCAAGTGGATCGAGGCCTTTCCCATCAGGAAACCGGATGCCTCTACGACCATCAGGTTCTTGCAAAACAATCTGATACTCCGGTTCGGCATCCCTAGATGTATCATCACCGACCACGGGACGAACTTCGAGAACGAGAAAGTGAAGAACTTCTGTAAAGAATACCATATCCTCATGAAGTTCGCCGCGGTCGCGCATCCCCAATGCAACGGGCAGGCCAAAATCGCTAACCTAGATGTCCTCCGAGGTCTTCGGACCCGCCTAGAAGGGCGAAAAGGCAGTTGGGTCGAAAAACTGACCCCTTATGGGCCCTGCGCACGTCAAAGAAGACCCCCACCGGTGAAACCCCTTTCAGCCTCTACTACGGGACCGAGGCAATGGTGCCAGTGGAGATCGGGTTACCCAGTCATCGGGTCGAGCACTTCGACGACGATGCGAACACCTCGGCGCTACGGACCAACCTGGACATCTTGTTGGAGAAGAGAGACCAGGCTCATATCAAGGCTGCCGCTTATCAACAACAAACAGCCCGATACTGCAACGCTCGGATCAAGCGCCGCTCCTTCAAAACTGAAGATATGGTCCTACGGCGAAAAGAGTTCATCGATCAAGGCAGGCTACACAAGTTCTCCCCAAAGTGGGACGGTCTTTTCCTCGTCTCTGAGGTGCTCCCCGGCGGAGCCTATCGCCTACAAAACGTGTAACAACCGAGTCCATTTATACCAATTCCAGTTTCCGTATTTATTTATTCGTGGCATTTTATTGATCTTTTGTATTGTGGGTGCGAATGGTATTTTACACTTTATATTGCATTCGACCCGACCCGCTTGCTTGAACCTGTTTGATTCTTATTTATAGATTATATTGACTTATTGCATGGACTCGTGCATCTCATGATTAGTACATACAGGCATTTTACCTGGTATTACACATTTTATCATATAACATTTTAGGTCACAGAAAATAAATTAAAATTGCATTTCATAGCCTGCATGATACCCCTGACCCCGTGGTAGCATCCGTGCATCTTGTTCTCGTCCCGTTCAGTGAAACGGACGTGTTTGGATGGCTACGCGCACGTACGTGTAGCCGTTCTTGGGGGTATGCATTTTCTTTAACTGAGCATTCATTTTGACATTTGGAAGTCGCATATATTTTTCATATTTTAAAACCGTATTTTTAGACCCGGCCCAGGCGTGTTTTGGAGTAAGTTTGTATTTGCCAAAATCTCAAAACGGACTAATATTATATTCCTTAATTCATTATAACTTTTAATTAATACGTTTAACTAAAGATTATTTTATATTTTCTTAACAGTATTTTCTCTGCCTCTCTCTCTGTGTAAATATTTTTATATTTTCTAAAATCTAAGTTTAACAGCCTATATCTCTCTCTCTACCTATCTCTTTGCCCTCTCTGTCTCTCTCTCTCTCTACATATATTATTCTTTTATTTTGTTTAACATCTTTATTTTTTTAGAAGAAAACATTGTCTTTCCCTACGTACACCTTCTTCCTTCTCTTTTCTTTTCTCCCGCCTCAGCCTCCGCCTCCGAGAAACCCTAACCCTCACGCTCGCCCTTGCTGCCTCCACCCTCATCACCTTCGCTACCCTCGAGCCTCCTCTCTCGCCTCCATCTCCTCCACGTCTTCCTCCACCCATCCCCGACAACCAAGCCGACGCTGCACTTCAACCCATCACCTCACCCTCATCTGCACACCCCTCGCCGCCGATCTCACTCGTCGGCCTCATCACCACCCTCACTACCTTTCCTCCTCTCCTTCTCACCTTCCTATCTTTCCTCTCTTTCCCCGACTGCAAACCGTCACCCCGACCTCGCTGCCAACCGTGCCTACGCACCTCCTTGCCGGAGCTCGCCTCACCATCGACCTCACGCCCTCGTCCTCGCCACCACCTTCTTCCCCTCTCCTCTCTCCTACTCCCCAGAGCCCGATGCTTTCCCCTGCACAAAACCCTCACCCGACTTCAAGAAAACCTGCAGCCGCATCGCCGTGAAACCTTGCCGGAGCTCCGACCCATCGCCGTCGTCGCTCCGTTGCCACTTCCTCTGATCTCAGAGCACAGTGAACCCCAGTTCCCTTCTCCTCTTCTTCTTCTTCTTCTTCTTTTCCTACAACTCTTTCTTCTCTTTTCTTTCTACATTCTTGGTTTTTCCGATGATCGCCGGAGCCGTGCCGCTGCCGCCGATCCGAGCAACCCAATGGACGTGCCTAGCCAGCGTGATCACTCTCTTGCATTGCCTGGTCCTGTTCCGTACGCGCGAGCGTGCATCGAGACTTTTACCGACTTCGGACGCTGCGTTTACATCCGTCATGAGATCCGTTCAGGCAAGTGAAACTTGCTACATGCTATCTATATGTTTTTATAACTATTTATCTGAATATTAAACTTATAGATCGAATCTAAAGTCATGTGTTCCAAGTTAACAGTTTGATGTTCCGTTTATATCTTTTAGATTCAAAACTTGAAACTTACCCGTTGCATTTTAGTTTGCTATACCTAGTAACCACATCTGTATGTTAAATCACATGATAACTATTTACATAGTCTATAGTAACCTTTTATAGTTTTACCCTATTGGACACCCGCGTGCATCTTGAACCTGTTTTAAATACATTTGCATCCCTAGATCTTTTAACCCATAATAACGAGATTTTAACAATCCATATTTGTTTAAGTGTATGATACTTAATGTTGGAACCGTAACCCTAACTCTAATCGATAACCGTACATCCAAATAGTTTCATCTGTACCATTTGCATACCATATTACATGTTCCAATGTATTATTCTATTAGTACCCATGCTTGTGATGTATACCTATGCTTATGCTAGTTTGATTATGAGCACCCACTTGATATCTTGTGCACCCTAACATGACTTGTTACACCTATTACTTGACACGACATGGTACCGTGCAACTCTTGACATGACATGACGCCTATATACATTACTTGACTTGACCTGATGTACCATGGCTTTACCTGTTACCTGATCTTGTGTCTAATGCCAACAAACCTGACCTGTTGTCCTTACGGACCGTTCCTGTTGTCTATCCAGAAAAACCTGTACCTGCCTGATCCTGTGTTGGCATTAGCTCTAGATTACTTAATACCTGACTTGAACACATATAACTTGGGGGTATGGGGAAATCAATGATGAAACCTGACTTGTAACTCGACAGTGTGCTATCTTTACTGATCAGTTTTAGAGGCTGGGCCAGCCTTGGGATGATGCTGCTGACATCATCCATCGTTATCCATTACCTTTTTAGAGGCTAGGCCAGCCTTGGGATGATGCCATGGACATCATTCATCGTTACCCTTTTCCTTTTAGTGCCTAGCGGCATGTCTCGGTTTCAGCCCGAGAATCTTCACCGTGATCCCGGGCACGCACGGGATACTATTGAGTTACATCGACGATTCATCAACTTGATTTCAAAGACTTGAGAGTAGTTAACCCAATAGATCAGTTTAGATTACTCACTGCACACTACATTTCACTGCCCTGGTTTATATTGTTGTTACACCTGCTTTACCTTTTATAATCATACTTGCATGTCTTGCTACCCTGTTTATATATTATTGCTTGATGTTATGACGCGCTGACGTCTGGGTTTTGCATGGCCCAGATCCTCTACCTTTGTTGCAGACTGATCAGGAGTATTGCCGCTGTTAGACCAGCGGTGAAGATCCTGTTGGTATGCAGTTTTACTTCCAGGTGTTTCATTTATTGTATCTTTTGCTTCTGCATATTATCATTTCTTGACTCATTTACTCTGGCTTATGGACATGTACTAGATAGTTTAGTTTACTTTCCTGTTCTTGATATCTCTACAGCCGTAATGTGACTGTGGAAGGATTTTTTCCTATCTACAGGTAGCATGGTTGGCTATGTCACGTGCCTATCTTCGCGTACTCTGGGAAGCGGGGCGTGACATGGTTCTTTTGGTATCAGAGCCATAGGATATAGGTTAATCGGGTTTGATTCTTTTGTAGTTGGGTATTGGACCCAATACACGAATCAGAATACTCGTGATTAGGAACATATCCTGCCACCTTGTTATCGTGATTCTTGAATCATATCTTTCTCTTTATCCTTACCTTAACGATATGCAAACCACTTTGCATCTCGACTTGAAACCTTTGGTTCTCTATTGTTTCTCCCTGTTTCTTGATTCTGATACTAAGATTTGGGCGACTTGAGTGGAGTTATGTAATTTTACCCATGAACTGCAGCATGGTTACAATGCGGTACTCTATTTAAGTAACTTGGAGTCCTAGTCTTGATTCACTTCCTTATTTCATAGTAGTTATATTGCCTTGCTTTTCTTGCTTACCAGTTCTTATTTTATCGCAAGCTTGAATTCTGTTTACCGTCCTTATCTTCTTTCAGCGTTTGGCTTCAGGTGAAATCGTTTCAGGTATCCTACTTGATCATGTCCTTCCCGCATTAGAATTATTCAATTCTGGTGCATTCCTTGTTTGTTGTGGTCTTGGGAATGGATTTTCTCGGCACTTTCCACGCTCACATTGATTGCAGAGCAAAGAAAGTGAATTTCCAGATTCCCAGACATCCGGAGTTTGTTTTTGCTGGAGGAAGCAGTTCTGTCGGGCCAGTCGAGTTTAGGGCTGGGCCGACAAATAATGTTCTTTCGTCGATGGAAGTTGATAAGGAAGAAGCGCCAGCTGTAGTTCGAGAATTCATGGACGTGTCGAAGATATCTCGGGTTTATCGCCAAAACGAGATGTGGAGTTCGCGATTAATCTTATTCCTGGTGCAGCGCCAATCTCAAAGGCGTATTATCCAATGGCACCAGTGGAGTTGGAAGAAATCAAGAAGCAGGTTGCTGAATTACTTGAGAAGGATTGGATTCGCAGCAGTAACTCACCTTGGGGAGCTCCAGTTCTTCTAGTAAAGAAGAGGATGTCACAAGGAGGATGTGCATCGATTATCGAGAATTAAACCGGGTGACTATTAAGAACAAATACCTGATCCCTCGATTGGTGAATTATTTGAGCAGCTTAGTGGCGCGAGGGTATTCTCGAAGCTGGAATTGCGATCTGGATATCATCAAGTCCGAGTTAAATCAGAAGATATTTGCAAGACTACGTTCCGAACTCAGTATGGACATTACAGGTATTTAGTGATGCCCTTCGGAGTAACAAATGCACCGGCGATATTTATGGACTTGATGAACCGAATCTATTCACCATTCTTGGACCAGCTTATAGTGGTGTTCATTGATGATATTCTGGTCTACTCGAGGAGTATTGAAGAGCATGCAGAACATTGAAGATCGCATTGCAGACATTGAGGTAAGAAAATTTTATGCAAAGAGGAGCAAGTGCGAGTTTTGGCTTGAAGAAATGAAGTTTGGACACGTTGTGGCTGGAGATGGAATCGCCGTTGATCCTGAAAGATTATAGCAGTTCGAGATTAGCCAATTCCAAAGAACGTTGCTGAGATCAGAAGCTTTCTTAGACTTGCCGGGTATTACAGAAGGTTCGTGGAGAATTTTGCTCGTTTGGCTAAGCCTTTGACCAAGCTTACACGCAAGGAAGTACCATTTGTGTGGATGGATAACTGTGCGTCATCTATTGAGGCGTTGAAGCAGAGATTGATAACCGCTCTTATTTTGACCACACCAGACAGTTCCGGAGGATTGGTGATTCACAACGACGCATCTGGAAAAGGATTGGGCTGTGTTTTGATGCAGCATGGGAAGGTTATAGCCTACACATCGAGACAGTTGAAGACCCATGAGAAGAATTACCCAACTCACGACTTGGAGTTAGCAGCTGTGATTTTCGCTTTGAAGATTTGGAGACACTACTTATTGGGCAAAAGGGTCGAAGTATTTACCGATCACAAAAGCCTGAAGTACGTGTTCGCTCAGAAGGAGCTATTTGTGAGACAGCGAAGATGGTTGAAGCTGATGGTTGACTACGATCTTGGTCTCAAGAACCATCCGGGGGGAAAGTTAATGTAGTGCCGGATGCGCTTAGTCGGTTACCAGCAATTCGGATGTTGACTGCACAGAAGGAGCTTATCAAAGATTTTCGGAGATTCGAGTTGGAGATCGTGTTACTGCATTCTTCAAGACAGTTGATGCAGCTGTAAGTAAGTCGTCGTTGAACGAGAATATTAAAGCAGCGTAATTGCAGGACCCAAGATTGCAGAAGTTTCGAAAACAGGTTGAAGCTGGACTTCAAACGGACTTGTTGATTCATGAAGATGGTTCGTTGCGTTATGGTAGCCGTTTGTGTGTGCCAAAAAGAGACATTCGCGAAGAACTTATGAAGGAGGCGCACAGCTCAGCATATTCCGTACATCCAGAAGGCATGAAGATGTACCGAGATATACGACAGTATTTCTGGTGGGAAGGCATGAAACGGGAGATTGCCCGCTTTGTAGCAAAGTGCTTGGTGTGTCAGCAAGTTAAGGCTGAACATCAACGGGTTGCTGGTTTATTGCAACCACTTCCGATTCCTCAACGAAAGTGAGAACTTATAACCATGGATTTCGTGACGGCTCTACCGAGGAGTCCGAAAGGCAACAATGTAGTTTGGGTGATTGTTGATCGATTGACCAAGGCAGCTCATTTCATACCATTTCGAGTTGGTCAATCAATAGAAGCTTTGGCAGAACGGTACATTCAGGAGATTGTAAGATTGCATGGAGTACCGGTGAGCATCGTGTCCGACCGTGACACCCATTCTTATCACACTTTTGGAGGAGCTTACAGGAAAGTTTGGGGACTTGATTGAAGTTTAGCACAGCTTATCATCCTCAGACAGATGGTCAGTCGGAGAGAACGATCCAAACTCTTGAAGGCATGTTGAGAGCTTGCATTCAGATGGCTCCATTCGAAGCTTTTTATGGTCGCAAGTGTCGTTCGTCTGTTCGTTGGGACGATGTGGGAGAACGAAGATTGTTGGGACAGGATTTGATCGTGCAGGCAGTTGAGAAGGTTAATACTATCCGGAATCATATAAAAGCAACACAAGACCAACAGAAGAGTTGGGCAGATAAATCGAGAAGACCTCTAGAGTTCGTAGTTGGTGATTTGGTATTCTTGAAGATATCACCGACTAGAGGGGTGATCCGTTTCGGAAGTTGAAGAAAGCCTAATCCTCGGTTCGTTGGACCTTTTGAGATATTGGAGCGTGTTGGAGAAGTGACGTATCGATTGGTGTTACCGCAACCCTTGGCGAATGTTCATGACGTGTTTCACGTATCTCAACCCAGTAAGTATGTTTGAGATGAAACACATGTGTTGGATCATTCGGAGCTGATTGTCCGAGAAGATTTGACTTTTGAGGAGCGACCGATGTCGATTGTGGATCGAAAGGAAAAGGTTCTTAAGAACAAACTTATCCATCTTGTACTTGTTTCTTGGGGTAATCGCTCACATAGCGAATCAACTTGGGAACAAGAAGATGAAATCCGGCAGAAGTTTTCACACCTATTCTTATAGTATGTTGATTGTTTAGCCTTCTTTGTCCTTGGAATTTTGAGGACGAAATTCTTTTTGTAGTTGGGTATAATGTAACAACCGAGTCCATTTATACCAATTCCAGTTTCCGTATTTATTTATTCGTAGCATTTTATTGATCTTTCGTATTGTGGGTGCGAATGGTATTTTACACTTTATATTGCATTCGACCCGACCCGCTTGCTTGAACCTGTTTGATTCTTATTTATAGATTACCTTGACTTGTTGCATGGACTCGTGCATCTCATGATTAGTACATACATGCATTTTACCCGGTATTGCACCTTTTATCATATAACATTTTAGGTCACAGAAAATAAATTAAAATTGCATTTCATAGCCTTCATGATACCCCTGACCCCGTGGTAGCATCCGCGCATCTTGTTCTCGTCCCGTTCAGTGAAACGGACGTGTTTGGATGGCTACGCACACGTACGTGCATCCGTTCTTGGGGGTATACATTTTCTTTAACTGAGCATTCATTTTGACATTTGGAAGTCGCATATATTTTTCATATTTTAAAACCGGAATTTTAGACCCGACCCGGACGTGTTTTGGAGTAAGTTTGTATTTGCCAAAATCTCAAAACGGACTAATATTATATTCCTTAATTCATTATAACTTTTAATTAATACGTTTAACTATAGATTATTTTATATTTTCTTAACATTATTTTCTCTGCCTCTCTCTCTGTGTAAATATTTTTATATTTTCCAAAATCTAAGTTTAACAGACTATATATCTCTCTCTACCTATCTCTTTGCTCTCTCTCTCTCTCTCTACATATATTATTCTTTTATTTTGTTTAACGCCTTTATTTTTTTTAAAGAAAACCACTGTCTTTCCCCAAGTACACCTTCTTCCTTCTCTTTTCTTTTCTCTCGCCTCCGCCTCCGCCTCCGACTCCGAGAAACCCTAACCCTCACCTCGCGCTCGCCCTCGCTGCCTCCACCCTCATCACCCTCGCTACCCTCGAGCCTCCTCTCTTGCCTCCATTTCCTCCACGTCTTCTTCAACACATCACCTCACCCTCGTCTGCATGCCCCTCGCCGCCGATCTCACTCGTCGGCCTCGTCACCACCCTTACCACCTTTCCTCCTCTCCTTCTTACCTTCCTATCTTTCCTGTCTTTCCTCGACTGCAAACCATCACCCCGACCTCGCTGCCAACCGTGCTTGCGCACCTCCTTGCCGGAGCTCGCCTCACCATCGACCTCACGCCCTCGTCCTCGCCACCACCTTCTTCCCCTCTCCTCTCTCCTACTCCCAAGAGCCCGAGGCTTTCCCCTGCACAAAACCCTTACCCGACTTTAAGAAAACCCGCAGCCGCCTCGCCGTGAAACCTTGCCGGAGCTCCGACCCATCACCGTCGTCGCTCCGTTGCCACCTCCTCCGATCTCAGAGCACAGTGAACCCCAGTTCCCTTCTCTTCTTCTTCTTCTTCTTCTTCTCCTACAACTCTTTCTTCTCTTTTCTTTCTACATTCTTGGTTTTTCCGATGATCGCCGGAGCCGTGCCGCTGCCGCCAATCCGAGTAACCCAGTGGACGTGCCTAGCCAGCGTGATCACTCTCTTGTATTGCCTGGTCCTGTTCCGTACGCGCGAGCGTGCATCGAGACTTTTACCGACTTCGGACGCTGCGTTTACATCCGTCATGAGATCCGTTCAGGCAAGTGAAACTTGCTACATGCTATCTATATGTTTTTATAACTATTTATCTGAATATTAAACTTATAGATCGAATCTAAAGTCACGTGTTCCAAGTTAACAGTTTGATGTTCCGTTTATATCTTTTAGATTCAGAACTTGAAACACACCCGTTGCATTTTAGTTTGCTATACCTAGTAACCACATATGTATGTTAAATCACATGATAACTATTTACATAATCTATGGTAACCTTTTATAGTTTTACCCTATTGGACACCCGTGTGCATCTTAAACCTGTTTTAAATACATTTACATCCCTAGATCTTTTAACCCATAATAACGAGATTTTAACAATCCATATTTGTTTAAGTGTATGATACTTAATGTTGGAACCATAACCCTAACTCTAATCGATAACCGTACATCCAAATAGTTTCATCTGTATCTATTTGCATACCATATTACATGTTCCAGCGTATTGTTCTATTAGTACCCATGCTTGTGATGTATACCCATGCTTATGCTAATTTGATTATGAGCACCCACTTGACATCTTGTGAACCCTGACATGACTTGTTACACCTATTACTTGACACGACATGGTACCGTGCAACTCTTGACATGACATGACACCTATATACATTACTTGACTTGACCTGATGTACCATGGCTTTACCTGTTACCTGATCTTGTGTCTAATGCCAACAAACCTGACCTGTTGTCCTTACGGACCGTTCCTGTTGTCTATCCAAACAAACCTGTACCTGCCTGATCCTGTGTTGGCATTAGCTCTAGATTACTTAATACCTGACTTGAACACATATAACTTGGGGGTATGGGGAAATTAATGATGAAACCTGACTTGTAACTCGATAGTGTGCTACCTTTACTGATCAGTTTTAGAGGCTGGGCTAGCCTTGGGATGATGCTGCTGACATCATCCATCGTTATCCATTACCTTTTTAGAGGCTAGGCCAGCCTTGGGATGATGCCATGGACATCATTCATCGTTACCCTTTTCCTTTTAATGCCTAGCGGCATGTCTCGGTTTCAGCCCGAGAATTTTCACCGTGATCCCGGGCACGCACGGGATACTATTGAGTTACATCGATGATTCATCAACTTGATTTCAAAGTCTTGAGGGTAGTTAACCCAATAGATCAGTTTAGATTACTCACTGCACACTACCTTTCACTGCCCTGATTTATATTGCTGTTATACCTGCTTTACCTTTTATAATCATACTTGCATGTCTTGCTACCCTGTTTATATATTATTGCTTGATGTTATGACACGCTGACGTATGGGTTTTGCATGGCTCAGATCCTCTACCTTTGTTGCAGACTGATCAGGAGTATTGCCGCTGTTAGACCAGCGGTGAAGATCCTGTTGGTATGCAGTTTTACTTTCAGGTGTTTCATTTATTGTATCTTTTGCTTCCGCATATTATCATTTCTTGACTCATTTACTCTGGCTCATGGACATGTACTAGATAGTTTAGTTTACTTTCCTGTTCTTGATATCTCTACAGCCGTAATGTGACTGTGGAAGGATTTTTTCCTATCCACAGGTAGCATGGTTGGCTATGTCACGTGCCTATCTTAGCGTACTCTGGGAAGCGGGGCGTGACAAGACGCGGACGGATGCAAGTTCCCGCGGCCTTACAACGCCGAGAAGCTCAAGCTATACCAATGAGGCCAAGGCCAACAAGTGTGTACCCCCCCTTTCGCGAAGACGATGTAAATGTTTTCTAAACATCCTTTCCATTCAAATAAAGGAACGTCAGAACATTGCAAATAGAGTTCTGTCTTTGTGATCCAAAGCCCTCACCAAAGAGGCAACCGCGCAGCTTCACTGGACGGTTATCCCTAGCAGGCCTCCTACGGCCCTCCAACGCTAAGGGTCAAACTCCTCCCTAGAGGCAGCCGGGCGGCTACTCTGCTCGGTTATCCCTGACCGGTAGCTTCCCTACACGCAACGCCAGGGAGCAAAGCCCTCGCCAAGAGGCAATCGCGCAGTTTCACTGCCCGGTTATCCTTAGCAGGCCTCCTGCGGCCCCTCCAACGCTGAGGATCAAAGTCCTTCTTAAAGGAAGCTCAGCAGCTACCCTGCTTGGCTATCCCCGGCTGGTAGCTTCCTACCACAACCGACGGGGATCAAAAAATCCTCCCAGAAGCAGTCGAGCCCGACCCTCGCTCGGCTATCCCCGGCTGGTAGCTTCCTACTACAACCGACAGGGATCAAAAGCCCTCCCAGAGGCATTCGAGCCCGACCCTCGCTCGGCTATCCTTTAGGACAAAAGCCCTCGCCAAGAGGCACCGGGCAGTAACCCTGCCTAGCCAAGGGTCCTTGGTAGGCTTCTTACAGCCCCTCCCGTGCTAAGGACCAAAGTCCTCCCAGAGGCAGTCGAGCCCGACCCTTGCTCGGCTATCCCCGGCTGGTAGCTTCCTACCACAACCGACAGGGATCAAAGTCCTCGCCAAGAGGGACTGGGCAGTAACCCTGCTCGGTCCCCGTCCTGAAAGATCAAAGCCCTCGCAAGAGGCAACCGAGCGGCTACTCTGCTCGGTCATCTCCGGCTGGTAGCTGTAGTGTTACTAGGCACTCTAATAAGGTTCTACAATGCATCAACCATGCCCGTTTAAATTTTAGCCGTGCCGAATAACCCTAAACAAGATCGTTGCTAGAAAATTAGGGTTTCACATGCTTGTAAAAGACAATTACGACTACGTGAATACGAAATACAACCTTTGTAGATCGGTCCTTCACTTCATTAGCTCCTTGTTGAAGTCCCTTCGCTGCGATCGTGGTTCTCCCGGGCTCTTGCATGGCTTCACGAGGCGAAAGAAGCGTCCTTGCTTGAAATCTTCGAGGCCGAAGAAGATCTACGTCGAGGGAATATCAACTCAAGCTTCAACTTCACTAACTAGAGAATTAGTGAAGCAAACACCCTAAACTAAAGTGCCAGTCTAGTAGAGGATGGAGAAATAGGAAGTGAGTTCACTTTAGAATTTATTTTCTCACAATGTTTCACTCTCTCTTGAAAACCCCAGCTAGCTTTTCTTTTGCTCAAAGAAGAAGAAGATGAACTAAAGAAAAGATGAAGATAATGATCAAGTGAGTGAGCTAACCATGGTGAGTGAGTATCATATACTAATTCATGTAGAGACATAACCATGGCTAATCCAAATGGTTAGGTTAATAAAAATCTAAAGTAAAGACAAAGCTAGTGGACTTTGTCAAAGCAAAGCAAGCTTCTACAAGCTTCATGCTCTTTCCAAAATTCCACTAATTTTGTAATTACCTTAAATAATTATAACCCACCATAATAAATAGAATGGTGTATGTCTTACACACCCATGTCAAGTGTATCATCAACCATGATACAAAAAGAAAACACATTTTAATATATATCACATATATATTAAAGTTGTGCACATGTGAGAAAAATCCTTAAGTGAACAAGTGTTAGTTAATGTAAACTAGTATATCTAATATACAATTATACACTAAATTATTAAATCAACACTTGACTTAATAATCCGGTCATATCTCATATAACCGACTAACATCCATTGTATCGACTTATCGAATCAACACTTGATTCGATAACCCGGCTATATCACATATAACCTCGCGATACAAAAAGTCGCGAGAATAGAATACGGTATCACATGCACGCATTTTTCTCGGTCCCGCACATATCACATATGCGCTCCTTCGTTTTGCCTGAGCCGGTAAAACCTCTGTGTAGGACTCTAAAGACTCGTCAATACGCCGGCAGTAGGTGATGATCACATCAAGAACCCACAAGCCGTCAGCGGTACTAGCTGGACGTAATGGCCACCCGAGTATTGAGCGATCAGAAGATCAGCAAGCGAGCCCGCTCCAACAACTGTAAAAGCCTGCCGGTAACACTTCCCGTACAGTCCGGTCTCCTCGTCTGATATGTCACATATCAAGTCTAGGGGTGGTAAACGTCAGACCCCAACAACCGATAAGTCGTGCCGATGTGAGGCTCATAACGGGTCGAGAAACTACTGGTAACACTTACCAGTAAATCTCTAAATCAGCCCTGGCCAGGGACTTCCCTATTATGGCCAATCGAGCACAGCGCAACATCAACCCCCAATACCGGGAGAGACGAAACCCCTCCTATCACTCATTGCCTCCATGTGACTCGGGACTGCACCCAAAAACCACCGTTTTGCACGCCCTCTTGGACGTGGTAAGATGGAAATCAAAGCACAGTGGGAATCACACAAGACTCTATGACGATCTCGGGTCTACAGACTAATCTGTACAAGTGTCACCAGAGAACTGCCATCTGACGTGAAGTATAATACCATCTGGGAGTTCTCGGCGAGTCCGTCCAGTGTACCCAGTCTACACGGAGCACCCGTATATCATCTCTGATGTCAAACACCAATGGATATGGGATCATCCATCGCCCATCTATATGGGTCGAGAAAGTATACGCTAGTTTACTCTGGTATATCGATGCCCCGTCTCGATACACCCATGACTAGGGACCTTGAAGGATGTACTTATGGACTACCATGTCCCCACTAGTATGATCCGCATCATAGTCCAGGTAGTCAAGTACACATCCTAAGGGCTTTACCAATATGTAACTATAAGACAGTATCAAGAGACAAGTATACATGTTAAGATAAAGAGCAACCAGATAGCATACTATCATATCGAGCAACAAAGTCCTCTCTATATATGTCCAAGCATCCAATATAATATACATCATCTGTACAATACTGTCCTCTAGGGCATACATACAACTAACAATCTCCCACTTGCACTAGGGCCAGCTGCTGTAGTATCGCATACCTAGCATCCCGAAGAGTCTCTCAAACTGTATCTGGGGAATGGCCTTCGTGAGTGGATCCGCAGTGTTGTTCTTCGTGTCAACCCTCCTGACCTCGATCTCCCGGCGATCAACTATCTCCTGGATCAGGTGATACCGCCTCAAAATATGTCTAGATCGCTGATGGGACCTGGGTTCCTTGGCTAAAGCCACCGCTCCATTGTTATTGCAATACAAAGGTATTGGATGCTCAATGGATGGAACCACTCCAAGTTCAGTGATGAACTTCTTGATCCAGACAGCCTCTTTGGCAGCATCGTTGGCAGCGATGTATTCAGCCTCCATCGTCGAGTCTGCCACGGTCTCCTGCTTGGAACTTTTCCAGCTAACCGCCCCTCCGTAAAGGGTAAAGACAAATCCCGAGTGCGACTTAGAGTCGTCCTTATCACTCTGGAAGCTCGAATCGGTAAAGGACTCCACTTGGAGTTCTCCGTTACCATACACCAAGAGCATCTCTTTAGTCCTTCGCAAGTACTTAAGAATGCTCTTCACAGCTGTTCAGTGACTCTCTCCAGGATCAGCTTGATACCTACTCACTACACTTAGTGAGTATGCTACATCGGGTCTGGTACATAGCATCGCGTACATGATAGAGCCTACAGCCGAAGCATAGGGTATCCCTTGCATGCGAGCTCTCTCCAAATCAGTCTTGGGAGACATCTCTTTGGAGAGAGTGAGCCCTGAGATCGTGGGTAAAAACCCACGTTTGGACTCTTCCATACTAAACCTCTTTAGTATGGTGTCAATGTACCTGGATTGGGACAATCCCAATATCCTTTTAGATCTATCTCTATAGATCATAATTCCCAGTATGCAGGAGGCATCACCTAGATCTTTCATTGAGAATCTTTGTGATAAGAAGAGCTTGACCGATTGCAGCATAGGAATGTCATTTCCTATCAAGAGTATGTCGTCCACGTACAATACGAGGAAGACAACCTTACTCTCTGCCACCTTCTTATAGATACAAGGTTCATCTACGTTTTTGACAAAATCAAACTCTTTGATAACGACGTCAAAGCAGATGTTCCAACTCCGCGATGCTTGCTTTAATCCATAAATGGATTTAAGCAGCTTGCACACCTTCCCGCTGCTCCCACTATCTACGAAGCCCTCTGGCTGAGTCATGTACACGCACTCTTCTAAATCACCATTTAGAAAGGCGGTCTTAACATCCATTTGCCAGATTTCGTAGTCATGATATGCAGCAATGGCAAGCATGATCCGGATGGATTTAAGCATAGCCACTGGAGAAAAGGTTTCGTCATAGTCCACATCTGGCCTTTAACGAAAACCCTTTGCAACAAGTCTAGCTTTGAAATTCTCCACTTTCCCATCTACACCAAGTTTTTTCTTGAAGATCCACTTGCTCCCAATGGGTTTTACCCCTTCAGGAGCATCTTCCAAAGTCCACACTTTGTTGGTGTACATGGATTCCATCTCGGACCGCATTGCATCCAGCCATTTCACTGAGTCCCCACTCGTGATGGCCTGCTCGAAGCTAGTTGGGTCATCATCAACCATGATGCAATCCTCGCTCCCACCATCCATGAGAAAACCGTAGTATCTCTCAGGTGGGTGAGGAACCCTACTAGATCGGCGGAGAGGCTGAGGTTCGTTGGGAACTACCGAATCCTCCGGTTCCACTAAATCTTCAGTTTGAGTTTGTGTAGCCGGAATTTCTTCCAGTTCTACCTCGTCGCCACTAATTTCTTTTGTAAGAAATTCCTTTTCTAAAAAGGTGGCATGTCGAGAAACAAACACTTTTTGTTCCTCAGTATGGTAGAAAAGATATCCATGTGAATGTTTGGAATATCCCACGAACTTGCATAGAACTGACCGTGCCTCGAGTTTGTCCGGATTTTGCCTTTTGACATAGGCCGGACAACCCCATATCTTAACTCGTTTAAGACATGGTCTCTTCCCACTCCATATCTCATATGGTGTGGTAGGTACAGATTTAGATGGAACTTGATTCAATAGGTATGCTGCTGTCTCCAGTGCATAGCCCCAGAAGGAAAAAGGTAACTCAGCTGTGCTCATCATAGAGCGCACCATATCTAATAGGGTGCGGTTCCTCCGTTCAGATACACCGTTGTGCTGTGGTGTATATGGAGGAGTCAGCTGAGAGAGAATCCCATTCTCTTTTAGGAAGTCCAGGAACTCATTGCTCAAGTATTCACCTCCTCGATCAGATCGAAGGATTTTAATACTTTTCCCGGTTTGGTTCTCGACTTCTTGTTTATATTCTCTAAATTTCTCAAAAGTTTCTGATTTGTGTTTCATCAGGAACACATATCCAAATCTAGAGAGATCATCAGTGAATGTAATGAAGTACGCAGAACCATTCCTGGCATGTGTAGACATGGGGCCGCATACATCACTATGTACCAGTCCCAAGAGTTCCGTAACTCTCTCTCCGTGTCCTGTAAACGGAGTTTTGGTCATCTTGCTTTTGAGACATGACTGGCAAGTGTCATAAGATGAAAATTCAAATGGATTCAAATATCCATCCTTATGCAACTTAGCTAATCGTGTCGCATTGATGTGATCCAGTCTACAATGCCACAAGAAGGATTCGTTCATTTCTGAACTCTTCCTCTTGTGTGTGTTTGTTATGCTCAGAACTGTTGATTGATTTAGAACATAAATGCCATTGCACATCGTGCCTGATCCAACCAACTTTTGGTTTAGAAAAATGTTCATAATATTATCCTGTAATACAAAATTATATCCTTCTTTACTCAACAAAGAAACCGATATAATGTTGTATATCAGGTTCGGCATGTAATAGCATTCGTTCAGAATTAATGTATTACCAGTTGGCAATACAAGGTGATATTCCCCGACGGTTTTAGCTGCAACAATTGCACCATTTCCAACCCTTATGTCTTTATCACCTTCTCCAAGTTCTCTACCTTTCCTAAGCCCATGTAACTGATTACATATATGGGATCCTGACCCAGTATCTAATACTCAGGACGTAGAGGAAATGGAGAAACAATTCTCTGTAACGAACACACCCGAAGAAAATGCATCAACATGTACTTTCTCCATTCGAGTGGCATGGGAATCCTGGTATTCCCCTATATCCTGTTCAGTCTTATAACTTTTATAAAAAAAACGGAACCAACGTTCCCCAGCACAGTATAACATGCGGGTTCGATCAATACATCCATATTATTATCTTTATTAAGGTATGATATGGTCACTACCTGGAGAGAGAGAGAAGAAAACACTTTAGCGTATGCTCTTGCAAGATCAGATTGGTTATTATTTTATCTAATCAGGATGGCTCCCACTGTTTTTATCAAATCTTCCTTCAAACCCAAAAAGGAAAGACTAGCCGGGATTAATTACACCCTACAACTTCGCCAATCTTTCAGCCAAGCCAGTGTCGGTACTTTGAGGGAGGTTCCCCGTGCTTTCGCACGGACCTAATTAAAGTAAACCTCATTTTCCCAGAGGCGTAACCCCGTTGACACCTTTCTAGACACCTACTTGATCGGCTAATTGTCCTGTGTAAAACTCTCCCAGGAGTAACAATTACTCGCGGTGGGTATCGGGATCCAACTATCTCATAGAAGGTATGCAATCTCATTGCAAATTTCAACACTTGAAATTCCCGATAATATTTTGCCCCTAACCCCTATGACCTTGACAAAGGCCAACAAATCATAGGATGCTGGTCAAGTTCAACCCGTCATTTCTTTATTGAATCAAACCCACCGGCACGACCCTTGACAAAGGCCAACAAGGTCGTACGACTATCCCAAAACAATCTGCATCATATGCATAAGCAGATAAGCACCATTCAGCTACTGCACACTACGCCTTGACAAAGGCCAACAAACGCAGCACGAATACTAAATAGTTCTTATCTGAAATGACGGAGGGCTACGACAGGTTTTTCTGAAAACCTATTGCGTAATGAACTTGATATCGTCGTAGAATCGAGTGAATTTTGAAATGGAGTGATTTTGAGGCTTTCATTAGTTTTGCCAAAAAGGTCACTCCCGGTGAAGGGATCTCGGCTCTTTTCTCATCGAATAAGGTGCAGGACATATCATATATATCACTATGCAAAGCAAAACTCCAAAAGCAATCAAAAACAAACCGTGTGTTGTAGCATCTGCCTGTTTTGCTAAAGAGGTCACTCCCGGTGAAGGGATCTCGGCTCTTTCCTCATCAAATAAGGTGCAGAATATATCATATATATCGCTATGCAAAGCAAAAAACCGTAGCTACCCTTTTTGAAAATTTGATTCTACAACATCTTTTAGGTTTCTTTTCTTTCATTAATCATATTAATGAAGTCCCATAATTTAAATCATCTAAACATCACAGATAAATACGATGTACACTTATGCCATCCGCATTCGCCTCGATGTCCTCTCGTGCACCGTTAGGTTAGGTAACTAACGGCAGAGCGGGGCAGGGCTAGCGCGGGTGTAAAACATAAGTAACGTCTATATAATATATCATATATACTATATACAGTATTTATCACAACATATCAAATGATCACATCACAGATATCGCAGCAGAAGAAACATATGAAACATTGGATATATTAGGACGTCCGTGTTTTAGTTTGAGCCTCTATAAAACACGGAATCCACGGTCGCGATGAATAGCCAAACCCACACCCCTAGACCCTTACGAGAGCGTCAATCAACCCTACCAATTCTAGAGTTAGGAGACCCGGACTCGACTCCTCGAGTTGGTCTCCCACTGGACTCTAGAACCCGGTTACTTGTGCTCTCCTCCTTGGGTTTATCCTAGTGCGGAAAAGTAAATAATATACAAATGGTGACATAAACCTCATTCCGGAAGTGCCCTAATAAAAGAATATTACATACATTTAATTTTACATGAATGAAAATAAAAACCCTCATCTCACATAAAAACCCCCGGCTATTCAAAACGCGACGATCCAATATAACATATCCAGCAACACATAACATCACATGTCATCAACGTAAGTAAATATGTGCATCCCAATTGTCGTTGACATATAGCAACGAAACCGGCGATATCACATATTACACTTACGGTCGCAGAAAAGAAAGTGTAAAACTACAACATTTGGAATCCACAATCTCTTTAGACATCATAAATCCAAAATATCACATACTTCGCATTTCATGCCTAACTATATGAATTCCACATATTGTATCACATTCCAGATAAATAGACAATATTAAACTTTCCAATCGAATAATCAAATACCCAAGATTTCCTACATAGCTCAACACTTGAGAGGAGTTTAAAAACATCCATCACATGCCACAATACCAATGGTCCAGCCGTAGAAGGGTCAAGCCAACGCCTCACATGTGGCAACGCCGTACTCCCCCAAACCCTAAGGTTCAAAAGGCAGTTCAAGACGGTCACATAATCGAGTTAAGGTTTGTTGTCTTCTAGAGGGTCCATTGCGCAACTTGCACGATTTAGACGTTCTTAAACTACGGAAAAATCCAACACTTGGAAATTTTTCGGGTCGGGAAAAAGTGAGTTATTGATATCCGTTCGAACTTTTTAATACTTTCTAAATTATCCCGAAAAACAAGAACGAAACTAAATTTTCCGATTGAATCAACGAATACAAAATAATCTCCAGAACACTCAACACCTGAGTCAGATTTAAAATACCCAGAAAATAGCACTTACAGAAATTGATATTACAGTGCAAAAACTAGTGCATAATTCCTCGGTACTGCCGCGGATCCACGGCCCAAGGGAGGTACGGCCGCAGTTTCGCGGCGGTTTGTATGGATTGTGCGCTCATTTTTCACCGTAGTGCTTATATTTCCCTGCTGAATTTTTTAGGCATTTTTAATACAGAAAAATCCACATGTTTAGAAATTGTACAGAGAAGGGGTTAAATTGACGTTACGGGGTTCGTTCAGAGTTTTAACTTCGTAAACACATCGCCTAATGCTCTAGCTAGGCTCTGATACCACTGTAGGGTTACTAGGCACTCTAATAAGGTTCTACAACGCATCAACCATGCCCGTTTAAATTTTAGCCATGCCGAATAACCCTAAATAAGATCTTTGCTAGAAAATTAGGGTTTCACATGCTTGTAAAAGACAATTACGACTAAGTGAATACGAAATACAACCTTTGTAGATCGGTCCTTCACTTCATTAGCTCCTTGTTGAAGTCCCTTCGCTGCGATCGTGGTTCTCCCGGGCTCTTGCATGGCTTCACGAGGCGAAAGAAGCGTCCTTGCTTGAAGTCTTCGAGGTCGAAGAAGATCTACGTCGAGGGAATATCAACTCAAGCTTCTACTTCACTAACTAGAGAATTAGTGAAGCAAACACCATAAACTAAAGTGCTAGTCTAGTAGAGGATGGAGAAATAGGAAGTGGGTTCACTTTAGAATTTATTTTCTCACCTCTCTCTTGAAAACACTAGTTAGCTTTTCTTTTGCTCAAAGAAGAAGATGATGAACTAAAGAAAAGATGAAGATAATGATCAAGTGAGTGAGCTAACCATGGTGAGTGAGTATCATATACTAACTCATGTAGAGACATAACCATGGCTAATCCAAATGGTTAGGTTAATAAAAATCTAAAGTAAAGACAAAGCTAGTGGACTTTGTCAAAGCAAAGCAAGTTTCTACAATCTTCATGCTCTTTCCAAAATTCCACTAATTTTGTAATTACCTTAAATAATTATAACCCACCATAATAAATAGAATGGTGTATGTCTTACACACCCATGTCAAGTGTATCATCAACCATGATACAAAAAGAAAACACATTTAATATATATCACATATATATTAAAGTTGTGCACATGTGAGAAAAATCCTTAAGTGAACAAGTGTTAGTTAATATAAACTAGTATATCTAATATACAATTATACACTAAATTATTAAATCAACACTTGACTTAATAATCCGGTCATATCTCATATAACCGACTAACATCCATTGTATCGACTTATCGAATCAACACTTGATTCGATAACCCGGCTATATCACATATAACCTCGCGATACAAAAAGTCGCGAGAATAGAATACGGTATCACATACACGCATTTTTCTCGGTCCCGCACATATCACATATGCGCTCCTATTTCGTTTTGCCTGAGCCAGTAAAACCTTTGTGTAGGACTCTAAAGACTCGTCAATACGCCGGCAGTAGGTGATGATCACATCAAGAACCCACAAGCCGTCAGCGGTACTAGCTGGACGTAACGGCCACCCGGATATTGAGCGATCAGAAGATCAGCAAGCAAGCCCGCTCCAACTCCTGTAAAAGCCTGCCGGTAACACTTCCCGTACAGTCCGGTCTCCTCGTCTGATATGTCGCATATCAAGTCTAGGGGTGGTAAACGTCAGACCCCAACAACCGATAAGTCGTGCCGATGTGAGGCTCATAACGGGTCGAGAAACTACTGGTAACACTTACCAGTAAATCTCTAAATCATCCCTGGCCAGGGACTTCCCTGTTATGGCCAATCGAGCACAGCGCAACATCAACCCCCAATACCAGGAGAGACGAAACCCCTCCTATCGCTCATTGCCTCCATATGACTCGGGACTGTACCCAAAAACCACCGTTTTGCACGCCCTCTTGGACGTGGTAAGGTGGAAATAAAAGCACAGTGGGAATCACACAAGACTCTATGACGATCTCGGGTCTACAGACTAACCTGCACAAGTGTCACCAGAGAACTGCCATCTGACGTGAGGTATAATACAATCTGGGAGTTCTCGGCGAGTCCGTCCAGTGTACCCAGTCTACACGGAGCACCCGTATATCATCTCTGATGTCAAACACCAATGGATATGGGATCATCCATCGCCCATCTATATGGGTCGAGAAGGTATACGCTAGTCTACTCTGGTATATCGATGCCCCGTCTCGATACACCCACGACTAGGGACCTTGAAGGATGTACTTATGGACTATCATGTCCCCACTAGTATGATCCACATCATAGTCCAGGTAGTCAAGTACACATCCTAAGGGCTTTACCAACATGTAACTATAAAACAGTATCAAGAGATAAGTATACATGTTAAGATAAAGAGCAACCAGATAGCATACTATCATATCGAGCAAGAAAGTCCTCTCTATATATGTCCAAGCATCCAATATAATATACATCATCTGTACAATACTGGTCTCTAGGGCATACATACAACTAACAGTAGCTCCCTACCCATGACGCCAGGGATTAAAGCCCTCGCAAGAGGCATCTGAGAGGATACCCCGCTCGGTCATCCCCGGCTGGTGGTTGCCTACCCATGACGCTAGAGACCAAAGCCCTCGCCAAGAGGCAACCGCGCAGCTTCACTGCCCGGTTATCCTTAGTAGGCTTCTTACAGCTCCTCCAACGCTAAGGATCAAAGCTCTCGCAAGAGGCAACCGAGCGGCTACCCTGCTCGGTCATCCCTAGCCGGTAACTTCCCTACTCACGGCGCCAGGGATCAACGCCCTCGCTAAGAGGCAACCGCGCCCATTGAGAGACTCAGATCTGTTCAAGTCTGAGCGATCCCCCCTCGACTCCGGGGTCATAGGAATACCTCCTTCTCAGCAGCACTCGGCACGCTTGACAAGTGATCAAAATCAACTCGACGTACGATCGCCTAACATGGATGCCCAACAAAGCAAGCAAGGATATTCTACAAATACTCTTCACATCCAAAAGATAAAGTGCAAAGCAATGAGACAGCAAGAGTTTTATTCGCACAAGCAAAATGTTTTTACAGGGGTATTGGGGGCTCCCCAGCCTTACAAAGTTCCAGAAGCTTACAAAAGAGGAACGAGGAAATATCAAAAAGGCCTAAGTCACAAACCCCCTCCTGCGCCTCGCTTCCCTCATCACTGTCATCGCGGTCTGCCGGAGGCTTGACCACCGGAGGTTTTGCCACCAGGGGTGTGCCTCGCTTCCCTCATCGCTGTCTGCCGGAGGCTTTGCCACCGGGAGTGGGACCCGAGCACGGAGCTCGCCATCGGTGAACTCAGGAAGCTGCTCCTTCACGGCATCTAGAGCCTTGTTCCACGCGACGCGGAATGCTCGCCAAGCTCGGCGTGAAACTGCTCTGACGCCTTGTAATCAGCCACGGCCTTCATAGCCCGAACCTCGGCAATCCCGGCCGCCCGAAGCGCTGCCTCGGCATCCCCCTGCTCGCGTTTTTCTCCTCCTCCATGGCCGCGAAACGATCGGCCAGATCCGCCAGCTTCGCCTTAGCAACTCGGTGGGATGCACTCAGGCGAAGATAGGCACCCTGGTTCGCTGAGACGGCAAGCTCCACGCTCTCCGCTCGGGCTGCCAGGATATCAGCCATCGCCCTCTCCAGACGCAGGTCACGTCGTAGGACCTCGACCTCTGAAAGAAACGCTTCCATCGGCCTCGGTGCATGGAATGCCCCCTCAGCCTCTATATGAGTAACGAGGACGCAGTATTGAAGGACCTGACGGGAAACGGATGAGAAACTTGGAAACGCTCGAGCCAAAGAAAAGAAGGTCAAAAAACAACGTGTGGGGGAGTTCATACCTAGACCGCCCCTTGGGCTATGGCCTCCATTTGGATCCTCAGGGTGCCATGCGGAAGCCTCCCCCCGGCCGACTCTTCCATCCCGGCGAGCAGGCCGGCAGCGACGGAAAGCCCAGATGGAGCCATGAAGACGGCATCACCCTCCTGCACGGGAATCCCCTCAGGAACCCTCAACGGCGGCGCGCGATAGATTGTCCTTTTCCTCTTAAGGGGGACCCCGTCCTCGCCCTCCCCTACGTCTCTCATCTGGGGCTCGGATAACCGTGGACGTCTCTGGCCGCTGCCGGAACAATCACCAGGAGCCATCAACGAAGCGGACGGCCCTATCGCCGGCGGAACATTCGGCGCAGGGCATGAGCCAGCCGGGGGCACGGCCGCGCTGCTGGCCTCCCTCTAGAACGAGAAACCCAAAGAGTGGGAACGAACCATGTATCCAACCCAAAAGAGGAAGAGCGCCGAGCAGCCAAGACTTAGAAGAAAGAAAAATATGAAGGAGTAGAGGCCCTGGAGTGGGCCCCACCCCTATTTATCACCGCAATCGCCCTCATCTAACAGCGCCCTTCATCTCCCGCCAAAACGCCTCCTCGCGTCCAACGGCTCCGATCGTTCCACTTGTCGTTCCCACACTGGGCCGCATCCCATCAGACGCAGGTCTGCACACGTCGCGTCGGCCAACCGACGCTTGACACGCAGACCATCGCTTCAGTGACAGGATGCACGAACCGGCGCACATTCCTTAAATGCGGAGATCTCGTCCTGATTCACAGGCAGAAAAGACAACTGACAGCCCGGGAACGCGTCCCGACAAAATCTTGAGAGGGAGCTCACCCCAGGCGGCCCGGCTGTCCACACTTGACCCGACCCGCCAGCTGGTCGGGACAAGAGTGGGGGGCTAATGATGATGCTCTATATTGGCGATCTCCCAGATCAGGACACGTGGCAGATGACATGTCCCAGAGCTCAGAAGAAAGGGCCCGCAGTGGCAGCCAAACCACCCCTGTACCCGACCTGCAAGCACAAGCTGGCTCACCTCAGAGGCCCCTGCAAATTGGCATCCTCGGCCTCTCAGCTCGCCTCCGAGCTACCACAGGACCAAGATACCTCGGCCCTCCCGCTCGTTCCCGAGCTCTCCCGCCGAGGCCATCTTCCTCGGTCCCTCCGACCGACCAACTCCGCCGCTCACAGGCGTAACCGCCGCTCCGCGAATCTCGCCATGCGCAAATCCTCCGGCGGCAACATCCCACGTTCCACACCATCACGATCCCCATTAACGGGCGATCCGCTTATTACGCGGGCGTGACGTCGGGAGCGTAACCGCCGGCGAGATTCTCACGCCTGCTACTGCGTGCTGCCGCCGCTATATAAACCCACATCACAGAGGGGTCAAGTAAGCTTTTTTCACCCCATTTAGCCATTACTCTGCTCGGATCTCGTGCTAACTTGATCGTCGGAGGGTCCTCGGTGGTACCAAACCACCCCGAGACTTCCTTGCAGGTACTCAGCGCAAACTCCTCAAAACCACCAATCTCCTCAAAACCCATTGAGACCCACACCAACAGGAGATCACCTCCAAGATCCACCGGGAGATCGACGGAAGACAACATCTGACGGAGACCCGAAAAGGGCCTCCATCAAAACGAGTCGAAGTCGTGTTGGACCTGGCTCGTTCGTTAATAGCTCAAGTTCGGTTCATTTATAATATATGTTTTAAATATTAAACTCATATTCAATAACCTAATAGTTCCGAATACCCAATCCAACATCTCATATTATATACAATTTTTTTTTTTTTTTACTCCTCTCTCTTCATATCGTGTCCGAATTTCCAGCCTTCGACTTGAAGAAAAATCTAGCCTTTTTTCTCAAGGCCAAACTCGAAAAGTTTCTAGCCCTAGTCTCGAAACCTTGAAAATAAAAATTTAAATCTCCTCGGCGACGGTTCTTCTTTGAAGTCCTATGAGAAGATCTGCACAAATCAAGAACATTGAACCCCAATTCGAAGAAATCGAGCGTGGAATCAAAAAAATTGAGTTTCAAAGGTTGGCCGTTAATGGCTCAGCTCGTTAAAAAACAAACAAGAGCCTAATGTGTCAGCTCGCTCGGGATCGAACTCGAGCCGAACCAATGCTAAACGAGCCCTAACTTGGCTCGTTAAATAAACGAACAAGAGCCTAGCGTGTCAACTCGGGATCGAACTCGAGCCGAACCAATACTAAACAAGCCCTTGCTTGGCTCGTTAAATAAACGAACAAGAGCCTAACGTGTCAACTCGGGATCGAACTCGAGCCGAGCCAATACAAAACAAGCCCCAGATCGCTCGAATTCGGCTCGTTTAGAAGGCCTATTGGTACAAAATTCCATATTTGTGCTTTTCATTATGGTCACGACCACTCCTTTTTCACTTTATGAAAAATGCAATCACCAACTTGGAAGCCAAGGCCAACTTGAAAGCAATCACCTCTGTTTTGGATGCCAAGTCACTATGCTAATTGCACTAATATAATTTCTGGATTTATGCAACACTAGATGTTTCATACACTGCTGTTATCTCAATCATTACCAAAAAGTGACAAATTAAGTCATTTTCAACACATTGTGGATTCAAACATAGGGGGCCTTGAATGGACTCATATGACACAAGATGCACAGCCATTCAACCCAGCTCTCATTCTATCTATATATCTATCTTTCTCTATAATTGTTGTAGAATGTGATATGATTCCCTTTTAATTCTATACAACTCATGATTGAGGAAATGCATATGGCTACCGAAGCTGTGTTCTTTCTGGTCATGCTCCGCATTTTGAGCTCGGTTGTCGATGGAGCTCAAGTTCCGGCCATGTTCGTATTTGGAGATTCGTTGGTCGATGCTGGGAATAATAACAACCTCCTCCTAAGCCTCGCGAAAGCCAACTACGCACCTAACGGGATCGATTTCCCTGCCGGGGTTACCGGCAGGTTCTGTAACGGCGGTACCGTTGCGGATTACTTGGGTAAGAGAATGGTTCGACAATTCAACTCGTTGGTTTTTCTTTTTCTTTTCTTTTAATGTTTTTCTTTTCTATCTTAAGTTGCCAATTAAGGCTTGATTTTCTTTTTTAATTTATTTTTTATCTTTTTATCTCTCCTTTTTTTATAACAGGCTATCATCTAGGGCTACCAAATATCCCACCATACAACGACCCAAGCACAACCGGTTCAAATATCCTGCAAGGAGTTAACTATGCATCTGCTGCCTCTGGAATCCTTAATGACACAGGATACTTATATGTAAGCCAACATTAATTATCATCAAAACCATTCTAATCTGTTCAATTAGCACATTAATCATCATCATCAAATTCTCATTAAAATGCAATTTCCGTTTCTTTGAATGTACAGGGACAATTGTTCCCCATGGATGAGCAAATCCAAAACTTTGAGGACACACTAGAGGAATTAGGCTCTCTTGTTGGAGATGGACTTGGAGATTACCTCAACAAATCTCTCTTCTTTGTGTGCACGGGGAGCAATGATTATATCAACAATTATCTGGCTCCTTTATCCGACAAACCCGAGATTTATACCGACGAAACCTTTGCCGATTTGCTCTTGCAAGAATTTGGTAGGCAGCTCAAGGTATTGTGAATAGATTTTTAAAACCTAACTTCTACTAGCCATTATCAAGAAAACATTGATATTGCATTGCCAGCTATTGTCAAGTTTTCCAACCCTTGTTACAATTACATTCAGAGAGAGAAATTATAGATGAAATATTTATTTAAGAAATCTCTTCAATTGCTTTCCGGCTTTTGTGGCATTTCCATCTTTAAAGATGCTGAGAATTGTTTACCCTTTTTATGAACTCTAACGATCGAACAAAAAGCTAGAGTTTAAACAAAACAAGTTTAGAAGTTTAAAAATTTGACCAGGAAATCCTAGGGTTCGAGACTTCCGATGAGCGCAAGCACTTACCGTTAATTACAACCTATCGTCTTAGAAAACACCTAGATGGAATACCTTGTTAGGCTGTTCTAAATCATATCAATTTGAATAAACTTTACAGCATATACATGTATACTTGCAATAAAAGGTAACATGAAAGAAGTGATCAAGAGATTTCATTTATATTGATTTGTATACAATTTTGAGATATATACATCACTTAACATCTCAAATTACATGAAAGAGTTACATGAAGATGTAAACATGTTTTAAAAGAAAACGGGGATGTAAATCACATTTGGTATCTTTTTTAAGACTAAGCGGGTATCTCTATTTATGGGTTCCACTCTAAGTCAAATCGAGGTAATGCAGGGTTCTTTGAATAGGACCCACGATATATAACTTGGAAATATGGGGAGGATCACTCTAAATGTAATCCACATCCAATATAGAGTGCATGCGGATATCTCTTTAAAAGATATACGCTTCACTCTAAGCTATCGGATATCTCTTACAGAGATATCCGCTGCATTTTAAACTTGCAGATATCTATCTGAGATATCCGCAACATATGAGTGTCCTCCATAGATCATGCGTGTATCTTTTTAGATACCCGATGGGGTGTTTTATGGTTCTTGTTAGGCTATTTTGTTGAGATATCCATAATAAGAGGATATGCTTTATGATATTCATTAAGGACATCTTCAAGGTCATCACAAATATGTATTTTGAGATATTCGCTTAGAAGATATCATTATAAGGATACTTTGTGTTATGATTAAGTATCCTTTAATGGTTTCTTTTCATTTCTTTTAAGAAGCAAATAAAGTTTTAATGTTCTTTGGTAGATCTTCACTTGGGTATTAAAATGATCATTGTCCAAAATAGAAATGAGCAGTATTTCCCCTTGTATTTTTAAGTTATTATTGAGAAATATAAATTGTTAATATTCTCGTATGAATAGATAAGATAGTATTCCTCCTACTTTCTAAAAAGAAATACTTTCGTATTCTCATTTTAGTTAAAGAATCATGTATTCATCATGTTCTTGAGTTTCTTGAGAAGCTCTTGGTCATAAGAATCCTAGGGAATTCATCCAAGCCCTTCAAACATTCCCCGTTAACATTTGAAGAAAGAGAAAAAGGGTTCTCAAAGAAAGATGAGATCCATCCACTTTCTCTTTTCTTCTTCTTCTTCTCTACTTCCTTTAGCCGAATTCTTGATCTTCAACCAGTCTAAGTTTGTGAATTCTCTCTTCTTCTTTTTAATCTTGCCTCAGAAAGGGTATTTATAGCAAAATAGGGTAGTTAGCAACCTACTATCCACGTTTTAGAAGAAGTGGGGGCTAAGACAACCCATTGAAAGTCCCATAACCGTTTGACCGGGTATCTTTTAGAGATACCCGATACCCGCAGCTACTCCTAAATTGGAGCGGATATCTCTAAAAAAGAGATACCCGCAACATAAAAGTCTTTGTCTTTGAGGTTCCCGCTCCTTTCCCCATTATTACTTGTTTTAAAGTATTTAAAAGAGAGTTGACATATTTTGAGGTTCAACAATAATCTAAAGAAAACGGAGCAGGCAGTCTTTTACGGTATTTTTTTTAAAGAAATAAACATTACAAGAATCACCATTTTTATACTTTGCTACAATTCAATGAAAGCTAAAATATCGTGTTACCGCAAAGTGTTTGCTATGCATAAGTCTTAGGCCATGTAGATCAATATCAACGGTGTCGTTCTTAGAACCACAGCATGTAAACTTGATTTCTTGACCGTTGCAGGAGGAAATTACCTCTTATAGCAGCGGCTCATGAGGTTCGGTTTCCTCATATAATTAATATATTTCATAAAATTGATTCAAAATATATTAATGAAAATAACCAATCTTTAATTTTACTAGCATGGAAATAACTAAATCTTAGAAAATTGGTTAACCTTTATTCCTTTTTGACCTCCCAAGCAGGATCTCTACTGTTTGGGTGGAAGGAGGTTCTTGATAGCCAGTGTGGGCCCACTGGGGTGCATTCCTAACCAGATAGGCTACTCGGACAACATATCCTCATGTGTGGATTCAACAAATGAATTGGTGTCGGTGTTCAACTGCAAGCTCAAGGCCATGATCGATCAATTCAACACAGATATGCAAGACTCATACTTCCTCTATTGGGATACCTATGCCTCAACCTTAGATGTTATTGATAACTATTCGAGCTATGGTAATTACTCTTTACCGTAACCAAGCTATGGCCCTGTGACCGGTGCACAAAATGGGCCAAACTGAGGATAAAAAGTCACGTGCTTGTGGGGGGCTGTCCTCCCATGCATTTCTCCCATTTTGTGTACTGGCCAGCACCCGATCGTATAATTAGCGTTTTCTTTTGGTTATTTTGTTATGGTATGACATTCCTTCTGAAATTAAACAAGGGTTCAAGTATCAACACATGGCTTGTTGCGGAGCTGGCCGGGCGAAGGGGCAGATCATATGCCTGCCGCTGTTGCCTCTAGAGTGTCAAAATAGACGCGAATTTGTGTTTTGGGATCCATACCATCCGACGGATGCTTTTAATGTTATTGCTGCCAGGCATGCTTATCAAGAATGTTTGCAAGACTCCTTTCCAAGGAACGTGCAGGAGCTTATTCAAAGTTAATTAGAGGATCGATGGGTTTAATTTTTGTAGCTTTTACAACTTAATTCCCTGTTAATGTTTGGCATGCAAAAGTTCAATGTTTGAACATCGGCAATAACGAAGAGCGATCGAGCAGCCGGCGATCGGGAACAATAAGTTTGCTAATTTCTTTGTTTAATTTTGCTATATTTTGTAATTATTTGTTAATCATTCACTCTATTGGTTGGATTATTTAAATTTAAGTGTTATTCACAAGTCAATAATAGTCCGAGTACACTTTTAACAAAACTTGATAAGAAGTGATCATCTTTTTGAAAGATCAGGTAAAAAAGGTACTATTACAATGCGTGTATACATCAAAACACATCTTAATTTTGAGGTATGACAAAAGTATATTTAGACGACTTAGGGGCATAGTCACAAATTCGTGGTTCGGGAATAATTCGGCGAGGTCGAAAATTCGGATTCGGAGAACTATTCGGAAAAAATCGACAGGTATTCGGGAAGGATTCGGTAAGTGTTCGGGAAATGTTCGGGAAGGATTTCGAGCAATAAATTAATATATGAGACGCTAGATTTTGATTTTGTGAATTATTTGCTGTTTTTTGAATTATTCGTTGTTTTTTCACATAATTCGCGAATAATTCGCGAATAATTCGGCCAGTTCGGCAATGGCGATTAATTCGGAGATTAATTCGTTTGATCAAAAATTCGCGAATTATTCGTGAATTCGGCGAATAATTCACGAATTATGTGACTATGCTTAGGGGTAATAACTGAAAGTACGCTAATAACCTTAGAGCTTAGAGTAGGGTGAATGAATAGGTTTTTAAGAAAAAAACATATCTCTAACTTTATAATGGCAGCAATGTGTGCAATGTTTGCAAGAGCCCGTAAGAAAATAAAACCATATAGGAAAAATAGTTTAAGCCTTTATAAAGGTTTGATCAATAGAAACATTTTAGTTAAAGGTATTTTATAAAAATATATGCAATATGAAAATTTAATCGTCTGTATTTTTTCAAGCTCATTAGCTCCTAACCCTTTTACATCAAGGTCCTTAAAAGAAATGAGCATAGAAATAAAGAGAATACAAATAAAAACAAAACCCCAAAAGGCCTAACCACACCTTAGCTGATTTTTGAGTCTTGTTTTTCATGTTGACTTCAAATTTGATCCTAAAATGTTTGGCTTGTGAAGTTTCAACATTTGCCCCCATCCTCCTTTTGGATATGGCATTTGCAATATAGTCCTCCTATCTCTATTAAATGCTCCGTATAATTCAAATCTGTAAAATAACCATAGCATACGGAGCAAACGATTTGGCAATAATCAAAATATAATGGGATGAGATCAACAATCTTCTTCTTTTTTATTATTGACAAAATTAGCATGTTTTTTTTTTATATTATTCTCCTTATTCTCTTATCATATAAATGTTAAGTGAATTTGTATCGTGATATCAAAATCATATCATAATATCCTCCTCCTTAGCAAAATCAAACTGTGGATGGTGGAAAAAATTATTGAGAGTGACAAAGCTCCCCTGTCAATATGCATAATGTAAATGAGAATAATGGAGGAAATATGTCATAGGAGGGAATTTCCTCCTGTGGCGTCGAAAAAACACACCATCCATCGTGTTTTCCGACAATCATCTTCATCATTATCATCTATGATATGGGTACACTAAACTAATGTGATTCTACAACTTTTTCACCGTTGAATTAGTTGGTTCAAAATTAACGGTTCACCGACAATAGAACTTTTTACATTGCTAAATCAACGATGAAAAAATTGTAGAATCACATGAAATTTGGTGTACCCACATCTTAGATGATAACGATGAAGATAATGCATTCCAATCGTCGAAAAACACGATGGAGGATGTGTTTTTTCGACGCCATAAGAGGAAATTCCCTCCTATGGCCTCTTTCCTCCATTATTCTCAATGTAAATATATATATCAGTAATAGATAATGCTCCCCTTTCCAATTTAACTACAAACTAAAGGCATTCAGAAACACGTCATGATAAGGAAAATTTAATCATTAGGATTGCACATGCTTATATCATGTCTAATAAGACAAAAATCATTTTCAGATGATGGTTTGATAAAAATATCCGCTAGTTGATTTTTTGTGTCTATAAATTCAAGCAAAATATTTTTCTTTTCAACATGATCTTTCAAAAGATGATGCCGAATATCTATGTGTTCAGTCCTAAAATGAAGCACAGAATTCTTAGACAAATTAATTACACTAGTATTATCATACAAAATTCGTGTAGTGGAAAAATTATACCAAAATCTAAGAGTGTTTGTTGCATCCAAATTATTTAGGCGCAACAAAGTCCAGCTGTAATATATTCTGCTTCAGCGGTTGATAATACAACAAAATTTTGTTTCTTAGAACACCAAGAAAAAGACAATGACAAAAAAATTTGCATGTCCCACTGGTGCTTTTACGATCAGTCTTGTTACCTGCAAAGTCTGCATCAGTATAACCAAGCAAATCAAAAGAAGATGTTTTTGGATAAAATAATCTTAATTCCAAAGTACCTTTAATATATCTAATAATACGTTTAGCCGCAACTAAATGTGCTTCTTTAGGAGCCGATTGGAATCGAGCACATAAACAAATACTAAATAATATATCTGGACGACTAGCCATTAAATACAATAAGCTTTCAATCATACCTCCATACAATTTTTGATCCACATTTTTACCTTTCTCGTCCTTGTCTAATTTCATTGTAGTGCTTATTGGAGTTGGCATGGATTTGGTATCATCCATTCTAAATTTCTTTACAAACTTCTTGGCATATTTTTCTTGATTTATGAAAATTCTCTCTTCGGTTTGTTTGACTTGTAATTCGAGAAAAAAGGTTAATTCTCCCATCATGCTCATCTTGAACTGATTCTTTATCAAGTCGGAAAATTCTTCACACAAAGAGATATTAGTGGTACTAAAAATAATATCATCTACATATTTGTACAAGTATATGATTTAGCTTAGATTTAACGAAAAGAGTTGTATCAATCCTACATTTTGAAAAATCATTTTCAATAAGAAAAGTAGATAATCTCTCTTACCAAGCTTTCAGAGCCTGTTTAAGACCATATAAAGCTTTTTTAAGACGATAAACATGATCAGGAAATTTATGATCTTCAAAGCCGGATGGTTGTTCAACATAAACTTCTTCATTAATAAAATCATTTAGAAAATCACTTTTAACATCCATTTGAAAAGGTTTAGTATTTTTGAAAGATGCATATGCTAAAAACATTCTAATAGACTTAAGTCCGGCAACTGGAAAAAAGGTTTCATCAAAATCGATGCCTTCCTCTTGTGTATAGCGTTGAGCAACTAATCTAGCGTTTTTTCGAGTTGCTATGGCATACTCATCAAGTTTGTTACGAAAAATCCATTTTGTTCCAATAATAGCATGATCTTTAGGTGGATGCACCAAAATCCAATCATTTCAAGAAAAATTGTTAAGTTCCTCTTGTATAGCCAAAATCCAAAACTCATCATTAAAAGCATCATCAAAATTTTTGGGCTCTAATTGAGATAAAAACGCTAAATGACCACATTCACTTAAACCCTTAGATCGAGTCGTAACACCACTAGATGGATCCCCAATAATAAGGTCCATAGGATAGCTCGACGCATGTTTCCAACTATGAAGAAGTTTTTGAGTAGGTTGAATATTTTCAACCTTGTTATCAATAATTTGAAAATTATCCAACTTTAAAAGTTGTTTTTCCTCATCGTTGTAACTATTAGAAGAATTTAAAATATTTATTTCATCAAATTTCACATGCATTGATTCTTCAACAATTAAAGTTCGTTTGTTAAAAACTCTATAAGCCTTGATTGTCGAAGAATAACCAAGAAAAATACCAATATCAATTTTTAAGTCAAATTTTGCTTTTCTATTTTTAATGTTTAGAAAAAAAACATTTACAACCAAAAATCCGAAAATAGACAACATTGGGGGATTTTTGATAAAAAAGTTAATAAAGAGTATTTTTAAGTATTGTCCTAATAAGTACACGATTAAGTACATAATATACCATACTACCCGCTTCGGTCCAAAAATATGTGGGTAAATTGTATGAATTAAACATACACCTTGCCATTTCTTGAATGTTTCTATTTTTCCGTCCAACAACACCATTCTGTTGAGGTGTTCTTGGAGCAGAAAATTGATGAGCGATGTCATTTTCTAAACAAAAATTTTCAAAAACTTTATTTTCAAATTCACCCCATGATCACTTCTAATTTTAACAATAGACAAATCACATTCCTTTTCAACTCGTTTCAAAATATTTGAAAACATAATAAAAGCTTCATCTTTATTTGCTAAAAATAAATCCCATGTAAATTTAGAAAAATCATCAATAATAACAAATACATAAAGCTTTATATACCACCTAAGCTAGTAGTAGTCATTGGACCAAATAAATCTAGATGCAAACAATTGTAAAGGTCTCGAAGTAAAAACATCATTTTTAGAATGAAAAGACGGTTTAATTTGTTTACCCTTTTGACATTCCTCGTAAAGATAATAATCAATACAGTTAAGTTGAGGAAGTCCACGAACTAAATCTTTCTTCGATAACTTCACTACCAAGTCCATGTTAGCGTGTCCAAGTCTTTTATGTTATAACCAAGATTCCTCATTCATAGCTGCTAAACATTTGAAATTTTGTGCAACTAATTCATTAAACTGAAAAACATACACATTAGAGCGTCTATATGCGATAAAAGAAACTTCATTATTAATTTTAACAATGTATTTATCAGGTTTGAAATTAACTTTATAACTTCTATCACATAATTGACATATGCTAAGAAGGTTATGATTTAAACCTTGAACTAAATAAATATCATCAATAACAAAATTAGTTTCCTTACCAATGGAGTCAATACCTATAATTTTTCTTTTGTCATTACCTCCAAAGGCGACTGTGCCGCCTTCCAATCTCGTTAGCAATATGAATAAATTAGGATTGCCTCTCAGGTAATGTGAGCATCCATTATTGAGATACCATATTTCCTTACATTTTGAAGCTTGGCACACCTGCATAAGAAGAGATTGGTGTGTCTTTAGGTACCCAAATTTTGTTGGGTCCTTGAAAGTTAGTTTTGACACCTATTGGTGTCCACATCAAGCCATAATAAGATAAATTATTTTTTATTTTACAATGACTAGATAAATGTTCATGATTCATGCAATAAGTACAAATAACTTTAGATCTAATATGACTTCCACGAAAATAAGAGTAAGAGTGAGAATTATAATCAGCGTTCAAATTCCTCCTTTGAGTAGTATCATTAGGAGATCTAGTTTTAGTATTAAATTTATCTACTTACTTTTGAAGCGAATTTGATCAACTTTTGCAAATTTTCATTTTAAACCTTTAAAAATTTATTTTCATATTCAATATCATTAGAAGCCTTGCTCTTAATGAGCAAATTATTCTCAGGTTCGCTGAGTTTACTTTCACAACTAGCATGATGCTCTTTGAGCAAACTATATTTTAATCTTAATTTTTTGTATCCATTATTCAATTCACATATAGCATCTTCAAGATTTTTGCATGAAAGAAAATCTGAAGGGTCTTGATTTACTTTATTTTCATGCACCATAAAACATATGTTGGGGTTTGACCTTACAAATCTAGCCGTTTCGCAAGCTTCATTTCCCTCCGAGTCATCTGATTCCGATTCTTCCCAACTAGCATACATACCCTTGGACTTGCTAAATTTCTTTTGCCCCTCTTTAAGTAGAGAACAATCTCTTCTTATATGACCTGGCTTATTACAATCAAAACAATTGCCAAAGTTTTCTTCTTTCTTACTGAATATTATTTTCGCACCTTTGCTTTTTCGGCTCTTGTTTTTGCGCTTCATCCCTGCAAAGCGTCTTGAGAAATTAGCCATCTCTTCTTCTAAATTTTCATAACTATCATCGGAAGAGAAATCATCGATTTCACCTCTTAGGGCAACATCGTGCTTCTTTATCGCTGATGCACGCGATTGTTCTTCTCTTGCATGTTTTTGAAGAGTAAGTTCTACAGTTTTTAACCTGCCAGTCAATTCTTTAAGAGACATATTTTTTAGATTCATAGTGATACTAATAGGTTGAATGATGGAATTCTACTCTTCAGGAAAACATTCAAGCAAACGTTGATTTATCTGACTGACCGGAATAACAACACCTAGAATATGTAGTTGATTTATAATTGTTTTGAATTTAGCACATGCATCAAGAATATCATCAACATCCATGTTAAAATGTTCTAAGTCATAGGTAAGCAAACGAACTCGCTCTCCTTAACTTGAGAGGTGCCCTCATGATTAACTTCTAAAATATTCCACATTTCCTTAAAAGTTTTTAAATGCATGATTTTATGGAATTGTACTCTAGAGATACCGCAAATAATTGCACTAATAGCACGAGCATTTAGATTAGCTAATTTGAGTTAATTATCATTCCATTCGCTATGAGATTTGAGATAGATTACCCTATTAACAATCTTTGATGAAAATTCGTATCCATCTTCGATCATACCCCATACTCTCCAATTTATAGACTGAATATGAAACATCTGTTGGATATAGTGCTCTCTAAGTCAATTATTCGATCGCAGGCATGTGATTGCAATGATTGAGGGAGGACCTATACCGACTAGAATGTCTTACTAGAGATGATAGTATGCTATCTGGTTTGTCTTTATCATCGTATACATACTTTAGTTCACTATTGCATGTTAATAGAACCAATAGGATTCTTGCTTGACTGCCGGCAGTATGATGGCAATCATATACGTGAGAGCTGGGGTCTATAAGCACATCCTTAAAAGTGTCCCTAGTCGTGGGAGTTTCGAGACAGGGCATCGATGCTCCAGTGTAGACTAGTGTATACAGTCGAGAACCCGACGAGGGGCGGTGGCCGGTCTCACAAGCCATTGGTGTCAGTTTGTTCACCTAAGATGTATACAGGTGCTCATTAAGTTATGAGTACACCGGACTGGACTCGCCAGGAACTTGCTGGTTGGTATTATACCTATCGTCAGATAGCAGTTCCCAAGTGACATGTGTACAGGTTAGTTCATCGACCTGAGGTCGTCATGTAGGGTTCCTAGGCACCCTATGAAGGTCTCACAAGGCATCGAACATGCCAATATAAAATTTTACGGGTGCCGAGAGACCCGACTACGGATCGTTTGCTAGAAAACTAGGCGAAAAGTAAACTAGTTAACAATTAACTAATGGGAAATCGGAAATACAACCTTTGTAGATCCGGTGCTCCACCTCCATAGCTCCGCAACGAAGTCGTCTCCGCTGTCCAAATCAAATCCGGGCTCTAGCGTCAGCTTCGTCGGAGAATGGGCAAGCTAGGTCGTCGATGTCCATGCCGAAGATGATCTACGTCGAGGCATCGCTAAATCAAGCTCCACCTTCATCAAGTCGTGAAAACTTGTGAAGGAAACACACTCTACTACTTGGCAAGAGGTAGAGGATGAAGAAATAGGAAGTGGGTAGACTTTAGTTTTGGATTTCTCACTCATTTCCATCACTTGCCATAGATGGGGCAAGCTTTCTTCACTTGAAGAAATGGAAGAAGAAGAAGATGATATGATGATAAGATTAATTAGAAAGAAAAGAATAATCCAATCTTTATCATAACATGACCATGGTTATGTGTAGAGACTAAACCCAAGTTAAGTGAATGGTTAGGTTAGGAATGAAGACAAAAATGGTGACTAAGTCAAAGTATTCATGAAGCTTCATGAATGAACAAAAGAATGCTACCATTTTTCTTTTCTTTTCCTTAAAAGAATAATGAATATAAATAAATGAATAAGTATATAAAACCCTAACCATTCATACAACCATGGTTTAATCTTTACACAAGCACAAGTCAACATGTATCATCAAACATGATACAATGTATATGCACAAAAGTATATCACATATACAACTTGCACAAACCAAGTGAGAAAATCCGTTTAAAGTGAACCAATACTAGTTAATGCAAAGTAATATATCAAATATATAATTATGCATTAAATCACTAAATCAACACTTGATTCAATGATTCGGTCATGTCGCACATAACCAACTGGTATCATCAGTAACAACTTATCGAATCAACACTTGATCCGATAATCCGGCTATATCGCATATAACCGATCAATGTCACATCGCGAGAATGAAATACGGTATCACATACACGCATCATTCTCGGTCCCGCACATATCTCATATGCGCTCCTATTTCGTTTCGCTTGAGCCAGGAAACCTCTGTGTAGGACTCTAAAGACTCGTCAATACGCCGGCAGCAGATGATGATCATATCAAACACCCACAAGCCGCAAGCGGTCTGCTAAACGTAACGGCCACCCGGGTATTGAGCGATCTGAAGATCGACGAGCAAGCCCGCTCACACTCCAGTGAATCCGACCAGTAACACTACCGTACAGTCCGGTCTGATCGTCTGATATGTCGCATATCTCGCCTAGGGGTGGTAAACGTCAGACCCCAATAGCTCAATAAGTCGTGTCGATATGAGGTCTATAACTGTTCGAGAAACTACTGGTAACACTTACCAGTCAATCTCAGCAACCCTGGCCAGGGATTTCCTGTTATAGCCAATCGAACACAGCGCAACATCAACCCCCTATACCGGGAGAGACGAATCCCCTCCTATCGCTCATTGCCTCCATGTGACTCGGGACTGTACCCAAAAACCACCGTTTTGCACGCCCTCTTGGACGTGGTAAGATGGAAATCAAAGCACAGTGGGAACCACACAAGACTCTATGACGATCTTGAGTCAACAGACTACTCTGTACCAGTGTCACCAGAGAACTGCCATCTGACGTGAGGTATAATACCATCTGGGAGTTCTCGGCGAGTCCGTCCAGTGTACCCAGTCTTTACTGAGCACCCGTATATCATCTCTGATGTCAAACACCGATGGATATGGGATCATCCATCGCCCATCTGTATGGGTCGAGAAGGTACACGCTAGTCTACTCTGGCATATCGATGCCCCGTCTCGATACACCCACGACTAGGGACTTTGAAGGATGTACTTATGGACTACCATGTCCCCACTAGTATGATCCGCATCATAGTCCAGGTAGTCAAGCACACATCCTAAGGGCTTTACCAACATGTAACAGAGAGACAATCAGTATACACGTTAAGGTAAAGTTCAACCAGATAGCATACTATCATGTCGAGCAAGAAAGTCCTCCCTATATACGTCCTAGCATCCACTACAATATACATCATATGTACAGTAATGGCCTCTAGGGCATACATATAACTAACACGTCATTTTTCTCGTGTGAGTTCCCACTGTACTTTGATTTATACCCTACCACGGGTCAAAGGAGTCGTGCAAACAGGTATATTTTGGGTACAGTTCCGAGCCACATGGTGGCAGTGAGCAGATCATCGGGGATTCGTCTCTCCCGGTATTGGGAGTGAGATCGCGCTGTGTTTAGGAGAGCCATTACATGAAATCCCTGGCCAGGGTAATCGAGATTTACTGGAAGGTATTCCAGTAGTATATCAAGGTGTTATGGGCGGCTCTCTGACACGACTTATACAGCTATTGGGGGTCTGACGTTTATAAGCCCCCTAGGCCCTATATGCGATACTCATAGACGAATGGACCGGACTGTACGGATACTGTCACTGTTAGGCTCAGTAGGGTTTCTGGATGAGTTCGCTCGTCAGCTCCCCTTCCTTCAATACATAGGCAACCGTTACGTACAGCCTGTATCTCTGACGTGCTAGTGGTTATACCCAGTGCCAGTGTATTGATAAGTCATTAGAGTCCCCCACAGACAGTTTCCCAAATTCAGGCTAAACGTTGTAGAGGCCGTATGGTTTTATGGCAGGGTTCGGAAAATGCACGTGCGTTTTCGCACGTGTCATATTTCGGGCAGATAATACTGGTGGGCTTTGGTTTAAGCCGGATCCGAATATTATACTGTGTAGATATAATATCTTTGTCTCAGTTGCATTTATATTCGGTCGTAATACAAATGCGGATATGTTTATACTGTTACGGGGTTATCCTGAAATTCGTTTCAGGATCACTTTTGGAAGTTGCCAGTTTCCAGTTTTCTATCACCCGTCTTTAACATTCGGTTAAATACGGATTTATCTTTTCTTGGGTGAGTCATGAGGTGAGTCAGAGTTCTAGAAGGTTCTAGAAATGGTGACTAGCTTCATGAGTCATTAGTTCATTAATGAAGCATTTAATGAGTGATGAGTTGTTATAGTGACTAGGTTAATGATTCATGGTTTTGCATTTATTGTTTTAAGTGTGTCATCTTTTTTCATTAAGTGTTATGATAAGTTTACTTGTTATGGTCATCTCCCTCCTCTCTCCTACACTCACCCTTTTTGCTTCATATAGTGGCCGGCCATTTCCAAGTGGGGATGATTTGATTCATTTGGCAAAAAGATTATGATAGTTTAGTTCATGGAAATTTCAAATAGCTCAATTTCCATTTACCCGATTCCAATTGGCAACTTCATTAACCGTTCGTCCATAGCCTTGGACGTAACGAGACAAAGTGTTCTACTCATTCTCTACATCAATCTTGGTCATCTCTTTTAGCAGATTTGATGATCGAGTTGTCTCGGTTCAGAGGCGGGAGCCCGTTTAAAGATCCGTCGACGTGGTGCCACCTGGACGAGAAGACTGGAGAACCATGAGATCGGAGCAGCCGCAACAAAGCGTGGGATGATGGTTGAAGACTGAAGGACTCGGATCGTTCGGTATAACATTTCTACCCACTTTGTAGTTTGTTAGTTTAGCTTTAATAGCAGATCCGGGTTATAGTATACGATAGCGCCAGCTTAAAAGTTTTTGTTCCGCATTTGGCGTCTGTTAGACGGCCGGGGCGCTACCGTGGACTTACAGTGGTATCAGAGCCTCACCATTAAGCTATACTAATTTGTGCTAACGCGTTTAAAATATCGATCGAACGGATTTTCGAAAACTACATTTTTTCTGTACGAAGTTTCTGTCGATTTTAAATCTAGTCCAAAAATTATTTTGAGCACTTCAGAAAATAGAGCAGGCTTTTTGAAGCACACTGTGAAAATTTGGACAAGTGATCCTACAGAAGCGTCGCGGATCCGCGGTCAAACCTAGTGTTTGACCGCGCATCCGCGGCCATTTTCTGGGAACACTGCTTCAAATTTGTACAGTGGCTTCTTTACAGGAAATTGTGGTTTTAGGTATATTTCATTTGGGCCCAAATTTTGTGACTGTACACCAGATGTATGTGGGGCCTACTTCGGGAAATTTTATCGATCGAAATTTTAAATTTGTTAGTTTATAGTATTTACATTATATCTCCGACCGTGAATGTCATTCGATCGGTAAACCGCGTCTGATTGCTATAGTTCTTTTAGACGGGTTTGCGAACGTGACATTCGCGTTGATGTTCTGTGTTGTGCTGTGATGTTGCGGATTTGTCGTGGTGGATAGCAGTGTGCAATAGTAGTGCAATTTGAATTTATTTGTACATTTGATATTGCGGGGCGAGCGTCCGACTTGTGGACTGCCGTCACTGCCTGTTTGTATAATATTCTTTTTGGGGCACGACCGGGCTAAGGTCGATATACCCGTTGTATATATTTATTTCTGTACTAGGTTTATCCCGTGACGGAGTGCACGGATAGCCGGGTTCTGGAGGGCAACGGGTCCGTATCTCATGGCATTGAGAGGCAGAGGGGCCTCACTCTAGAATTGGCAGACTATTCGACGCACTCGTAGGGGGTACAGGTTGACCCACGGAGGGGTGCTCAATTTACCGGATTCCGTGAAGTGCCGGGTGTTCCATTCACTATGCTGTGGGGGACTACCTCGCTTCAGGTTTTGGCGGGTAACTTGCCGCACCCGTAGGGGTCTAGGTTTCATTGCACAGGCTATCCACACGACCAGGGGAACATCGGGTTTCAGTAGCGGCTCTGTGAAACCCGAAGATCCTAGATTATCTGTATTGTTCTGTGATGCTTATTACTTTTCTGTAATGTTGCATATTATCACGCCTGGAGCGATTATTGTATATTAGTATATATACTATTAGAAGTTGTATATGTTTTGCACCCGCACTAGCCCTGTCCCCGCTCTGTCGTTAGTTAAGTAACCTAACGGGTAATGACGGGACCCAGTGACGAATGCGGATGGCATATACGTACATTTTATTTTCGTTCTTTTCTGGTGTGATTGATTGATGGGATTGCATTGATTCTTATCAATGTAAGGATAAAACAAACCTATATTTGATATTGTTGGAACAAATTTTAAAAGGAGTTATTACAAAGATGTTTCCTTTTGTTTTGCATAGCGATATTCAGTTAGAATATCCTGCACCTCATTCGACGAGGCAAGGGCCGAGATCCCTTCACCGGGAGTGACCCCTTGGGCAGAAGTTTACATCAGGGTAATAACTTCAATATAGTCGATTACAAGTTGCTTTGCATCGCGGTATTCAGTTAGAATATCCTGCACCTCATTCCACGAGGAAAGAGCCGAGATCCCTTCACCGGGAATGACCTCTTTAGCAAAGGTTTTTCGCCACTATATTTTTTATAAAAAGCTATCAGGTTCCTTCAACGAGATCAAGTTCATTACGTTAAAGGTTTTTCGCCAAAAACCAGCCGTAATCCTCCGTCATTTCTTATGGATGGTTAGTAGTATTCAAGCTATGTTTGTTGGCCTACGTCAAGGCATAGTGTTTGGTAGCTGCTGGGTGTTCATTTGTTGCACAGATAGATGTATTAGTTTAGGACAGACGTACAGCCTTGTTGGCCTACATCAAGGGCATATACGATGACCTAAATTAATCAGGACAACGACGGGTTGAACTTGACATGTGGCTTATGATTTGTTGGCCTACGTCAAGGTCATAAGAGCATGAGATAAAAATTATATCGGGAGTTTCAAACATACAGGAAACTTGCAAAACTTGAGCATACCTTCTGGAGTGTGATAACGTCAGTGGATACCGTCACGTTATCATACGATGAGAGTTGGATCCCGATTCCCACTGATGAGTTAGTTTACTCCTCGGGTGATCCCGACTAATTCTTCTTTCAGGTTTGTAGGAGAATTTGAGATAACAGTGGGAGGTTTCCTGATTAGATAAAGTGATAACCATTCTGATCTGGGTTAGAGTGCACGCAGAGTGTTTCTTTTCTCTCTCTCTTTGGCAGCGACCTTTGACCGACCCTAGACTATAACTCAGTGACTAAATTGACCGAACCTTCTTAAAATACTGGCTTTTGGATTGTCTATAGTTGCATAAGTCATTGTCTCTCCTTCTTTTACCCTTTGTATTTCTCAGAACACCCCGTATTACTACGGACATCCACTTCCATTGGATAGATCCATCGTATGGTTATATACGAACTCGAAGGGACTTCTTTGAGGATGGATCCAGGTTCAGGAGAAATAGAATTGGTTTATTCAGTTGTCTTTTATTATCACCTTCTCTCAGGTTGCGAGGGCTCCTTAGTTTAGGAGAGTACACCTATTACGCTTATTGGATAGTCTTCTTCCAAACCATAGGCAGGTGCCGAAAGGTAGGGAATGAAGAAAACCAATTAGCCTAACTAGGGTGTACAGAAGGTAATAACTAAAGACAAAATAAAGGGATTAGAAAGAGGGCAAAGTAAATTGCGACTACTAACATTCACGACCAAACACGTATTTCATCGCCACTCCTACTTCACCTTTAATTTCTCCAGAACAACCCGTATCACTACGAACATCCAATTCTATTGGATAAATCCATCGTATGGTTATATACGAACTCGAAGGACATTTTTTCGAGGATGGATTCTGGTTCAGGAGAAATAGGAATAAGTTTTATTCAGTTGTCTTTTATCATCACCTTCTCTCAAGTTGCGAGTACTCCTAGGTTTAGGAAGGTACACCTATTATGCTTACTGGATATTCTTCTTCCAAACCATAGGCTGGTGCCGAACGGTAGGGAAGGAAGAAAACCATTTTAGCCTAACGATGGTGTACAGAAGGTAACGACTAAAGACAAATAAAGGGAATTGGATAGATGGCAGGGAAATATACGGTTACAGTCATGAATTTGAATAATGGAAAAGGCATTACTATGAATACCAGGATACTCCTACAAAACATTTTCATGTTTCAATTACACTGTGCATTGTTAATTATAAACTGATTTCCTAATTAAACCCATGCTCCAGAGTATGTATTTACCAGGTATGATTCTCATATATGTATGGTTTTACAGATGATGAATGGGAGTAAGTTATTGGGAATTAGGTGATCATCCTCATTATATCGGAATTCGTTGTAATTAGTGATATTTGAGGAAATCGCCTGGGTACAGTTTTCAACCTACGACGCACAGGTTTTGAGTTATTAAACTCAGTGGACTTATACAGAGTATTGTATGTTGTCCAGTGTCCATCAGGACAAAGGGGTTGGTCCTCGTACTATATTCTATTTACTTGTGACTTCTCTAGTTTTTAGACAAGTGTTTCGTAGAAATACAATGTCTAAGTATTGAGAAGTTGTGGGTATAGGAATAAAGTAGAGAACCATGTGTCGCAAGTATCGGGATTCTTCAAAGAAATCGAAGATGTAAATTCTTGTGATTGGTATTCAGTTGATAGTAATGGTTTTGAGAAACTTGTTTCTCTTTCAAGTTACTCATAAATGGATGGATTCCTAAGTTGAGTAATGCTGATTAGCCTCTCTCCATTAAGTTGATATGCACTGGAGACAGCTGCATGATTTGAATCTGGTTCCAATTAAATGAGTGCCAAAGTTTCTATATTGGATATAGAATGCTTCATATCTTAACGATGTTAAGGTAAGGGGAGTTGTCCAGCTTATGCTTAAAACCAGACACTGGATAACTCAAGGCACGTTTCTGTAATGGCAGTTTGTGGGTTGACCCTAGCTTCGACGAGGGTTGATTTTCTACCATCTGGAAGATCAATAGTGATATTATTCTTGACTCGCCACAGTTTTAATAAAATGGATTTTTTTCAGAAAACAGTAGTGGGAGTATGGTAGAACTGGAAGTGATTCCAGAACCGCAAACAATTACGGAAAATTTAATAGGACCTATATATTCAATCAGGTTTGACATTCCAATAGCCACTCCGCAGATATGGTGGGTAACCTCAAACACCCGAGAGGTACTCCGGTAGCCTCAAGGACGGTGATAGGGAGGTTCTTGTTTACCCAGACTTGACACTATTGTTGTTCCAGACTATGAGACCCGGCAGGAGGATATGTATAGCGTCGTTCTAAACTAGTTTTAGAAGTGTACGTATATATTATTCTGCCAGAGGGTTGTCGTAATCAATGGGAGCAGCGGAAGCATAGTGGGCAAGTAGCTTATGTCTATTTATAGACCAGAGCAGATATAGCGGAGATAGATCATCTGATTTTGATATGACAGTCATAGGTTTGACTTCATCAGAATAGGGGAAGGATCTGTTAAGAAGGTAGTAAGGTGTGATGTCCTGGTATTTGGATGACATACACAAAGGAGGAAGTAAAATTCCTATACTACGATCGGTTATACTGTGGTCATCACACAGTAGTTTCTCCACAAAGGATATAGATATAATATCTGACATTCTGGTTAATAGATCTATGGTTTTAGATCTACATTTGGGTAGTTTCCCAATGAGGGTACTTTGACTGTATTCTAATAGTATTTTAGAATAGATAACTCCTGGCATGGTGGTGTACCTACAGGTGATGGAGTCACCTTCTCTAAAGATGTCTTACAGACTAAAGGGGAGAGGGACGTGCATGATTGGCAGATCACTTGCTTAGGCAATTGAGTCAATCGTGAGGTGTCAAGTACCACACCAGATGTCGTTTTTGCACTAGATGCGATAAGTTTATATTAATCCAACCCTGAAGAAACATATGGAAGCAGTTATAGAACATAAGTACATGTTCTACGGATTTGATGACGGCAGCCTCCTTCGGGAGACGGTTATTATTTCAGGCTTCACAGGTGACCTGGATGACAGAGTGATTGTCAGAGTTATAGTTTTCCCTCTGACGAGGGACAGTATCATGGACAGGTGGTCCAAGAGGATACTGTGGGAGGCATGGTGCGCGATACTGATTAGATTCAGTAATCAACACTGTCTAAGAAGTTTGGATTTAGAGTTCATTTATGAACTAGGTCCCATCAGATATCCAGACATATTCTAAGACACCTATTACTCGATTCGGGAGATGGCTTTCTCCGCGAACTTGAGATTAAGAGAGACATAGAAAGAAACATCAGGGCGGATCCACTCACTGAGGCTATGAGTATGCGACATCACAATAATAGCCTTAAGTGCAAGTGGGAGATTGTTAGATATAGTGCTCTCTAAGTCAATTATTCGATCGCAGGCACGTGATTGCAATGATTGAGGGAGGACCTATACCGACAAGACTGTCTTACTCGAGATGATAGTATGCTATCTGGTTTGTCTTTATCATCGTATACATGCTTTAGTTCACTATTGCATGTTAATAGAACCCATAGGATTCTTGCTTGACTGCCGGCAGTATGATGGCGATCATATACGTGAGAGCTGGGGTCTATAAGCACATCCTTAAAAGTGTCCCTAGTCGTGGGAGTTTCGAGACAGGGCATCGATGCTCCAGTGTAGACTAGTGTATACAGTCGAGACCCCGACGAAGGGCGGTGGCCGGTCTCACAAGCCATTGGTGTCAGTTTGTTCACCTAAGATGTATACAGGTGCTCATTAAGTTATGAGTACACCGGACTGGACTCGCCAGGAACTTGCTGGTTGGTATTATACCTATCGTCAGATAGCAGTTCCCAAGTGACATGTGTACAGGTTAGTTCATCGACCTGAGGTTGTCATTTGTCTCGTGTGAGTTCCCACTGTACTTTGATTTATATCCTACCACGGGTTAAAGGAGTCGTGCAAACAGGTATTTTTTGGGTACAGTCCCGAGCCACATGGAGGCAGTGAGCAGATCATCGGGGATTCGTCTCTCCCGGTATTGGGGGTGAGATCGCGCTGTGTTTAGGAGAGCCATTACACGAAATCCCTAGCCAGGGTAATCGAGATTTACTGGAAGGTATTCCAGTAGTATCTCAGGGTGTTCTGGGCTGCTCTCTGACACGACTTATACAGCTATTGGGGGTCTGACGTTTATAAGCCCCCTAGGCCCTATATGCGATACTCATAGACTAATGGACCGGACTGTACGGATACTGTCACTGTTAGGCTCAGTAGGGTTTCTGGATGAGTTCGCTCGTCAGCTCCCCTTCCTTCAATACATAGGCAACCGTTACGTACAGCTTGTACCTCTGACGTGCTAGTGGTTATACCCAGTGCCAGTGTATTGATGAGTCATTAGAGTCCCCCACAGACAGTTTCCCAAATTCGGGCGAAACGTTGTAGAGGCCGTATGGTTTTATGGCAGGGTTCGGAAAAGGCACGTGCGTTTTCGCACGTGTCATATTTCGGGCAGATAATACTGGTGGGCTTTGGTTTAAGCCGGATCCGAGTATTATACTGTGTAGATATAATATCTTTGTCTCAGTTGCATTTGTATTCGGTCGTAATACAAATACGAGTATGTTTATACTGTTACGGGGTTATCTTGAAATTCGTTTCAGGATCACTTTTGGAAGTTGCCAGTTTCCAGTTTTCTATCACCCGTCTTTAACATTCGGTTAAATACGGATTTATCTTTTCTTGGGTGAGTCATGAGGTGAGTCAGAGTTCTAGAAGGTTCTAGAAATGGTGATTAGCTTCATGAGTCATTAGTTCATTAATGAAGCATTTAATGAGTGATGAGTTGTTATGGTGACTAGGTTAATGATTCATGGTTTTGCATTTATTGTTTTAAGTGTGTCATCTTTTTTCATTAAGTGTTATGATAAGTTTACTTGTTATGGTCACCCCCCTCCTCTCTCCTACACTCACCCCCTTTGCTTCATATAGTGGCCGACCATTTCCCAGTGGGGATGATTTGATTCATTTGGTAAAAAGATTATGATAGTTTAGTTCATGGAAATTTCAAATAGCTCAATTTCCATTTACCCGATTCCAATTGGCAACTTCATTAACCGTTCGTCCATAGCCTTGGACGTAACGAGACAAAGTGTTCTACTCATTCTCTACATCAATCTTGGTCATCTCTTTTAGCAGACTTGATGATCGAGTTGCCTCGGTTCAGAGGCGGGAGCCTGTTTAAAGATCCGTCGACGTGGTGCCACCTGGACGAGAAGACTGGAGAACCAGGAGATCGGAGCAGCCGCAACAAAGCGTGGGATGATGGTTGAAGACCGAAGGACTCGGATCGTTCGGTATAACATTTCTACCCACTTTGTAGTTTGTTAGTTTAGCTTTAATGGCAGATCCGGGTTATAGTATACGATAGTGCCAGCTTAAAAGTTTTTGTTCCGCATTTGGCGTCTGTTAGACGGCCGGGACGCTACCGTGGACTTACAACATCATGCAAGTTTTTCAATATGGGTAATCAGTAACATCAAAATAAGGTGGCCTAACAGTAGACCTGCCTTCATGAAACCCGGTTGCATATCCGGAAGTGGGTGTGTGAGTCATATAGTTGGTCGTGGATCATTACTCTTAGGGTGTTAATCCAATATCAAGAGCCCAAACTCTGATACCAATTGAAAGTACGCTAATAACCTTAGATGGGGGTGGATAGGGTTTTTAAAAAAAAAATGTCTTACTTTATAACAGTAGTAATATGTTCAAGCAATTAAGCACAATTAAATTAAATCAATCGTAACACAAGCAATATGATAAAGTAAAGAGATAAAAAAATATGCAAACTGTGACAGTGTCGATTTAGACTGGTTCGTCACCCTTTGTCTAGTTCACTGCCTAAGGCCCCGCCCTTAAGAGTTTCCCTCTCACAATAACCCTCCTTCAACCGGGCAGAGAAAATCTTATACGTTCTGTTTCTTTGCTAGAAGCTTACTACAATTTACACTGAATCAAATCATCGCTCTTAAACATGTAAGAGAACGTTACACGAATAATTTGATGGCTTATGGATTTTCATAAACCCACTTTTTAGTTCTGATGATCTTACACAATATTAATAAATATATACACGTGTTTCATATTGCATATTTCATAATACTGTATATGAGCTTGGTCGTATTTGAGAAAAATTTTAGGATATCAACCGATACAAGCCTACGATGGAGAATGGAGGGAATTGAGATAAAACGGCAAATCTATTAGAGCTTGGAGGATAATAGACTAAAGCCCCTCAATGAAAAAATTCAAGCTCAAGAAGCTAAGGAGCCAAAAGTCCAAATTCAAAAGAATTAAAGAAATCGAAAATTCAAGAGCTCGTGTCGAGATATCGGAAGATTCAAGAATTGGAAAAATAACGTTATCGACATAGGAAACAATGTAAGTACTCATAACTATAAAAAAACATTACATTAAACTTTTGCACACACTCTTCGTATTATTTGTGAAACTCTTGGTGAAAAACTTGTGTTGGTTTTTGTTTAAAATCTTTTTCAAAACCAAGTTCAAATTTGTCTGAAAAATCTTTCTTCAGACGTCTATACCATTGTGCTTTATACGCCAGTCCTGTTTTCCAAAACATGCATAAGTTATAAGATAACAGTTTCTTCTTCAGAACAAACGTCTAAAGTATACCAGAACAAACGTCTGGATGTCTCTGTCATTTCATTGCCTTAAACTTTTAACAGAACAAATATCTGTCAAAACTTCTTCAGACGTCTGGTTGATCTCTATATTTTCATTAGCTTAAAACTTTTTACAGAACAAATGCCTGTCAAAACTTCTTCACGCATCCCGTTATTCTCTCTATTTTCATTGTCTTAAAACTTTTTACAGACCAAACGTCTGTCAAAACTTCTTCAGATGCCTGGTTGTTCTCCGTATTTTCACCGCCTTAAAACTTTTTGTGGGAATAAATGTCTGAACCTATTTAGCACAAATGTCTGAAGGTAAAAATCATTGAAAATCTTTTCTTCTTCAGACGTGTGTCACTTGTTTTTCAAACGTTTGTTTGTTCTCTGTATTTTCATTGGCCATATTTTGAAAACCATAGCAAACGTCTAAAGCTATTTAAGAGAAACGTCTGAAGCTCAAATTATTTGGAAACCTTTCTTCTTCGGATGTTAGTGTCTTTCTACTTCAGACGTCTGTTTGCTTTCTGTGTTTTCTTACCTTCTTTCAAAAACTATCGGCAAATGTCTGAAGTGTATTCAAACAAACGTCTGAAGCTATTTTATAGCTGTTGCTAATCCATCTTCAGATGCCTGTCTGATTGAACTTCAGACCTCTAATAACAGTTCTTTTTGACTGATTTGACTTGTAACGGCTAGTTTTTCTTGTGTGGTGTTTATTGAGATTTGCTTTGGGTTTTGAACAGCCAAGAATTGCAAAAATTATTCTGAAACATTCCAAGACTTTTTCTCATTTCTTGTAAGAGCAAAATCTTGATTTTGATTATATTTTCTCTTACGCACTCAATAGTATCAAAGAGCTTAATTTGATTAATTAATACTCATTGAGATTAGTTGTGAGTTTTGAGTGAAACACTTTTAAAGAGTAATTGTGCTTAATTGTAACGTTCTTTGTGAGGATATCTTGAGTATAAGAGAGTCTTTTGTAAGAGAGAAGAGTGAGAGAGGATTTTTTTTGTGTGAGGACTCTTGAATGCAAGGGTACTTTTGTAATGAAGGAGAACTTGTGGTCTCGGTGGAAACGTGGTGTAAGAAGTTACGGGTGCGCAACGTGAAAGTCTCAGTGGAGACGTGATTAGTTGAACAGGCTTGTGCGCTTAAAGAAAGAGAACTAGGGGATCTCCCGAACCTCTTTAAACGACTTGTGTTTGTGTTTGTTATTTCTTTCTCTTGATTTAGATTTCAATTGCTTAGATAGAAATTGCTTGTCTAACACTATTTGCTCTATATCCTCTTTACTTACTTGATTGCTATATTTATTGCTTGCTATATGTTCATGTGTTCACAATTGTAGATTGGTTAGCCGCTTATTCTTATTGGTATATCATTTGCTTAAGCTTTGCAATTGTGTTTGATTGGCAAATATAGTTTGTAGAATTTTTTTTATAATTTGAGTATATCGGTAACCTTGTCCTATTCACTCCCTTTAGGATAGCTTTCACAATTTACAGTTTTTTTTCTATAAAAACAAGAGATTATTGAGTTTGAGAGAATTTGAAAGTGATAGAAGAGGTTTTTTTTTTTGTAAAAATGAGGTATATATCCTTTATGAGAGAATACTAGTAGTATTTATAGTTAAAGTTTAACATCCTTTATGAGGTATATATCCTTTATGAGAGAATACTAGTAGTATTTATAGTTAAAGTTTAACATCCTTTATGAGGTATATATCCTTTATGAGATGAATCTCCAAAAGAAGTCCAACGGTAAGAATCCTTGATTCATGCTGATTGGATTGAAATAAACATAAAGTAATTATAACTCTTGAAAAGTGGCATGCTTAAGAGAAACACAACGGCTATAATAATTTTAGAAAAGATTGGTTCATGGAAATATTTGACTATGTTTTGAAAGAAGGTATATAATTTATTTTAAAAACAAATGGAGCAAGTGCATGCATTGATTGATAGGATGGCAAAAGAAATTGCCAATTGCCACGTGTTAAGAACCCATCCTAAGCCACATGGGCAATGCATAATACAAATAGTATTTAAAATGTTATATCATGCATGCCAAATTGTGCAATGTCTATATCCTCCTTTTGGATATGACATTTACAGCATAATCCTCCTACCTCCATTAAATGCTCCGTATAATTCAAATCTGCAAAATAACCATAGCATACGAAGCAAACTATTTGGCAATAATCAAAATATAATGGGATGAGACCAACAATAATATCAGTTCGCTTAAATGTAAAAAAGCGTAGCCATAAGCTTTTCGAACTGTCTTGGCAGTTATTTATATGTTAAGCGGTCGTTTCTTAAAGCGCTGCAAAATGTATAATTGCTTCATAAATAGAAAGTATTATCAATTTTGGGAAGATACTGAAGAATTTACCAGCCAATAATAATGAATTAATAACGCTACCAAATCCACGTCGGCGGATCTATACAACATCAGCCAGCAAACGCGAAGAGGAGGGAATGGATCACTAAAGGTATTTATGTACCCTGCCTCGTGATTTCGGAGATCTCGATCCCCAAGGAGAGATCGAGAGATGATTCGAGGGATTTTGAAAGCTTTGGTAGACAACAATATACAAAAATCGAACATACAAACCAAAATTTTAGAAAAAATAATTTGCAGAAGTGAAGGATCTACACCTGATCTGGAAAAAAACCACTCATGACCGACTAAAAAAAAGCTTCTTGCTACAAAGTCTAATCCGAAAAGCCGAAAGATACCCACGGATCAATACCGAATACCTATCAATATTGTGTGTGGAACAAGAGATTTTATTATATAATATTTTATTCTTTTCGAAAATGGATTGGGTTTTTTATCAACCACATGGATTTTTGTGAAGGGTTTTAGGAGGAGCATGGGAAATGAAAGAAAATTACTTTTCCTATCAAGACGGTAGAATCCATGTAAACTATATGGATTCTCGTTGGATAAAAAATGAAAAATGCATTTCTTATCAGGATTGTTGTATCCATGTAGATTACATGGATTCCAATTTGATATTAAATAAGCATAATATCCACTACATAAAGAATTGCGTTCTCTACATCATCTTGTAGCCAATAAGATCCTTGTAAATCAAGTGGATTCTACCATATGAGTAGGAAAGATATTTTTCATAAAAAATGGACATGATATTCATTACGTAGGGAATTGCACTCTCTATCCCAATAAGAGTATTTGTAGATGATGTAGATTCTGCATCATGGTAGGAAAGGTATTTTTCAAAAGAAAAAAGTAACACTTTCCTTCTGGTGCGGTGGAATCCATGTAAGCTACATGGATTCCCATTAGATATAAAGTAGTATATATTATTTACTATTTAGCTACTTATATCCTATGGACAATTTTATATTCAATGGAAATTTATGTAGGCTATATAGATTCTGATACTGTATGGAATAACCAACGACGGGTCCGATTCCATTCCACTAGGCCTATGAGATTGAGCACGGGTCCAAACCTACGGTACTTGGCCCATGAGGCCACCAAGGAAGGCAACCCATGTTGGCACAAAACTCTAGGTGACTAACCGAATCTTCATTGATCGCATCATGACCGTACACGACGCCTATATAAGGTTCTCCAACATAAAGGAGAAGGTATGCCACAATCTCTGCACAAATAGAAAGCCTACTTTTTCTAAGAAAGAGACTGATTTTAACATCAGAGGAGTGCCCGGAGTATAACATCAGCGCCCTTTCCCTTATAGGATTGAAGATCCGACGGTAAGGCCTTTGCCCAAAACTCTCATCATACAAATCTATTGATAAGACCCAATCTGCCTCAGATCCACGCTCTATCAAATTCCACCGTACCGGTAGGAAAAGTATCACTCGAAAGAAAAATGGCACGGGAAACAAAGGGAAATACGCATTGGAACAGTGGGGATAACCCTATAAAATGGTATTTAATGAGGATTAGGGTCTTCTCACTCCTACATGGCGCAAGTCCGACCCAAAATATCCCATTCCCTGAGGAATACGAATTTCTCTTTTTGCATATCTGCGTTGAGGTGACATGATTACCCATTTCTTGAGGATTTGTTAAAAACAAAACCTAGAACATCCCGGCATGTTTTTACATCCCCAATACTGAACAAGCGTTGGTCGGTCCTCGCTATTCCAACGTAATCCTCGAAACAATTAGCCCCTAGCTCTTTTGAAACAAAGAATGAAAAATTCACTAGAAAATGCATCTAATGAGTATTGCACTGTCTGCTCAGCTCCAAGAAATTCTAGGGAATTCTTGCAGATGTAACATTTAGCATATTTTTCTTTACCCAGAGTTATATGAGCTATTTTGATTTGAGTTTTGACTTCTAATTTGATCCAACAAAACAGCTTGGAAAGAAAAACTTGTTCTTACCTGCTTGCATGCATGCTCACATTTATAAAAGGCTGGCACAAGATAGTTATGTCCACATCCAATTTAGCATATCAATCATTCAATAAGCTATATTAATTGAGAAAAAAAAATGAGAGTAATCATGTTAGTTAGAATGTTATGATTAAATTGCGATTTCTAACAAAATTACATTTAAGACTATCAGACTACCATACTATATATATATATATATATGAGATTAATGGAGGAAAGAGGCCATGGGAGGGGATTTCCTCCTATGGCGTGGAAAAAATACAACCTCCGACATTTTTTCCGACGATCGGCACCCATCATCATCATCGCTCATCTAAGATGTGTGTACACCAAATTTCATGTGATTCCACAACTTTTTCACCGTTGATTTAGTGGGTTCAAAATTAACGGTTTACCGACAATAGAACATTTTACATTGCTAAATCAACGGTGAAAAGGTTGTAGAATCACATGAAATTTGGTGTACCCACATCTTAGATGATAACGATGAAGATGATGGGGGCCGATCGTCGAAAAAATTGGTCGAGGTTGTATTTTTTCCACGCCATAGGAGGAAATCCCCTCCTATGGCCTCTTTTCTCCATTATTCTCTCTCTCTCTATATATATATATGTTGCTTTAAGTTAACATATGACTCTTTCACGGCTGAACCTAATTTATACCTGATTGGGATTTTTTTTGGCACTGACCTAATTGGGATTATTAACATTTAACACTATCTTCACACAATTTCTATATATATAACCCCCAAATCTTAGGTAATTCCAAATATTACCCCTAAATCTTTGTATTTCTAAATACGCCTCAAAATCATATAGTTTAGCCAAAAAAAACACACACAATTAATTTTACAAGTTATCTGCCCGGACTATTCTCTAATGGTGTTACTGGTGTTTTGAGGCCTAAGAAATGACAAAATTGCCCCGCAACAATCATATTTAGCACTAGATCTAAGATTCAAATGATATTGAAAATTAGGGCTTTTCTAATACATAAGAATTGGGGGTTTATTTGTTCTAAAAGTTTATGACATTTCTCTCTTCTCAAGTGGTAATTCTTTATCTCGGGTGGGATCTCTTTTTGTCCTACTTGATTTGCAAAAAATCAAGCAAGAAATGGTTTGGAAACGAGAAAGGAAAAAATTGAGAGCAAAATGGTTTACGCAAATTTCTTGGACTTTAATAGGGCTAGGGTCGACTGCAGGCCCATGGCTGCGGTTGCAAGACCCGGCCTGCGGCCGGTCGCAGCCACAGTTTACTCAACTTTTTATTCCGTAACCACAGTCTTAGTAAACCTAACCTAACTTGGGTATTGATTCTAATGTTGGAAACAAAAGGGTGAAAGAATATGGGTTAGGTGTAGGACACAAGCGATGCTGTTTAAATGAAGGCAGACACGTTGCTTTCTCAGGAGATCTGAAGCGCTATGTTTGAAATGGAAATGATGATGAGGTTACAATAATTTTATTGGGTAAAGTTGAAACTTTATGGCTATGGTATGAAGGATCGATGTCCAAGTTGATGTGGCAATGAACTTTGGGTGAAAGAATATGGGTTAGGCGTAGGACACTTGAGGGATTAATTAAAGACAGTAGCCCTAATTCCATGGAGTTTGTAGTGAGAAAGGAAAGGCTTCCCCTAATGATGAATGGATCTTTGTGTGAGTACAAGATGATAGTTTATGATCTTGGATTTGTGGATGACGAAACGGCGTGGAGAACCAACGTGGACAATAGCTCTTTGGAGTCTCACATCCAAGGGACTCGCTCCTTATGCCGAATCACACGGCGGCAACAACAATTTTCACAAGAATGAATGACGGCACAAGTTTTCTCAAAATATAATCAATCATACAATAATTAAAACTCTATATGTCTCTCTCTTTATATTAGAGCGACATATTACAATTATTCAAATAGATCCAAGATAATAACAAACCTATCACCTAATTAGGCTTTAAAAAAAGCCGAAACAAATTGAACCCCATGAAAACATCTACCAAATGAATACATAAAAGTCCATCTAAATAAATAAATCTGATCCCCATCACAGGCCTTATTGCGAAACCTTTAGTTTAGGATCTCTTTTTTGAAAAAAACTTGATTATTCCTTAAATTTTCGTTTAATGAAAGTCTGGGCTGTTTGGGTTCGTTTAGATAAAAAAAAACACACTTGATTAAACTCTAAATTTTCTGGTTGTATCGGATCTTGAAGAATCCAACCCGAGTTCGACCCGTTTCAGTATAGATCCGACCCGTTAACTACTGCATACCGGCTACAGTATTTGTTGCGGAACCCAAAGCCATCATCGTCGTCGTCCCAATTCTTAAATCCTAGCGCACAACACCCCCTCTCTAAAATCTAGGGCAAAGCGAGAGATCATCTCGAATCCAAGCGATGTGGCGCCGTTCGAGCATCGCAATTCGACAGGTCGCTGCTTTCTCTTTCTCTCAATCTCTCTGTTTGGACTCTCTCTTTTCCGGAGGAAAAAATCTTGATTTTGATGCTTTTTTCGTGTTAGAAAGTTTGATTTTTGGCAATATTAGTATGAGCATCGTCTCCGATGCTTTTGAAAATAGTTTGATTTTGCTATTTTTTTTTTGTGGCTTGCAGCTCAAGAATGCTAAGAATTTGCTGCAGCGGCATGAAGCTGCTCGTTGTTTTTCCAAAAATGCTGATTCTACCTTGATTGGCAATGTTGGTATGCAAATTTATTTCATTTAATCGATTTTATGATATTTATGTTAAAAAGTGAACTTTTTGGATAAATTAGAAAGCATATTCATTAAATGAAGTGCTTGATAAATTAGAGAGCATATACATTGAGAAAAAAAGTGAACTCTTTGGACCTCATGGCCGTGTTTCGGTAAGTGAAGTGCTTTATGTATGCTGATAACTCAGGTAATAGCATCGAATGAGCAAAATTTTAATAATTACTTAGAATTTCTCAGTATGAGAACTTGATCCGATCTACAACTAGGGGTTGTGCACTAGAGTTGTGGATAATGAACTATTTTCCTTGCTCCTGAAGGGTCTTCACTACATGAATATTATGTTTGTATTTCGGATTATGACATACAATAGATTAGGATTGGGGGGTGGAAGAGATTTTGTTTCTGTAACTTAAGTAAATGTACAACAAGGATGGCTGGTGGGGGGGTGAGGGGTGACGGTTTGGGAGTTTATGATACTTTGGAAGCAATGCAGCAAAAATTAAATTCATGGGCTGCGATTACATAATTTTTGTTTCTTTCTCCGTTTTGAGTACTAGGAGTCCCAAAACATATTTAATGCACTCTAGATTTGGTTATAACTATCTATTTTCTCCAATATATCTTATTGATTTATTCAAACTTCAAAAGTCTGCAGCACCCTCTCTCTCCCTCTCTCTGCCTGTCAAGTCTAGTACCTACCTGCATTGCCACTTATGGTTCAATATTAAAGAATTAATTTGTGTTTCTTCTAATATTTCCTTGGACGGACAAGTTTTATCATTTGCTACAAACTATCACTGACCAGTAGTGATATGTCAGGAAACTCATTTCTGTTTCGAGGACACTACAGAGAGCGATACATGCTTCCCCTGTCTGTCAGAACATTAGCATCGCAGTCGTCACAACAATCACAGAAAGAGGTATTTTCCTATTTATTTTGATTCTTTGACTTTTTGTGGACTTTGTATTTTGGCTATTTTCTCATGAACCTAACTTTGATTATGATGATGTTGTATTATATAATGTTTTAAGTAGACTTTTTTATGGCAGTGCAATGCAATAATGAGTAATGACCTTAAAACTATGAGAACAACGATCAGTTCAAACTAAATAACTCCAATATTTATAATATAAGATAGGTTCTAATTTAATAAAGCGCTAAGAATCGAAATCCTAAATGAATGCATGCAATTGGAACAAGAAACAAATTATAAGTAAAATGATGCTAAAACTAACTAACATAGTTTATATGGAGCATTCAAGTCATGCAAACATGCAATATCTCACAAACAAGAGAAGTAGCGATTTTTAGCTGTGTATATTATCAAATTCCTTGGGTATAACCAGAAATGCATTGTTAAGATTTGTCTGCTGGTGTTGCCAACTTTGATCTTGTCCAGTCGGAGAACTAGGGATGACCGAGACATGAATCCCAATTAATCAACCAACCCGCTAAATTTTATGCTTCAGCCAGGTTAATAGAAGGTGTTTATGGTTTGGGATTTGAGAAAATTCAGTGAATTGGTTTTTGTAGATTTTGGGGATAATGACGGGCTTACTGGCAATCAGGATTAAAAGGGGGTGGTTTGGGGTTTAGTTTCTTTTCTGGATGGACGTGGGTTAAGTTGACCTGTAGGAGGGTTTGAAATCAGGGATGAAACCATCTATGGTTTTGAATAGATTTCTTTCCTGAGTTGAGTAAATTATCGCATGCCCATATGGATGCTGTGTCATATCCACACCCCATGTCAATTTACATGGTTCATCTAGATTCATTTGAATCTTCCTGTCTAGTGACTACTGATCCAATGGGCCATCTCTGCAGGGGAAGTTTGGCAAGCCTAATCAGAATATGCATAAAAGTCAACAGTTATTAATGTCGCTAAAATGAAAATCATACATATCCTCATACAACCATTGTTCACTACCTTTCTGCCACTCAAAATATCTGTTTTGGTTGGAATTATACCCTGATAGAGAGGGAACTTGATGTATATCTTGTATACTAATAAAATCCTTAGCAATGAAATGATCACAACCCCAAACCAAAGTTGTTGTGTGGAGCCTTGATGGGTGTGGTTCTTATGCTCAGCGCCTCACCCTATTTTACTACAAATCTACTTATTTGGCCTCCTTTAGCAGGTGTGAATTTTTATTTTTTTTAATTTTATTTATTTTTGTATATGAAAACAATGACGCAACTCTAGCTGGTCAATTGTCTTGAAAATAAGATACCAATTACGGTCCAAATAACCGTCCTGTAAAATTATCATATGTTCTAATGCATTGGTTTTCAGGGTCCAGAATGCTGTATATTTGCTTTTCAATTTATACATGCAGTGCTGTTTACAACTTGCTTTCTTCTTCATAGTTCATGATTCAACGTTACCTGTAGTTGACAAGTTCATTAAGATAACCTTTCTATTTTGCCCTTTCTACTACAGGGGACAAGAAAAGATATATCCACAGTTGAAGATCCATTTGATGCTCCCACATATCATATTCCTGAGAAGCCAGTTACATTCACCGAAGGTGCCTCATACAGTGTCATAATACTTGCAGGTCTCGGAGTTGCTGGGTTGGCTGCTTATGCTGTTTTTAAAGAGCTAATCTTTCAGCCTAAGGAGTATGATCTCTTTAGTTTCTTTGTTTCTTTCTGATTATTATATATTCAGAAGTTTTTCTGTATTTGATATCATTAATTTCAAATATAGGTACAAGGTTTTTGGAAAGGCTCTGGAAAGAATTCAGAATGATAATCAGGTAGGTGTTCATCTCTGGAAAGAATTCAACTTAAATTTTCTTCTGTTGCTGATGTTCCTATGAATTTGTTAGGTATCTGTGAGGATCGGTTCCCCTGTTACTGGATATGGGTCGGAAAGCAGAAACCGTGCTGCTCGCCAACGTATCCCTCATAAGATTTGGATTGATGAAGATGGTGTTGAACATGTTGAGGTAATAATTTACACAAGTATTTCTTTTAAGTTATCTTCAGGCTATCTATTAAATTCATGTCCCGGATTTTTCGTCTGTTATTTGAATGTTTCTCAACTGCTTAGTCATTTTACCACTACTTGTTTAAAAAAATCTCAATAGAAAATAAAAATATTGTAAATTTGGGAAAGGATTACAATTCATTCACTTTAGATGCTATGAAACAACTCTAATTAATATATTACTGGAGTCTTTTGTTTCTATATTTGACATGGAACAAACATAACACATAATATGGTAATGTTAAGGAACAAGCTACCAACCATGAGGAAGTTATGAGAATGTTGAAAGATTGTAGCTTTAATCACGATAATTTGTTACTCAAGAGATTGTTGAATTGTTTACTAGTCCAAGGCCTTGCTCTCTGTCAATATGAATCAGATTATGCTCATCTATACTACTATATAATGCAAATGGACCTGGTTAGAAACCATCTTCTTTTTTGAAAAAAAAAAAGAAAAAAAAAAGAAAAACCCTCCATTCTTAGGGCCTCTACGTCATCATACAAAGAGACAAAAATAATTAATTGTTATGTTAAAAAATATATATCTTAGAGCCTCCACATCATCAAAGAAAAGACAAAAATAATTAAACTTCTCCATTTTTTGAAAAACAAAGAAAAAAGCAACTTTCTAAAACTTGAAACAAAAAAAAAGAACTTTGTAGAAATTAGTTTGAATTCCAAATTCAATCTACATTATACTCAAACTTAAGACAAAAAAAAAACTTTCTGGAAGTTATTTTAATTTTATCATTTTTCAATTTCTACCTTCTCGCATGTGACCACACCCTATCTGAACTTAGGGTACAAACGAGTTGGGTACTGACTTCTAGGTTGGTGCCCACGAGATTTCTTGCTTAATAGGAATACTCGAAGCAAAAGGGATTTACCTGCTGATCAAGTCATGAGCTTTACTCTTGAGCTCCGAGACAACTAACATCACCCGATCGTTGTGTTGGATTGGTGTTTTATTTATAACCGTCTTCTGTTACTTAAATATGGTAAATAATATATTATAATATCTCTTAGAATACTCTTGATCTAAATTACTAAAATGACCATTTTATTCACTTATTAACACTCAAAATAATTTTACACCAAAAGCCCCACATATTATATTTATCTATGGGCTCAAGAATTTTTTTTGTACTCTAAATAGGATAAAACTACAAACGTGTATCGCAAGTGCAAAATGCTAGTGTTATATAAAGTAGGAAACCCCAATCCATGTTCCTCATATTTTCACTGTTAGTTAAACATTCTTGCACTACTAAATCAATGTAGTACTATTCATGAAACGACAAAATAGGGGGAAAAGCAAAGAGTACCATTCGGAAGGATTAATAGTTATTTTTTCAGTACGGATTTTATGTAGCTTCTCTAATTACTATGGTTTTGGGGGCTTCATTTTCTTTCTGTATTTGATATGGAAAAACTCATATCAGGGTATTGTTGAATATTATTGAAGCACGGGGATATTCTAAGAATGTTGAAGAGTTTAGCTTATAATTTTGGGATGATTTATTGTATAAATTTAGATTGGCCACCCCTTCTACATAACATACTAAAGTTGGGTTAGGAGTAATGAAAGAAGGTGAACTTTATATATAATTCCAATCGTGTTCTTTCTATATTATTCCGGTGAAAGAAAATAACCAACACGCCCTCTATTTTTTGGGAAGCCTGCACGCGACGCACATCATTATTTCATAGTTCAAAATTGAACTCCTGGAATTTTTTTTTCTCATTTATCGATTAGTTAAAAAATATTTACAAACAACGACTGTTTAAGTAAAATAAGCATCAATATATGAAAATTGAAACCATGTTTTCAGAAAGTATATGCCCTATAACATCTTTTTGGTTACAAAAATCTCCTCTTCATTAAATCTGTTTACATATAGTTTATAAAATTATTCAATTTTTATCTTATAGTATATAATTTAGACATTCAGTTTCAGTGTTAAATCATGTTATGATAACCAATAGGGAAACACAGAACATAAAAGCTTCACATTAAATTTGTTTCTTAAATCTAAACGGATGTTTTTTCTTTTTCTTTTTCTTTTATCAAAGATGACAGCTGAGAGCCTAGTTTTTATATATTAAAATATAATATAGTTACAAAAAGAAATCAAATACAAGAAAACAAGATCAAAGTTATTACAAGTCAATAGCTCAAGATCAAACATCTAAAAAGGAAGGTAATAGGCTCCGATTTTTGATCAAGTAGTCCACTGCCAAAAGCTTTTGAACCCAAAATTTAGCCATCCTAATGGAAGTATCGGAGATAAACTCCTCAAGTACAATCTGTTTTGGCCTATATTGAGACCTAAAAATCATATACTACCATTCTTTCCAAACATGCCAAACAATATTGGCAACCTAAAAGCACAGATTCCTGAGAACCCCTCATGTATCGTATCATCTTCGCGAATTATATTTCTTTCGGTTTTCCGTATCGGAGTCGCAAATTCTAATATGTGTAATTATAAAAATAAACAATAATTCAGATACTTCATGAATCAACACGATTCACCAATTGGATCCGTGTATCAAATTTGATGACGTAAATTGGTTTCTAGGTACGATTTGGGTTGATCATTTAAATTGATCTTTAGATGCTGTTTGGATCGATTATTTAAATTAAATCTCATTCGGAAAAATTCGGGTTTCTCTCTCCATAAAATGAAGCCTTTTCCTAACGATATTGTTGTGCTGTGGCTGATCAGATATTCATCCAAGGTTTCATTGTTATTTATATATTTATATGTATATATTAATATATATTAAATATTATTCTAAAAATTGGATATTAAAACGTATCTTATATCCTGGGGTTTTGAAAAAATTGTGAATCTGCAAACCCGAAACGTATTGCTCCCTATATCTATATCGAACTTGTGCGACATAATTGGCAACCACCACATGAAGGAGAGCTCCAATTGGATTCTTACTCGAGAACTTCAATTAAAGGATACTATGGACCCACCATACATCGTTATCCGAGAACTTCAATTGAATAAAATCTTTGATGTATGAATTTAAGTGGTTATATACAAGGTGAAAATAAGAATGTATGGTAGGTTTACAACGAACATTTCTTTTCTTTTGCATTTCTTATAGCTCCTTACAGAATGCAAATATGTAGAAACCATGTAAGAAACTATAATTGTTATTTTTTTGACTAAAGCAAATTGACATTATGTTTTTTAATTTAAAAATTCAAAATTTTAGAAACTAAGTAGACTATAATAATGTTTTTTAATTTGACTTTATTGGTGTATTTTTAAAAAAAATTATCTACATCACCAGACAATCCAAATTGTGTTGCAATGGTGAGGAATTTTAAAGGCTCGGCCATATATTTAAAAATATGGAATAAGTATATACTTAGAAATTTAAGGAAACCTTTTTTCATAAGATTTTACCTAGGTTTTTTATATTTAGAATGCATATATGTTGACATCCGCGTCACATGATCCTCGGTTTCGATGATTTAGTTTAAAATCTTATTTAAACGAATTCATAAGTTACTAATAACGTTTCCAAGTTTTTGTCTTGAGTACAGCATGCACGATATGTCAAACATCAAGTAAGATTGCCTACAATACGATACACACTCAAAATAGTGATATGGCATGACAATTTGAAGCAAGCGATAACGCGATGCAAGCCTAATCAAGATTCAATGACGTCTCAACGTAACTATTCAAGAAAATGAAGATAAAAGAAGAACCAAGATGAAAATATGAGATATAAGTGTTGTACATGTGTCTAGTGTTGATCTCATAAGATTAGAAATCTCATTCCAACATGTTCTCTATACTCCAGACGTCTCCCTCTATTTTAGAGACATCTATCTTATTCGTTTGAATTCAAATCTGCCTATGTTCAAAACTAATATATTTCAATCATGCCAGAAGACAGACGTCTATGGAAGACATCTGTACCATTAAGTTTTGAACAGCAGATATCTGCATAGACGTTTTCAGTACAATTTTTATAAATTCCATTTTCTGTACATTTCTCAGAGACAGCTCCACTGACGTCTCTAGAAGGAATTTCTCTCTGGGTCAGACGTCTGTACAGACGTTTGCATGTGCAGTTTCTGAAAGTTAAACTTCATTTGAATTTTGAATCGAATGGATTTTTATGCCGTTTTCAATTCTAACCATCTCCAACGGTCATTAAATGTTTTATGACAGTTATTGGTAATTATTGGGAGTTAGAATAATTTTCCATTTGATTCCTATAAATACCCTATGAAATCAAACATTTTTCTAAAGGAAGAAAACAATTCATTGCAAATTTATTGAGAAATCTTCTTCTTGAGCGTTCATTTGCCAGATCTTTTCCATTTTCTCAGAGTCAAAACCAGATATAATCTTTCAAATCAATCCTTACACCACACCGGTTATAATCTATTGAAATCATAGGATTGAGAGTAAGTGAATTTGTCATTTGTAAAACAATTGTAAATCCCTAAAGAAGGTTCGATATTCTTCAACTCACGAGAGAGGGTGTCTCAACCCACGAGAAGGGGAGCTTCTCAACCCATGAGAGGGTGGCTCTCATTGCTTGAATTGTGTGGATTCGGAGTGGAAAAAGGGGTCTTCTTAGAGAGACGTGGATTAGAAAGGAAAATGCGGCTTTGCTAGAGAATCATGGGCCAGAGTGGAAAAAAACTTGTTTTCTGGAGAATCACAAGTTCAAGAATGTGATTCTTGTGAAGAGAGATTGCAGTTCTTCACATCTCTGTGAAGAAAGATTCGTGTTCTTCACAACCATAGTGCAGAAATCCTGATAAGGTGTCTCAGGTGGGGACCAGCCACAGGAGCGTGGTGAAGCCTAGTTAACAAATCACTGTGTTTGCATTGCTCTTTACTCTGTTACTTTTTTGAGTTTGTGTTGATTATCGTATTATGTTTTTTTTGTTTAAAACTTGTTTTAAATATTTTCCGCAGAAACTCGATAATCACTTTAGAAATAGTATTTAAGTTTTAAATTTGCCATATGATAATATAATTACCTTGTTCACCCCCCTTTATAAGGTATTTTCAATATAGGCCTAAAAGTCTAATAGAGTTTCATGCAAATTCTCTACTAATTTATATTTCGACTTTGTCCCTTTTAACATTGGTTCTGAAATTCTCCTTGCTATGTCTAAAGCCTTTAATTTTAGTTTTGTTGGCATATCTCTCAAGTAATATAAGTTTTCACGTTTACCTTTAGGTACATGCACACCTCATGGACAAAACATATATAGTGATGGAGGAGGAAGGGCGCCCCCATATTTCACATATTTAAAATTAATTCCATGTCTATCCTTGGATGAAAGTTCGAGCAAGCCTCGTCCCTAGATTATCTAGGGTATGTATCAATAAAGTTGTCTATCTCATCGGAGCACAAGCCACACATTACTTCTAATTTACATGAGCCCCACAGTCTCTATTTCTTTCTAGAAACAAAGGCAGTTTAAGCTACCAGACTTGATTTGCATATAGAATGCATCAATAGCCCCACAAAATACATAATTTTTTTTTACAGGCAACCTCTAATATATAGAATTCTATACAATCATGATGCATCCATATTGAACTTTTTGTAAACACATTCTTCGCATCCTAAAGTTGTATAAAAAATCCACTACTGAAATTTTGTTTATTTTAACATTTAAATATGGAGAAGAAATCTGATAATTTTGAATACAGAAAATATTTAACAAGTATCTTTTGGCTTTTCTAACAAAGAAAAAGAATAAAAAAATCTAGACATCACTGGACCAAAAAATCTTGACATCATTCTTCTGTGCAGGGCCACATGGTAGTTCAATGTGAGCTTTTTCACTGCTTTCTGTTAGAATATCTGTGTTGCATGTTTAAGATTTGTAGATAGTGATCATCTGAAAGTTGAAAAAGAGCATAACTCCATAGAAGTTGTATGCAAGGCAGTACTATGCTATGCCTATTATCTGAATAATATTGTGTGGATTTGCAGATAAACTTCTACATTCGAGGCCCTCATGGTGCTGGAATGGTGTATTGCGAAATGTTCAAAGACAATTCCGACAAGAAATGGAAATTTACCTACTTGATTGTCGACATTAAGTCGCCCACTCGTGCTCAATTGATGTTGGAATCATATGTTCCAGCATAGAGCATGGGATCTAACTCAAATTTTTGGCTCACTCGACACTGTAGTTTGGCAAGTGTATAACCTGCTCGCTGTACAATGTTTTGTTCGTGTTCCGTGACTCACAAATGTTGGAGATGGTGGGTATCCAAATAGTGTTGGATATAGAGGGCAGGCATGCTTTATTTATTGGCGAAAGCTGCAAAATATTTTGGCAGTTGTTTATATATATATATATATATATATATATATATATTCATCTGGCCGTCAAAGCACGATTGTGTATTGCTCAAGTTTTTGTTCCTGGTTATGCCATGTTATGCATGTCGATCCAAATAATTGTGATTCTTATGAAGGGGACAACGCCCAATTTATGTTCTTGCATAGTGCAGCGTATTTTCTATCCGAGCTACTTCGACATTATAATGTTTTGTTTTATATCCTCTGCACTAATGTGGGCATGCAGATGATTATACGCCTGATTTTGGCAGATGACATTGTGAACTAGATGTTTGATACTTGTCTCATATGTAGGAAGGTAATTTTTTGAATGGACTGATCTTATGAATACCAATCATTGCAATTTTGAATCATTGTCAATAATGCCTACTTTCAATGAGTTTATGATTTTCTTTTAGCACCTTCATTATTGAGCATCAGATGGACAAGTCTTGCGAGAACCACCCGCGGAGAGGAAACAATGCAATATCATCACACCCACATCTCATATGCAACAGAACTTTAACCCGCAATTTCTGTACGAAAGAGAATTACATTATTATGTAGAAGTTTATTTCTTGTTTGAACAAACGATAACTTTGCTTTCACCAAGTTTACACCCGCTTATGCAACAGGGGGTCAACAATCACCTGGGGTGAAAACCCAGGTTTTAGATAATGAGACAACAGCTTCGAATACATGTTGTAACGAGCAGTCATTCGGAAACCCCATTTATCTTTCAACTGCCTGCAGAGGTTGAGATCCATGTCTGAAATGATCAAGCCGTCCCTGTTGCGAGAGAGTGATGGAGTGCATGATGCATCTGGGGCTGAAAAATGGCTTGAGCCGTAAAAATGCCCGAAATCTGAGTGTTGGGGTTTTCCATCACCAGAAGTGAAAGGATTTGGGAAGACCTCAGTCCCAACACGGTTGATTGAACCAACAAAATAACTGTTTGCTATAGCAGCGTTACGAGCCTGAAATTACAATCACAAGACCTTGTTACATGAATTTTATGCTCACGATAAAGGTGAAAAGTGTGAAGTTGCAAACAAATGGTTCTTCTAAATAATTTAACAGGACTTTTCGAAGGTTCCTTTTCAAAAAAAAAAAGTCCTGCATAGACTCTTTAACCTATAATATATCATATCTCAAGAGACTACCTCACCAATTCATCCACACGTGGATGCCAAATTTTATTTTATAAATTTCTATTAATTTTTCTAAAGATGCCAAAATTGCTGATACTGACACCTAGAAAAGTCCGTGAATATTGAGATCTCAAACCTTGTTGCAAAGTCACGGAATGTAGATTTGCCAATGTGGTTCAACTACATTGTGTAATTATGGAAATGCTCTTGCACTAAAATATTTCTAGTTTTCTTTCATTAATATAAAGCCACTGCAATCATTAACTCTCCAATTTCCTGTTCTTAAACAATATAAACTTCTTTTCTACAATTGCAATCCAACTGAGCATGGTCTAGATATACCTGATGGAATATGCGCTTCAACTATTTATATTCTTAAGGTCATATACATGACAAAATCGAGAAAGTTAGTATACACTTGACAAACCTCAGTGCAATCTTAATTAACTGCCATCGCCAGAGATACTTTTACACTATAGTGTGATGCACTATACCAATTGAGTTCTATATTTACTGCAATTTTTTCTGTAATTCCATTTAGTGCAAACTTTATAATTGGCATTGTGCAAATTTATGTAATTCCAAAAACCATCTTACTCCATTCATCTCATCAATGGGAAAGCATCCGTAATTCCATTTACTGCAAACTTTAAGAGAGTAGATATAAGATACCTACCGCATAATATGTTGTTGAACAAACAATATTTTATTTTCAGGTTATGCTAAATTAATAAAGCTGGAAATCAAATTGGGAGGAACAATATTGTGATTTACTTAATAAAATGAGTATGTCATTATGAGAACATTAAGATTGTGAGTTTATTGAACATGATGTACATTGAGACTTCAGGTTCATAAAAGAAAAATGCACACTACAGCTCAGTGAGGGCATTCAGAATAATGAATTGTCATGTGTGTGGAAGCAAGTCACATGGAAATTTACCTCAATAGGCCACATCGGTTCACTCAGTTCTCCAACAGTTGCTGAAGGGTTGAAAACAATCTCAGCTCCATTGAGTCCAAATGCTAGCCAATTTAAAGGATGATGCCTTCCATAACAAATGTTTACTGCAATCTTTCCAAAGCTTGTTTCAAAGACTGGATGCCTGGTGTTCCCTTCCATATAGTATGTGCTCTCATTGAAATCGCCGACCCTTGGAATATGATTCTAATATAAACATGAGATAAGCCGTGTTCATATTTATAAAAAAGGGTCATAAAGAGAGATGAAAAACAAAAATAAAAGCAAATTTTAATTTTTTTGCAATTTCACCTTTCGATGGATGCCGATTATATTTCCATGATTTCCAATTATTACAGCAGTATTCCAAATAGTTTCTCCATGGTTTAGGTCCCTTTCTAGAATCGGACTAACAATGACCATGTTATACTTTCGAGCATGTTCCTGAAGAAACTGAGTAATCTCCCCATCAGCAGGTTCAGCAAATTCACACCATCTTTTCTCGCGAGTACAGAAGGCAAATGGCATCATCCATGCCTCCTACAATCATATTATGTACATTAAGCCAATCAAATGATTTATTAAAGGTCCAGAGTTACTTTAACAAAATACCTGCAAGCACAGAATGTTAACACCAGAGGCACCAGCTGCATCAATCATGGGTCTTATTTTCTCCATGATGGCCTTTTTCTGGTCCGAAAAGGGTGCAGAAGTTGACAGAGCAATCGAATTCTGAATAAGACCAACTCGAACTATTCGGGGTTCCCGTAATAACTCTTTCTCAGCACTGAAGGCGAAAGCCTGTGAAAAACATGTTTATATATAATTAATAAGTAATCCAGGAATGAGACTCAGTTTTGCTGTTTTTGCAGTTCTCACTCTATGATAGGGACAAATTGTCTTGGAATTTTTCCACATATTTCATTGCATTCTCATCCTTGCATAGATAGGTTTCGCAGGTTGATTTATTCCTAACCGTTGATGTTTCATATAAGCATTCATAGATGATTTGCCTAAGAAAGGTCATGTAAAAGGTCGCAAACTCTACTAAGGTCTCGTAACTTACATAGATGTGAAATACCCGGTTACCGACATATACAGATACGATCATTTACATAAACAGCTTGACTATCAATGCAGACATACTCACTTACAGAATGGCTCTCTGTCGATGCAGATGTTCATTTTAGCAACTAGGTGCCTAATACAGATGCCAATGACCTGCTCAAAATTGTTTGACGCTGAACACCGCCGTAGTAAGAAGCGTCTTTAACCGAAACATAGTAAATATTACCTGCATGTCGAAATCATATTTCACAGAGAGAGAGGCTGCAGGCTCTGGAAGCTGTATGTGTTGGAGAGGCTGTCCGCAGTTGAGTCCAAGTAGCAAACGGCTCACTTCCTGCTCAAAGCTTATTTCATCAACACCATCAAACAATTGAGGTTGGGGAAAATCGAAAAAATTATTTTTAAAAAAAAATGGCAATCAACCAATCAAAGGCTATGCTCAATTTCAGAGTTTGAATTTCAAGCATGACGGTAGGCCGCTGGTTATAGACAATTAAAAGAGTGATTTTTAATTCCCCAATCGCTCGCATCAAAGCCCTCGACGAAACCCTAAATTGAGGGAGGGGAGGTAGAGAAAGGGATGGACCTGAAAGAGTTGGGGGCTGAGGTTGGCTTCGAGAAGGCGGTGAAGGGAGTCGTAGCCATGGATCGATCCTTCCACTGCTTCCTCCTTCGCTGCTGCTGCTGCTCCGTTGTCTCCATGATTATCTCCCATTTTTTTTACTCGATCGAAGAAGAAGAAGAGAAGGAGACGAAGGGCAAAAGAGTGAAGAAGATACCAGGATCTATCTATTTCAAAGGTCGAAAGATTCTTTACGCTTTGATTGCGTAGGGAAACTAAATAGACAAAAAGAATGGCAATTATCCCCAAAAAATTTGGTACTCCTTCCCCTCTTTGCCTTTTTTTCCCTTCTTTAAATAAACAAATTCGTGGGTCCTCTTGATGATGCATGTATGCTGTGTGTTTGTATATGTTGTGTGTGGATGCTGTATGCTTAGATTAGAAACAACGGACCTGTGTCAAAGAAATAGCTCGAGAAGGGAGGTATATATATTGCTCTTTTCTTCCTTCTTAATTGATATACTTGAGAGAACAATGATGGTGAGTGGATGGAAGTTAATTAAACATGGTATACTTTAGTTTAATTTTGAGATTTGGACAGGTTTTAAAGACGAGGATTTGGGTAAGTTTTATTAAAATTGCAGAGATTTGGATACGGTATATCAAAAGAACTCTTGTGGACTAGCTTAACAAAAATATAGTATTCGCTGGAATTTTAGGATTCCTTAAAATACACACAAACTCTGGAATATTATTTCCTACATGTTAGTATCTATATAAATATTTATAATTGTCCATTGCCAGCATGTCCCTCGTCACCCGCTCAAATGTCTATAGTTTCTGCTTTCCCTTCACCGCCACCCCTATTACCAATCGCCGTTAGCCATTATCACCACTCCCATCACCAGACCTTCCACCATTGACCGGTGTCGTCATCAATACCATCACCGTTCCACTACCGTCAATATGCCACTCCGGTCATGATGATGCTTGATATCGGTGACTCCCCGGATAATGACACGTAACATATGATGTGTCCCAGAGCTTACAAGAAAGAATCAAGAACGTTACGTTGGAATCACACCCGAGCCTCCGATCCGAGGATGTTCCCGACCTTCGGTGGCCTTCCGGATCACCCCCGGCTCGCCTCCGAGCTATCACAGAACTAAGATGCCTCGGCCTCCCGCTCGTTCCCGAGTCACCCGCCGAGCTTATCTTCCTCGGTCTCACCGACCGACCCACAACACCAATCACAGGCGCCTCCGCCACGGCTCCGCGAATCTCGCCAGGCGCGAGATATCCACCGCCCATGATCCCGCGTTCCACGCCATCACGATCCCCCATTAACGAGCATATCTCGTCATTAATGGGGGATCCCGCCTGTCACGCGGGCGTGTCGTCAGGGGCGTAACGGCCGGCGCGAATCTCACGCCCGCCTGTCCATGGCTGCCGCTATATAAACCCTTATCTCAGACGACTTAGGTAAGCCAATTTTACCCCAATAGGCCGTTACTCTGCCAAAATCCCCCGTCTAACTTGATTGTCGGAGGGTCCTCGGTGGCACAACCATCCTGGGACTTCTTTGCAGGTAGCTCGGCCTCAACCACTTAAAATCCATTGAGATCCACACGCTCCAGGAGGCAACCCTCCAACTCAATCTCGGCCATCCATCAGCACTCGCTGCAGATCAACGTAAGGTAACATCTGAAGGAGATCCATCAGTTGCGCTGTCTGTGGGAAACGCTAGTTCCACTCAACGAAAGTTCATCTTCCTGAATTGTTTTTGATTTAATTATAGAGAAGAGAAGGCAGATTTCAGACCCTTATGAATGCCTCGTTCGTGAATATCGAATGTCCCTTCATGGGATTTCGAAAGAGATCTCACCAGACTTCTGTGAGGTACCCAAGTCATTCTTCTCAAAATAATTTTGGTAAATTGAGATGTTCTCATTGATTAATGCAACTTTAACCCAAGTCTGGATTCTGTAGGGTGTTCGTGCATGACTAGTTGAGAAGGACTTGGCTCCAGAGGTATGAAGCTCTACTTCTTCAAACTATTCATTTTTAGGTTAATTGAACAAAACCCCTCTAGTTTACAGTGTATAGCACTTATACCCCCTCAAGCGGTTTATTATTGGGAACACCCCCTCTGCTCAGCAATCAAAGCCTTAAAAGACATTCAAATTTTACTCTAAACAACTTGAATGATTCTCTAATTTTAGTCTAGAACTTATTTGCGTTGTTTAGATAGAATTTGATTTTCTTTAAGGTTTTGGTAGATTGTTTGCACTAGTAGACCACTTCAGGGGTTATATAGTGCTACATGGGGTAATTTTCATTTTCATTTTCATTTTCATTTTCATTTTATTTATTATTACTACTGCTGCTGCTACTACTATTTTTTTTTGGGTTGGGGGTGGGGTGGGGTTGAGCAATTAACCTTATGGGTTAAATGTACACAATAACAATCCTTTTCTGACTTAGGAAAAAAATGAAATAATGCCGTTACACCTCATCCAACACTTTTAACCCATAACCGGTCTACTAGCATTTGAGAACCCTGAATAACACTTATTTCCTCTAAATGGCCGCATGCTAATAAACTAGTTAAGGGGCACAAGTGCTGGATGAGGTATAGATGAAAGGTGCAATTCGTAACAATCCATTTTTCCATTAATAACTTTTTCCCCTCGATCTTATTTGAACTATATGCAGTGGAATCCCCCGACATTAAAGCATGTATCAGACGATATGGTTGACCAGTACTTCTCGCCTCGCAGCGGGTTTGACCCTGAACTGAAGTTACCCACACATCTGAGGGAAGCTTTTATATGATTGCGGGTCCATTTTACATTTTTGGCTAGCATATTCCCTTAAAGGCCCCTAATTTATCTCCGATTAAAGATTTTCTTGTACCATATTCACTGCTCTACATCAAGCATCGTCACATTCTTAATGTTTTGATACTTATAAGCTTCATCAAGGTCCCGATCTTTTCAAGCAGGAGCCTTATCAATTAAAATAGCATGTCGAATTTTATAATAGATGCTGTACTGCTACATCCAGTCTGCCCTCTGTTATGGTTATTGAGAAAATTTTGTTTTTCTGTTCGATTACATTTACAACACCTGGTTATTCTACTTATTTGATTCTGAATGTGGTCATTGTGCAAATTTTATAGTCGCACTCGTTTAATTCGCTTTTTTTTAATGTGCATTTCTTAAGTAAGGCATGAACAAGAGTTGGTGTGCCTTGAGCTTTTCATGGAATTGTAATAATGGCAGTGGTCACTGGTCACTATTGTGAAGCCTGCAGTGTTATCATCAACCATGTCTGGTGTGCTAAACTTTGTGTTTCTTTTTTCATTCATTGATTTGGTGGTTCACTTGACTCTTTAAATTATTAGCATCCTATTATTAGTTCTGCATCATATTATTACTTCTCTTTCTTTTGGAATTCTTTATAGTTAGTAATCCTACTGCAAGCTGACTTTAGCAATCATATGATGCGAGCCCTCGCTAGCAAGGGAACCAACTTTCAAATTTAGGTTTACACCACTGAGATTAAATAAAGCTCTTCCCATAACAAATTCTTCTGTTTGTTCCATATGGTCTTGGTTTCTCTTTTTCTATTTGATTTAGTTTCACCTGCTCCATAAAAAGTTATAAAAAAAGTGTTATCATCTTATTTTCAGTCAATTTCATATTGCAAGTTTATCATATATTCTCCTTTTTCCGAGAATTTTTTGGAGTATGGTAGCTGGTTATTTGGGATGGTGACAAGCTCCTTTCTTGTAATAGTTTTCTAAATCAAAATTTTGATGTTTTATGTGGAGACGGTTGATGTCAGGTCGACAGCTTTTCATAAAACTTTGTCACATCTCAACGGAGATTTTCTTCATAGCCGATTTGGGTGTTGGAAAAAAAAGGCTTAAATGATTGACAAACAGGACATTAAAATTAACCTTGTGATTAGATTGGAAAAATGTTTATCACATTCTAGCCTGTTTTAAAGTGCTGCTCACAGTGCATTAACAATAATTAGATGAGATGGATCCACATCCAGCAAAAGAAATAGAAAAATGCTTTTAAACTATTAAACACTATTCTAAAATTAAAACTAAGCACTAATCAACACACCAGATTATCATCAAAATAACATGTGGGATATTCTCCTCTAATAATAACATCTCAGAGCCAAGCTGCATCAAATCAAAGGGAAGAAAGATTCACTCTCTCTCTCTCAATCTCTAAAAAGATGCTCTCAAAATTCGCGCTAGCGTTGAAGACCAAAACGGTCGAATTCTTCGCCGAAGAGGATGAAGACGACGACGACAACGCCTCCACCGTTGATCTCTCCTCCACCCCCGAAGAGGTCATTACGGGTCAGCGGGTCGTCGTCCTCAAACCCGACCCGCTTCCCTCACGCCCCTCCCCCGACACCGTCGCCTCCTCCGTCCTCGCCGCCATCTCCTCCTTTCGCTCTGCCTACCTCCAGCTCCAGGCCGCCCACTCCCCCTTCGATCCCTCCGCCGCCTCCGCCGCCGACCGCGCCGCCGTCTATCATCTGCAACGAATATCCGATCTCAAGCGGGAGTTCATAAACCCTAGCCATAAGCCTACCCCTACCCCTAACCCTAATTCAAACCCTAGCTTTTTCGAGGCGCAGGTTCAAGAGAACCAGAGCCTGCTTCGTACGTTTGAGACCGTGTTCAATAGATTGCAGGCGGAGATTGATTCCAAGGATGCCAAGGCTGCTGAATTGAAGCAGAGGATTAGGGAAGCTGAGGCGGCCAATTCGAAGCTTGCCAGGAAGTTTAAGAGTAAATCGTTACCTTCGATCCAAAAGGTTGAGTCTTTTCTGTCTGTTGGGGTGTTTGATTCGTTGCTTAAAGATTGCTGTCGGACGATGCATCAGTTCAGCAAGGTGGTCATTGGATTGATGAACAAGTCAAGATTGGATTTTGATTCCGTGGTGGATTCGATATACCCAAATGTGGAGTACGTGAAACCTGGGCATTGGCGGTATGCAATTCTATCCTATGTTTGTTTATCTATATTTGATGGATTCGATTCCGTTACCTTTTGTTGCGGAAAGGGTGAAATTGAATTGGATTCAATTGATGAGAGAACTTGGAGAAGAAATTCATTGAGTCAATTTGTTGAACATTTGTCGGTTGATCAGTTAGAGATGTTAAGAAGAAATCCAGATTGTGAGTTTGCCCAATTTTGCGAGAGCAAGTATCAAAAGCTAGTTAGTAAGTGCATGGAGAGTTCTATATTTGGAAATTTGGATCAAAAGGAATCTTTTTTTTGCTCGTTGAAACCTTCGAGCCTGCTATATCAGTCATTTGTAGACATGGCCAGCTCGATATGGTTGCTTCACAAATTGGCACGTGCATTTGATCCCGTAGTTGAGATATTTCAGGTGGCAAGGGGTAAAGAATTCTCTATGGTTTTCATGGAGAGTGTAGTGAAGAGTGCTGATGATTATGGGAAGATATTTAATGCTAAGGTCGGGTTCACAGTAGTTCCAGGCTTTCGAGTTGGCAAGACCATGATACAATGTCGAGTGTATTTAGAAGGTGTGAAGGAGGAGGCAACGTGATTCCACACTCAATATAGTGTAAATGGAAGATCAGAGATGTTCTTTCTGTATAGGATAATGGGAAAGAAATCAAACACAATTGTATTAATAACTCGAAATATTACAGTTTTAATGAAGGTAACAAATTGAATTTCTTGTTATTCATAAGAGTTTCCTATCTTTGTTAGACATGTTGTGGATGTTTGGTGCGAGTATCATGGGCTAGTGGGTCTTGATTGTGATACTTTCATTCAATCAGTACTTTTATTTGGTTTCAATTGTAGGCATGGTTCACTATTCTGAACATGATGGTTCTGTTGTATAATGTGAAGGTTCTCGCAACCTGGCTTGTGGGTTTCAGCCTTGTGGACAATAGTTGTAGGTTTTGATTTTCCAGCTATATGGATGACCTTTGACTCTACTTTTTCTCCTGAACTGAAATGAATTGGGGTAGTTCACTGCTTTGTAACGAGCAACACCAGGTATGCGATTATAAGCTCTTTTCTTTTATCTATTGCTGCATTGCGAGTATTTTTTATATATCAAGATATATCAATATATGATGGAAAGATGAAAAATTTAGCTGATAAGGATTACAAGTCTCAAGTCGTTGAAGCATATATCCTGTCAAACATAATTCGTGGATGCTTGCATCACATAAAGGTCAGTTAGCTATTACATTATCCATTGCAAATTATATGATAATTGAAATAGCTGAAGCCTTCTACCATAATCCATTTGTAGCTAAACCCAGGTTCTATAATTACTGGTGAAATCTGCCATTCAGACGCTTCTCCGATATACTCTCATAGTATGAAAACGTAATATCCATACATGTGATATTATTGATTGTTTGCTCTGCAAACTTTTAGTGTGCTCTGCGAACTGTTGGTGTATAAATAAATGAACTATAGTATTTCCTTTAGTGTGCTCTGCAAACTATTGATGTATAAATTCCATTGAGGTCCCGTTTCTGGAGTTGCGTTTTCTTGTGGTCTGACTGCTTGGACTTCCTGAATAACTGTCAAATTATGACTATCCGATGCCATAGACACTGTTGATGCATTTATCTTGAACAATGAACATGTCTAATAGATGGCTCATCCATGTATAAGTTCCTTATATATGAAGGATACTAAATTTATGTTCAACAACAAGTGAGTCTTTTATCCCATGTATATGGGGTAGGCTACATGAACCAACACGAGAATCACGCCGGGTTGAGCACATGAATCCTCCGTCTCCACTCACTCCTATCGAACAATATACTTTCCGTAAGACATTTGGCATTCATATCTTTTCGGATCGCCTCCATCCACGTTTTCTTCGGTCTCCCTTTCGCTTTTTTGACTTGGCTTAAATCGAGAATATCCATTCGTCGAATCGGTGCTTTCGTAAATCTGTGCCTCACATGACTAAACCATCTTAGACGGTGTTCCCGCATCTTTTCCTCCACGGGTGCTACACCAACTTTTGCACGAATATTTTCATTTCGCACATTATTTTTTGTAGTGTTACTACACGTCCAACGAAGTATGCACATATCCGCTACAATCATTTTCTGTGCATGTTGTTTCTTAGGACCCCGACACTCAATAAGGCAGGTCCAATAGCGTTTCGATAGAACTTCCCCTTCAATCTAAACGGAAAGTTACGGTCGCACAAAATTCCTGTTGCACTCCTACATTTCAACCAACCAGCCTGAATTCTCTGGTTGATATCGCTATCGATCTTCACATTTTTTTGGATGATGGAACTTAGATATCTAAACTGATCGCTCAGTAAATTTTTTTGCCTATCCAGTGTTATACCACTATGATCTTGACTTCTCTGTTTACCAAATTTGCATTGCATATATACTAAATTTGCATTGCATATATACTGTCTTGGATCTACTCAATGTAAACTCCTGAGATTCCAACCATTTGCCTCCATAACTACAATTTGGTATTAACTTTTGCTTTCGTCTCATTTATCAGAATAATTTCATTAGCGAATAACATACACCAAGTTACATCATTCTGGATAGTTCTAGTAAGCTCATCCAGCACTATGACAAATAAGAACGGACTTAATGCAGGTCCTTGATACAAGCCAATTGTGATCGGAAAATCATGTGGAGAGTATTTATATGAAATCAAGGTTTAAAATCTCGATATTTGGACCGATATAGCATGATCATTTTTAGGGTCGGAATCAATGTTTCCCCGGAACACGAAATGTTACTGTACACGAAACGTTGCGGTACGGAACATGGAATGCCATTTGTTATGAAATGTGGTATGATAAGGGGTAGTTTTCTTTGGTACACTTATACAAAATGGAAAACATTGCTCTAGAAGGAGGAGAGTCTTTGGATCGTTTATATACGTGTTTGTGTGTGTGTATGTATATATATACATATTTATGTATTTATAACATACATATATAATTTAATCCCTTTAGCGAATTAAATTTGCAAATATTTTTCTTCGCATAATTAAACATACCTGACTTTATGCCCATTTAATTCAAAGTTCTTGATGGGTTTAGATCAGAATAGTGATTCTTCGAATCTGGAACGGTAGTTTCCCTAATTGGGAAAGATCGCAAGTCACTAATGGTTTTGCGATTTATGGTAACATGGATCGGAATTGGCCTATATCAACGTTCATGGATCGGAATATTGGATTTTATGTTTGACAAAAAATATGTCTAGTATAATTCTTAAATAAATCTCTGCTCATATAATGCAAACCCTAAGCATGTAGCCCATGCCATCGTCTAATGTCTCTTCCTTTTAATAAAAGAATTTAAAAAATAAGAAAAATCTTCACATCTATTCCATGTATGAAGCTATCCGCATCATCAAACTATTTAAATACTTTAATTGACTTATTTAAACTCAAATTTCACTCTCTCTCTCTCTCCCCATACATCTAGGCATAACCATCCAAATCATCCTTGTCAATTTATAGAGGTAACTTTTGAACTTAATTCTCAAACCCCAATATTTAAATCACATATTATTTATTAGAGGTTAAGGGGCTTGCAGTGGCTGCATCCAAGGGCGGGTGGAGCCCATGTTGTATTTTGCAGTTAGCCCCCATGGGTCCACCCGCCCATGGGTGTGTGGCCACTGCGGGTCAGGCCATGCAGTGACACTGCATGCCCCTTATTCACTATTTATTAAAACCATACAATATTTACTGTACATCGACATGCATCACTCGTGCAAAATACGAGTACTAAAGTAACTATAGACAATTTGAGTACTACTATGATGTCTAGATTGGTTATCTTAATGCTTGATAAAAGTGATAAATTTTTCAGTAATAGATGATCAAATAATATGTAATAGCCCATTAACCTATTAATGAACCTATAAATTGTTAATAAAACCACTAACCAATAAAAAATCTACTAATCCATTAAGCTTAATACTAAAACCACACTAAGCAAACATTTAACCCAATATTACATAGATGGTATCGGTAGCGGAACTTGGACGGTCATTTTTGGGATTGAAACCAGCCATCTCGGATTGGGAGCGCTCGTGATTTCAAACCATGGATGAAATGCAAATACTCATCTTCTTCATACAAACTAAGAAAGTTGAGTGTTCCCTTTTTTCCCCCGCACCGCTATCTTGCTACGAAGCTTACTTTATTTTACATGTCTTACAGGTGTAAATGGTTTCTTATACTCGTCCCCTCTTATATTTGATTGACTTTAAGGCTGAAGTTTCTGTGAACGGGGTATAGTTCTGCTGTGTATGCTTAATTTGTTCATTTATTCTTCATTATAGGAACAACTCATTGAAGTTCATTACTCTAATATCCTACAGAACCAGGATGAGGATGGTTCGTTATGGTATAGTTATAGACCTATAAACATCACTATATTTTGCAACTCATAAATTACTCTACAGTTCTATTTCATATTTTTCTAATGGCCGCAAATGTAGAGTACTTTTCTGAGATTTCTTAACTTTGACTGTGATTGCATCTTCCACGATTTTATGATGGCTGGCTCACCACATTGATTTTGGTTTCTGGAGTTAGTGGTCTACTCTTTATGATTATCCAGTATCTGGGATTGCATGTGCACCAAGCAGGTATGTGCTTTTACTTATTCATCAATTATCCTCTTAAGATTCCTGCCTTTGTACAACAGAACCTTACTTCTTTTATGTAGATGGCTAGATCCCTTTCTTGACATGTTATTTTACACCCTGATTTGTAAAATCTCCAAACCATTTTTTCTTCTAGTTGAAATTTATAGTTAATGCAGAACCAACTTTTATTTAAGAAAAGTGCTTGATAAATAGTTCAAAACTTAATGCAGAACTACCTTTTACTTAACATCAGTAAATAAGCAATTCTTTATGAAAGTCTGTAATATTTCCTATATATTGATTATTGACATGTTTGTTGTAGTGAATTTCAAATTATTTTGAGCTTTTCAATTTCTTCTGAGTCGTGCTACTAAGTGATAGGTTATCTGGAAAATCCATTTGTTTATCTGTTACTGTCAGAACAAAATTTTATTCCTCTAAGTTTTGGTTTTTCTGCTATGATTTGCTGCAACTTTGTCAGTTAGTCAATATAATGAACATTTTACGGAGGTAATTAGTACTGTTAATGACATAAAGTATTCTAACTTCATGGCATCATGAATGTTGAAGGGAAAAACTATTTCATGATAAAAACTTCACAACCCCGGTCAACTTAGATATGTTTATACCAAGGATTGGTATCTCCTTATGTATAAATCAACAAGTATCGGTTGAAATTAGCAGATATTGGAATGATATGTCCTGCTCTAAGTTGATAAGGCCGAGCCTAGTAAATTGTTAATGTAGTGATATACTATATGTACCATAATTAACACAAAAATAATTAATTAAAACTGCAAAATACAGTCTTAACTTGTTTACTTTTTTATAATGTAAATTCCTTATGAATTAAAATACCATATCCATTTGTAAATAAGCGCTTCATGAATTACTACAGTATAAAATATATCATTGAAATGTATTCTCTACTTCATTAATCATTAAAAAAGAAGATATCTGTAATCATTTTTGGAAACTTTTAGTTAACTTTATTGTTTATGCTGCTAAGACCTAAAAAGGGATCCAAAACACTTGCTGCCACTGAAATTTCAAACGTTGGCTTATACCCACATGACTTGGTGTAAAGTTTTTCTTAAGTAGCTTGACTGATTACTCGGATATGGGTGCATAATTAGTGGTTCATTATACCTGCATCTCTATGTGCATCTCCCAAAACTCGCAGCCAGTAGTGTGTGTATACTCCTTGCTTAGCTATTATTCCGATCCAAGCGAAGGCGGGTTTTAGAGTTAACCTATATGACAGGTTGCCCATCAAATACAGAGAAGGGTTACTCTTGCAATTTCTCCTGGGAACAGGACATGTAATAATGTAGATTTCAAATTGGCACACCATCTCACGAAGGCTTATGATATAGATTCTTACATGAGCTTACTTCATATTTAAGGCAAAGTAGGACAGTTGTCCATTTAATCAAAGAGTTTCTAGTTTTCCAGTTTGCCTCAACCCTTCACGTCTTGCTCTGAATCCTCTATTAGTTGGACAAACCAATTTTAACATATGCTTTTTATTAAAAAATAAAATAAAATCTAAGGAAGGCTTTAACTTGGCCAACTTCAAGAAATGATATTGTACAACAAGGAGAATATAGGGTTGTCATCACAAAATATCTTACTCCAATATTCTTGATCCAGTTTAGAAGGAGCCACTATGTACTTAACTCTGAGATGATGTTGTTATGAAGGTAATTTTTTGTAGTTTAATATTTGGAAATCTTTGCCATTTTTCCCCTGAAAGAAATCTTAGAGTTGACGGAAACCAAGCGTCGGCATCCTTGTCTGTGTGAATAAAATGTCTGCAGCTTTTACATCAGTATGAGGTTACTGCTAAGATTCTGCAACTTTCAACTGGGTGGTCACAAACTAGCTAAAGGGTTCTGGATGGATTATTATAATTCTTGGAGCTAGCTGAATGTAAATGTCACATTCTATTATTGTAAAGAAATAGCGACGTGATTCTTGCTGCAATTAAGTTACCGTTGAATAATAATTCAATGATTATTTAAAGATATTTGTATAATCTCTTCATAGTTGTTGTAAAGTTATTTAAGGAAGCAAACTTGCTATGTTGCAACGTGTTCGCGTAAATAAGCAGAGTTGAGTGTCAGTATACATATTTGTTGATGGAAGCTTGAAATGGCATCGAGGTTGAGCAAACTGGGGCATGCCTACCCAATTAAACTTCTTTCAATTAAATAAGCCAAGTTCCAGGTGTTTTTTTAGTTTATTTCCCCAAAACAAGTGCATATCAGCCCGTCAATTTGTATGGAAACCTAATCCTTTTAATTCACAATATTTTTCACTTTGTTTCCTAGAAGTACTATATAAAGCATAAAATTCATGATTTGCTCACTGTGCTTCCAAATAGTGGCCATTTGTATAATCCTGTCCATGATCCTCTGCGCCACTAATGATGCAGCGCTAGGAGTTACTAGTATGAAGGCTAGACATCTGACTCATCTCATGTGGGGGCAGTTTCATTATCACTATAAGCATCGCTTGTTATCGAAATAGCTTCTTAATATATATATATATATATATATATATATATATATATATATATATATAAGTTTGTGACATTTTTCCATGCCCCTTGGAAATTCTTATCTCTTTGGCGCTGCCATAAGTTTGAGATCCTTTGGTCCCATTCTGATTGCTCTGTAAGGATTCAGGATTCCCATGTAAGACAGTAATTCATGAGCCGACAGGAAACGAATCTGTAATTAAATTAGACAGGAAAGAAAGTGGCAGCCATTCTGTATTTTTATGAATTAAGTCTCTCTGCCTGCCATGGTCCCCGTGTTTAGTTACAGATAGCTTTTTCACTCACCCCACTTTATAAAGACTTGTACCTCAGGGGTAGTTGCTACCCTGAAAATATAGATAGATGCAGGCCTGGCCAATTTCACATATTTGTAGCATCCGAAACTCGACCTTCTGCCTTCGTCCCGCTTAAGCTTCACAGAGCATGTTTATTCGGAAAACTGTGTGGTTAAATTCAACTTTAGTTTGATTAAATTTCAAACTTGACACAAAATTAGCTATTAGAAATATGTTTATCTAGTATGAACCTTGAGAAATGGTTGGTTTCTCATGTCACTCGTAATTTGTATCTAGTGAGTTGTAAAAGCAGTATACAAATCTAATCCTTATTGCTTTATTAATTGCAGGGGAATGTCAAACTCTTGAATGTGTGATGGCATCTTCTGAAATTTCGCTGGTTCACCAATTATTCTGGCTTTGTATGGAGTTCAGTGGCCTAATCTACATGATTGTCCAGTAATAGTTGTCTCCATGTCAATAACAAAGCAGGTATGTACTATACTTGTTCATTAGTTTATCTCTTTCTTAGATTCCAGTCTTTGCAACATATAAGCCAACTTTAACCTTTAATAAGGATTTGGCTAGATTCCTTTCTTGGCATCCTATTTTATTACACTGATTTATGTAATACTTGCCAAACTGTTCCTCGGAATTAAGTGTGTTGCTTTCTTCTTTTAAGGGAAAGCAATTGATTGAAAGCTTAGAAAGCGCACACAACTTTGCAAGACAAAGATACTACCTGCCTGTTTGTTGCCATGTGGCCCGACACCGAATCGGGCTTGTTATGGCTGGGCTAAGTTCACTGGTATGGCCTGGCCCAATGAAAATGGAAATCGTATGAAAAGCTTGGGCTTGGACTAGGCTTATCCAAATGGTGAATTCTCTTGGGCTTGCTAGCATAACCTAAAGCCTTTTCACTGAATTCTCATTTTTCCTGACCCCTAAAAACAAAGAAGACGACGAAGAGCAGATGTAAAAAAATCGCTGTTACTTAACCAACTAAGTTTCGTGGAAAAAAATAAATCTCTTGCTTCTTGGTGATGAGAAACATAAGATAAACAGGGAAAGTTCAAAATTGATTTAAACAGATTCTTAAATCTAGAACACACTTCAAATCAAAAGCTCAATGAGAACAAATGAATAATATAAATTTTCGTTTTACGTTGTATGAATACACGGAGATTGATTTTTGATCAGGATATCTTAATGTGAGAAGGAACAGTTCTTAGTTTGCACCTTGCATGCTAGCGAAATTGAAAACATAAGTGGACTGGTTTGAAACCAGTAATGTATATAATACTTGTAACATTTGGCATTTCTAAGAGCAAGATGAAGTTAATTAATGTGGTGGAATGCAGAATATGGATGCAATAGTAACCACGACAGGGACCGGGAGGTATTATGATTTACGATAGAATTAACTAGAAGTTTCCATCTGTCCGACACAGCCCGATTTCAGCATATTTTTCTCTGTTCATCTACAGGGAAAAATATTTGAGCTATAAATTCATGTACTTTTCAGGATCTTTACGACGGTGCACTGAAGATTTTCTTTTCTTTTTAATGTCGGAAACTACCATGAACTTTCACCATATATATTACTCGAATCCTGAAAAACATGTGTGAAAAAGACAAGAATCTATAATGGTGTGAAAAGACTATATATATTCCAAACATTCAACTCTTTGATTCACTAAAGTAGTATCCAATCAATAACGACCATAACATGTTGATATTGCAGGTGATATGACAGTTCGTTAGGAAATCAAGCTAGATCAAGATTTAGATAAAGAGGAAGAGAAAGAAAAACAAAACAGAGTCTACTAATAATATCTCTGAAAGAATGAGAACAAACCCCACCTACCAAAAGAAAGATTTAAGGGGAGATACTTGTGGTGCTGGAGTCAATATAAAATTTTTAAGGCAGTATCCAGAGTAGCATCACATCAATGAGTGGACAAAGACAAATAGTTGAGTAGCAGAGAACCGAATTTTATCTATCATCTTGTCTCTAAAATGTTGGGCTTTACGCCTTTTTAATTGGTTGTAAACACCATCTTGTGGGACTTAGTGTAGTCAGAAGTAATTCATATATCTTTGCTTCATTATTTTTCGGATGGACCCATACATATATGTATACAAAATTAATAGTCCCCATACTTCATACTATTAGCAACAGTCACCTCATGAATGATGCCAGGCACCCCCGACATATCCTTTTCCTTGCCAAAAAGAAAGAAAGGACTCCGAATCATTTTTTCTGGTCCTGGGCTTAAACACCCCCGTGATAGATGGTAGCTATCGATCACTTTCTTTCTCCTGCTCCGTCAATCATTGTGTTTCATATATATTTCCCTTATTCTCTTGCGGGCGTGTTTTAAAAGCCATTTCTTGGTTATATTTTCTAGTGGAAGAGCGAGAAGCAGGATGTTGATGAATTTCTAGTATACGAATACATGAATCAATGGACAGAAAATGTGATGCTTAATTTGGACATGCGAAGAGAGGGCATTTGAATCACCTGAACTTTTTAGTCCTTTAAATCTCATGTAGATGATTACAATCTCTTGCTCATCATATTTATTTTTGCATTTCTATTCGTGCATCTATTGATTTAGTCTTTATTTAGTAAAATGATAACTCAAATAGTTAAACAGCAGTTTGAATATTATGTCTCTTTGTCTCCTGTAACAAGTTGAAATGGTTTAAATACTTCATCTTTCAACCATATTATAACATTTTTATCCCGCGGTTCTTCTATCACTTACATTTGGTTATGGAAGGTGAAAGTAATCTAAATTAATATAGTTTTCATGTAAATTAAGTTTGTGTGATTTGAAATTTACATTTTATCCTTCTTGACAGAGTGAGAAGAGAATGGAATACTATATTATTATTTTTGCTTTTATCAGGAAACATCTTACCCCACGGCAAAACCTGCAGCTTTTCTGCAACATTTTTTTTTCAAATTAAGTATATGGCTTGTTAACTGGTTAATTAGTACTACATTAAGGTAATTCTAGAAGTTGTTTTAAGAATCTGTGATATGTAACCATGATTGTTTATATGCATAACTTGCAGAGTGTGATAAATTTTCACTTGTTTCTTATAATAATATCAGGAAGCATTCTCTCATCCTACGGAAGAAAGGACTCTTGTGGGTCATTATTAATCAATTATTAGAGTGCAGAGGGAATCTTCTTCCTGATACACTGTTAAATCTGTCGATAAAATTTAGCGAGGAACCTGATCGATCTTCTGAGAGGTTTGTCGACTAAGAAGACAATGAAAATTACTTTTCATGGCATACATCTTTGGGTAAGTTTGATGTGTATAATTATTTTACGTATTCAGTTTATATTTTTAAGCAAGTTTACTTTCGCTTTTTCGTGCATGCTTTTCACATTGGACTATTCATCGTAGCTGCAGTGCATGTCCTGTGGTCCTCAATTCCAAAATGATACAAACAATAACAGCAACACCATATTACTTTGTGCCAGAAATGTGAGGTAAGGTAACTGCTAACACTAAAATATATTACTATTGTAAGTCTATATTGCACACTCTACGATGTTTGTAGAGAGGCAGAATTTTCAAAAAATAATTTTTGAAGCATGCAACAAAGACTATAACCTATATCTACCATAAGCCCTAAACAGCAAAAACTTCATAGGTATGTATTCTACTATGACAAAAAGTTATACCTATAAGATTCGTGTTTTTCAGGTCTTTATTCCTCTTCTTAGGCTCGTTTCTGATCCTAGATCAAGCTTGGTCTCCGGCCTTCTCGATCCTAGACGATCCACCTGAAGGTTCTTGATTCAAGCCTTTATCTCTAAAAGAAGTAAACTAAGCAAACTAGTTTGTTAGTCTAGTTTACTTAGAAAATATGAAGATATTTAGTGGTGAATTTTTCTATCTCAAGACCCTTAGCTCTCAACACATGAAAATGGTAGGGGTGAGGAAGAGGAAGAAGAGAGGAGAGAATGTCAACCATAGAGAGAGAAAAAATGAGCATGAAGAATGGCTTATTGAAAAATATCAAGTATTTTTCTTTTCATAAAAAAGTAGCCATATTTCAATAGTATTATCAATAAATACTCAAGCCATTTTCATGCCATGCCATCTTTACACCTCATTTTTCTATTTATCAATAAATAGAAATACATATTATGAGGTGTCCCCTTCTAGAAGGTATTTTGTATAAATACAAAATATTTTCTATCGTATATACATACCCGTATTCATATCAAAATACGAATACCGAAGAGATACAATAATACCACTAAAATAACACTAGCATTAAATCAATATCTGATTTATTGAACCGGCTTAATCTTAAGCTCACCAGTATTAAAATCTGTCCGATTAAATTCCGCGCAACTAGTACACGTAATCAATCGAAACTCTGCACGTATAAACATACGGCCTCCACATCGTTTCACCTGAACCAGAGAAACCCTCTGTTAGGGACTCTAAAGATCCGGCAGTATGCTGACAGTGGGTTTAACCACAAGCGCGTCAGCGACACTAGCTATACATAACGGCTACCCAGGCACCTGTTGAAAAGAAGACCGACGAGCGCTCATTTGAACCCCTACTGAGCATAACCGTGACAATATTCGCATAATCCAGTTTGTTCGTCTTAGAGTATCGCATACTGGGTCTAGAGGCGGTTAACGTCAGACCCATACCAACCTGATAAGTCATGCTGGTGTGGCTTAAGACCATCTGAGAAATTATTGATCCAACTATCAGTAATTCTCAACTGTCCTGGCTAGGGGCATATGGTGTTGACCAACCAAACACAGTGCGACATCGACTCCATATACCGGGAGAGATGAATCCCTAACAATCACTCACAGTCTCCATATGGCTCTGGACTGTACCCAACTAAAACTTGTTTGCACAACTCTTTTAAGTCGAGGTAGGGTAGTAATCAAAGCACGGTGGGAACTCACAAGAGACAAATGATGATCTTAGGTTTATTGACTACCTGTACACATGCCATATGAGAAATGCCATCTGTCGCTAGGTATAATACCATCCAGCAGTTCTCGGCGAGTCCGTCTAGTGTACCCATCCACAGTGAGCA